>OY757927.1:87240632-87260632 GCA_963585895.1 Sepioteuthis lessoniana
AACTCAATGGCTCCCTTTTCAATAGCTACTACACCACACCAAGGGGTTGGGGAAGACTCTACTCTTTTCCCTGGATTGCTCCATTTACCCTTGATCCGAATGTTATAATTCTGTCTTAAGCTAGAAAGCATCAAGTACCATTTTCTGAGTTTTTAGTATGACTCGACCAGCTATTGAACCTCGGACTCCCTGACTACTACTTAATAATTTTCTCAATTATCACATAAAGCTTTATAAATAGATCACGAATAATAATCGGCTATCTGAAGTAATTATAAAACAATTCACTATTTATCTGTAATGTTATAAAATAAGTCACCAACAACCAAAAAAGATAATAAATATAGTATTGTCTCTTTAGTTATGAGCGGTGTACATGCGAGTTAGATAGATAGATAGATAGATAGATATGAGTAAACAGATAGATGGATAGATAAAGAGAGAGCAACAGATATATAGAGAAGAAGTTCAATTTCTTGGGTCTGTAGAATTCACCGGCTGTATCTATGCTATGAAGTAAGATCCGGCCCCAACGAGTGTTGACGCTAAACAATATGATGGTGTGACTTAATAAGGCTAAAGCTTTAGGGAATGTTGGGTACCCCTTTATTGCCTCTGCCCCCAGGTCCACTCTAGCCCGGAATGGCAGCACCGGATAGGGTCTTATCTATGGGTCAAATAGAACCGTTCAACATTGAAACTCAGTGCAAACAAATGACTCATACAAAATTTAATTGTTTAAAAAAGAACTGTTTCGTCTTTTAATTGTATATACACAAATGATTGATGTTTAATTGAATTGTTAGTGACACATAAGATTACTTGAAACCATTAACTGCATGCAAATAAATTAACAGTATTGAAATAGAATAATCAATGTTCAATAGCAAAAGTTGTGACCAATTGACAGTCTGCAAACAAGATTAATATTGAATATGATCATTAGTATTAGAGAGCAATAATTGAAACTATTTAACTGTGCAGAAACAATATCAATACCAGTGTGCAATCAAATTAGTTCATATTTAAAAATTAAATCACCTAAACTTACAGTTCATATGTACAAGGATCATTAAATAAGTTTCCAGACTTTTTTCGTATGGGCACTTTCATTAATAGTACACACATGAAACTCTAGTCTCCTTCGAGCTGCAATGCACTTGTTGAACCGTTCCAACAGCTTCTGGAAGACCCCATGGAAGTCCTCTTGAGTGAGCGTGTCAATGGCCTTCGTCACAGATTCTTTCATCTCCTCAATTGTCTCATGACAGCAGTCTCTGAGCTTAGGGAATAACCAAAAGTAACAGGGAGTAAGGTCTAGACTCTAGGGAGGGTGAGGAAGTGTCTTGATGTCCATCTTGGTCAAATAGTCTGTGATAAAGATGGAATTATGGACTGCTGCATTGTCCTGGTGGAAATGCCACCGACCCGATTAGAAGAGTGATGGTCTCTTCCGACGAAATATCTTCCTGAACTCCATTATAACCTCAACATAGTAACCTTAACCCTAACTCTTTGGCCAATCAACTCTGGTCTGTTGACTTCTTTACTCCTCCCACACCTCTCACCATCCCTCACGGACTCCCTGCCTTCCTTGAATCTCTTATGCCATTCAGAAACTGATGCTTGATACATGCAAGATGCTCCAAAAGCAGTCTGAAGCAATCCATAAATTTCTGTGGCATTTTTCCAAGTTTAAAACAGAATTTTATTGCATATCGTTCTTCTAAAAGGTCAGATTGCATTTTTGAAATTCACCAGCTGTGACAATCTGAATTTAGTAGGGTGTATTCCAATTGCTGCTGTAGCTATTCATTTGAAGCTGAAATCATAAAAATTTGTCAGTCATCTCATAAGATGTATAGAAATAACATAGTGAATTTTCAAAAGTCTAGGCCAATTTTACATACCTATACGAAAAAAGTCTGGAAACTTATCGTATGCACCTCGTATATCCATTTAAATGTCTGCAAACGAATGAATGATATTAAATTGTAACTGTTTCATAGTAATCCACAAAATCATTTAACTGTGTGCAAAAAAGGATCAATAGCAAAGAGATGACTCGTGTAAAATAGAAATTCTTGAAACCATTTAATTCTGTGCAAAAACTGAGCTCACCTTCATTTTAAAATGTTATGAACAAAATAGGAACCAGATCAAACCAATCTATTGCTAATAAATCGTGTATACTTTTATTCGTATGGACAGGATTTGGCATTGAATAACCTACCAAGGTTGATATGCCCTAAAACCCAACTAATCAGAGATCGATTGATTGATAGATAAATAGATAGATCAACAAATATTTCGAGTTAAATATACATACTCAATAAAATTTATTTATTCATCACTCGATTCTGCCTATGGAAGATTGATTGTATGATATTAACAAACGGTGATGGATTAAATAGGTAGAGAGAGATCGATCAATGGTATATAAAGAAAGAATGATTAATACATTGGAAGTGATCGAAACAGACAAAAATGTAGATTTATTTATTATTATTATTATTATTATAGATTAAGTGAATAGAGTAAGTGAATCATATTATATATGAAAAACCTAACTTTGATAGAAACATAGATAGATTGATAGAGAGAGAGAGAGAGAGAGAGAGAGAGAGAGAGAGAGAGAGAGAGACATTCGAATGATATGAAAAAGATGTCGTTTTTACCAGAAAGGAATACCATGAGCTTTGGTATTCAATATGTTTCTCCCACTATTTAACGCACTTGGCACGTCATTTGCTAATTTTCATTGAATAATTGATTCAGTAAAAAACTGAAATAAAAAGATCATTGTCTTTTTAGTTGTTCAGAGAATTTTCCCAATAACCTAGAATTAAATAAAGAGACTTCTGTGGAAAAGATTGAACACAAGAGAGCAGGCCAGGATAAGATAGATAGATAGATATTTCGAAGCAATCATTAAGCTGCATAATATAATTTTTAGTGTATTCTATGTGTTAATAACGTAAAAACAGTGGAAGCAATAAAATCCTAGACCACGACTACCATCAATAATAATAATAATAACAAATACTTGAGAATATTGGAAGTGGACACCAGTAAACGGAGATGAAAGAAAAAATTCAAAAGTGTCCCTCAGGAAAACGAGGAAATTACTCGAAACCAAATTGCATAGCAGAAATCTCATCAAAGAGATAAAACCTTGGGCTGTCCTACTCGTAAGCTACTCTGTACCATTCTTAAAGTGGACGAGAGAAGAACTTCATGGAATGGACCAGAGAACAAGAAAAACCATTACGCTGCATAAGGCATTACATACCAGAGATGACGTAGACTGACTCTCTATGTCAAGAAAAGGAGGAGAAAAAGCATTCAAAATAGTTTTAGTGTCACGATACAACGACTTGAAGACTACATAAAAAAGCGCGAAGGAAGAGTTAGTCAAGCCTCTAGAAACAATACAGATAACACAAGTATCAAATGAGCAAAAATAACCAGAAAATGAAAATAGAAAGAAAAAGAACTGTATGGATATTTCAAGAGAAAAACATGCGGAATCTCACTCGAGAAGTCTTGCATATCGCTAAGTAATGGAATCCTTGAGAGAAACTGAATTTCTTTTTGATAACATACAAAACAACGCCATAAGGACTATGGCAAAGCAAGAAAAGACAAGACGCAATGAAATCGTAGATATTTAACTCGACAAAATAGTTGAAACAAGACAATCAATCATGTTATAAGCGAATGCAGTAAATTACCACAGATAGAGTATAAAACTAGCTACGGCTGGGTGTGGAAGGTGATCCATTAGGAATTATACAAGAAGTTTAAATTTGACCATGCGAAGAAATGGTATATGCACAGCCCAGAATCTGCCCTGCAAAATTAGACGCACAAAATTATTTGGGATTTAGAGATACAAATGGATTGCGCCATTCCGGCTGATCATAGGGTAAAACTGAAGGAGATCAAAAAGATGGATAAAGACCTGGACCTTACTAGAGGAATTAAAAGAAACTATGGAACCTGAAAGTGACAGTGATACCAAATGTAATTGACGCACTCGGTACAATACCCAAATGTATGGTAAAGGAAATGGAAGACTTTGTAATATAAAGACAGACCGCGATTATTCAGACTACTGCATTATTAAGATCGGCCAGAATACTAAGAAACTTGAAGAGACTTGTTGCTCAGACTCCAGTGGAAAACCTCCAGCTAACGCTGGTGTGAAAAACTCTCAAATGACCAAAATAATAATAATAATAATAATAATGCCTTCTCTGTAGTTTTGAGATATAAACAGATCACCCAATCTTGGCCAGAAGATCAGACCTTGTTTTAATTAGGAAGAATAAAAGAACATGTGACCAATTGGATTCTGCTGTGCTCGCAGACCACGAGGCGAAAGTCAAAGAAGACAAAAATCTGAACAAATACCGGCACCTTGTCAGAGCACTATAAATCTGTTGGTTTGGTTTGTCGGGTTTTATAGCATGTCAACCTTCGTAGGTTATTTAACGCCAAATCCATTTTTATTTAAATAACCTATTCCATTTAAAACAATTCAGTTTAGCATGAGTACACTGTTTAATTGTCAAAAACATTTCTATTTCAAAATATTCAAGCAGTTATATATAACAATTCAGTGTGGCGTAAGTATAGTTTTATTGTCCAAAACAGTTCAATTCCAAATAATTCAGTTTAACATAAGCACGCAGTTTAAATGTAAGTACAGTTTAACTGTCAAAAACATTTCTACTTCTAGCTATTCAGTTTAGCCAAGCAGTTCTAATCCAGCTAATTCAGTTTAGTATAAGTACAGATTGTTTACACTCAGTTAAATGTCAAAACAGTTCTATGTTAAATAATTCAGTTTAGAATAAATACAGTTTCACTGTCAAAAAACAATTCAAATTCAATTAATTCAGTTAAACATAAGTTAGACCATAGTCGATGGTGACCCGAAGGCTCCCTTTTCGATAGCTACTACACCAAGGTGTAGGGGAGGGCGCTACTCCATTCCCAGGATTGCTCCACTTTACCCTTGAACCGTACCTTATAATGCTGAGTGTTAAGCAAGGTGGTATCAAGTTCCATTTTTAAAGTCTTTGGTATGACTCGACCTGGGATTGAACCCAGGTCTCCCGGGCCATTGGCGAACACTCTAACCGCTGGGCCAATGTCCCGGTTAAACATAAGCACGCAGTTTAAACGTAAGTACAGTTTAATGGTCAAAAACATTTCTATTTCAAGCTATTCAGTTTAATCAAACAATTCATTTTAGCATAAGTATGCCGTTTTTTTCTATTTAATCCATAGACTGGAACCTCAACATGAGATTGTTTAATGTCATATCAGGACACTCGTTAATGGGGTCTTACCCCTTTGCAGAAGTACAGTCAGTGTATCCTACAGCCCCAGCCGACTGGGCAATATAAACCTGTTGTTTATGAAGATTATATTCAAAGCAATTGTAATCGAAGCCATGGCAACAACCCACAGTAACTTAGAAAAGAGTCTGGATGATCGGAAGATGAAAGAATTGATACTACGCTTGGTGCTTTATGACTAAAATTCGTTTGTATACTTAGAAGAGTCCCGGAAATCTGAGGAAATTTATAGTCAATCAAACTCTTTTGAAAAAAACGTCTGCGAGAGCCGGTTTAATGCACTCATCGAAAGGATTACGTAAAAATACACCTGATTTAATATCTGGGGAGACCATGGAAAGAAAGATAATATACATGTATTCTTATGCTACTTTAAAAGCAACCACACACAAAAGGTTATAATAAAAACGAAGGATTGAAAGTTGGAAAGAATCTGCTAAATCTTATGCAATTTAGGCTCAATGACATGCATAGAAAATTGAAATAATTTCGTCCAGTTTCAAAATATAAATTTTAAAAAGCTTTAAAAACTACGAAATGTGTTTAAAATATCAATACTATAACTAAATTTACTAAGACACAAAGCAAGAATGAATTAAATGGAAATTTAATTCAATATAATCTCTTTAGCACAAATTTTTTTCCAGTGAATTTTCGATTAGTCACAGCACTTCAGAAATGAAGCAAAGGCAAGAATAAACATCTAGATAGGTGTACATGTCTTAATTCATTTTTTAATTTTATAATTAAAAACAAATCCTCTGTCTCTACAGGTTCAGAATATACAATATATCCTCTAGAGAATAAGCTGATTGATTCTCTTCTTAAAGCATTTCTAAGTACAAGACATAAGAGAATTAGAATATATATATATATATATATATATATATATATATATATATATATATATATATATATATATATATATATAGAGAGAGAGAGAGAGAGAGAGAGAGAGAATGATTGATTTTTAAAAAGCCTGGCTACTAGTCAAATAGATTGTGGATATGTTTTTCTTTTTTTATGCTATTTTTTTATTGTTTCTAGTAGCCACTTTATCATATCATATTTACCAACCCCTCCGCTAGTGCAGGATATGACGCAAGGTCATTTTTTAAGCGGAGTTCATGAGGTTTCAATTCAGAGTTTTCCTTCTCCTAGGCTTGTTGTCTCACTAAGGCTGAAGAACCTAGTCTGCCCTACTATGTATCCATAGGTGGAGGGAGAATAATTGGATTCATACCTTTCCCAAGGGTATTAGTGCTATGTGATATGCAATCAGTCTCGACCAGGATTTGGACTCTTGTCTTTATAATGAAAATATCGTTTAGACCAAGCCTTTTTAGTCAGAATTATCTAGATGATACGGTTGGTGAAACGTAGATAGGTAGTTTCTGGCTCCTGTTGATAGATAGACAGAGAGATAGATATGAATAGATTGAGATAGATAGATAGATAGATAGATAGATATTGGTGTAATCGTTGGCGAACTTGCAAAACAAATCAAATTAATTTCTAAAATAGGTCCACACTAAGGGCTCCATACTTATCAAATCTAAACTATGCTTAGTTTCAGGAGCACTTTGTGTTATGTAATTATAATTTAGTTCGATTGTTACTCTATGCCCAATATTTTCACTCAACTCATTAAATTAAACCGAGAACAAACTGATTAAGATAAAATAGATATAAACAAATATATAAATAGAAATAATCAGTTTGGATAACCCACAAAATATGTTGTTACCTCGTTTTCAACAAATCAATTCATTTCTTAGTTTTGATATAAATATTCAATATTTTTCTTAAACTTATAATACAGTTCTATTACTATGTCTATGTGATTGAACTAGGTTTCAGGATAAAGAAAAATATTTTTCTGTGTATGGAACTATTCAAGTACCTTCCAGGATCTTATAAATTCTGAACGACGATGAAACTGCCCAGAGTACAAAGAGTATTCTTCTAACCTCAATATTCAAATGGAAATTGTCCTATAACCATTATTAATGTTACACGCTGCACATCGTGTGTTCTCTGGGGTTTGTAAGGTTTTGTGTTATGAATTCTAGGAACTAGTTGATGAGTGTAAGCTCGTTTCTGAGGGCGTGATTTTAATCTAGTTTCAGCCAAAGGCATAAATGCGGCCTTTAGCCCCAATTGAAGATAATAGATTCGAACTATGTATTTATTCAGTCATATGTTCTTAGTAAATCTTGGAAAGACGACATTAATGATTTATTCTCGATGTTAAGCAAACTAACCCCAAAAGATCTTGTTCACCCCACGTTTAATTGTCCCAAGAAACACAAGTATAGCATTAACTTTATTTTATGATTACCTATATGTTAATAAACGTCGAGAAAAGGTTACAGTTTATTATACTGGTGTGTTATTCTTGTAGTATGAGTATAAAATCACACTTTTTTTTTATAACGAATAATTCTTGAAAAGAGATAACAAAGGTCTTTCGCGCGGAATTTTTTCTGATAGATGTGTGGTCACCGATAAATGATATGTTGATGATGACTAACTATCGGATGTTGGTGGAAAAACAAAAAACACAACTTGTCTCCAATTTTAGGACCTCTATTGTTTTAAAATGCCATTTAGTTTCTGACGTTCTGAAAGTAAGTGGAAAAAATAATGGACACAACATATGAGGTAGTTTTTTAGTTTTTGTTTCAACTGATTCTTTTTGTATTTTAGACAATCTAACTCTCGTTCCGTTCACACAGATGCTTTTCTCCTCGTACGCAAGCCACAAAAAGCAATCTATCATTTTTTATTGACTTTTAATGAACACCAGTCCCTACTTCTGTTTATTGTGGGCGGCATAATCGGGCAATTCCCTGCCAACACTTAGATGGAGACTGGTGATCTCTGTAAGGTTTGTTCCATCGAGCCGACTGAACAATATGTTGACTCTTATCAACATGTCTTTCTTCTAGTTGCTAGCTTTTTTGATAACGTATCCATTTACATCCCAGCTGTATTCGTTAATAATGTTACAGATGTCACCCTTTAGACTGTTAAAAACAATGTTAAAAAAATTGCTATATGAGTTAAGGTAAAAATCGCACATAATGATAATATTGAATAATATATCATAGGTTGAAAAAAGCATTAGGTTTATAGGCCCCAAAAATTCACACTGTATTGTCCAGCAGGATATAAGCATTTGGTTAAAGAACTTCTAAGTGAAATCATCTGGAGGTTGCAAGTTCAATCCTGAAGGTAGATAAATAACAAGGAATACCCACAATAACTCAACACTTGTACCAAATTATGTTTTATAGAATTAGAACAATCTACTCCTATGGATTAAATAAAGAGTATGGTTCGAAGTTCCGGTAGACCCTCGCGTTCGACAAGAAAGAATTAAAGATGACCAAAGGATTAATCGGCTTAAATGATAAGAATTATCGAGTTTCATCTATGAAATTTAGACAAATAAGATGTACGAGGATGATTAAATAAGTTTCCAGACTTTTTTCGTATGGGCACTTTTATTGATAGTACACATGAAACTCTAGTTCCCTTCGAAGTAATCTCCTCTGGCTGCAATACACTCGTTGTACCGTTCCAACAACTTCTTTCATCTTCTCATTTGTCTCATACGATAGCCTCTTAGTTTAGGGAATAACCAAAAGTCACAGGGAGCAAGGTCTGGACTATAAGGAGGTAGAGGAACTGTCTTGATGCCCATCTTGCTCAAGTAGTCTGTGACAAGGATGGAGTTGTGGACTGGTGCTTTATCCTGCTGGAAATGCCACTGACCCGATTTGAAGAGTGCTGGCCTCTTCCGACGGAATCTCTTTCTGAACTCCCTTAAAACCTCAACATAGTAACCCTAACCCTGACCCTTTGACCAATCAACTCTGGTCTATTGACTTCCCTACTCCTCCCACACCTCTCATCATCCCTCACATAGGCCCTGCTTCCTCGAATCTCTTCTGCCACTCAAAAAATGATGATTGATTCATGCAAGATGGTCGAAAAGCAGTCTGAAGCATTCCATACGTTTCTCTGGCATTTTTTCCAAGTTTAAAACAGAATTTTATTGCATATCGTTCTTCTAAAGTGTCCTCACGTCCAGATTGCATTTTTGAAATTCACCAGCTGTGAAAATCAGGCTTTAGTTGGGTGTATTCCAATTGCTGCTCTAGCTGCTCATTTGAAGCTGAAATCATAAAAATTGGTCAGTCGTCTCATAAGATGTATAGCAATAACATACTGAAATGTCAAGAGTCTACATCAATTCTAAATGCCTGTACAAAAAAAAGTCTGGAAACATATTGAAGGCACCTCGTAAAATTTTAGATGTAATAACCTGAAATACAATAACTCATTATACTGCCGTTGTAATTCGGACGGACAGCTAAAAAGTTTTTTTGAAAAATAGAAATTTCAAAATGTAACACCATGGAACCATCTCGACTATCAATCGGTGTTGTACTTCTCAAATATAAGACCGACCCTTTGTTTCTTGAGATATGAAAAGTTTATCTCTGACCGCAACATTTGATAGCAATTAGTCACTGTAACACGAGAGAAAGACAGGGTGAAAGATATTTAGTTATTATATAGAAACACAAAGAGATTCAGGGGTGATAGACGAAAAATACCTCAACTTCTTTTCTCCATCGTCCCTTCGCCCCCACCCAAAGTGGGTCCGAATCTCAGAACTCGACCGACTGTTTCCGACCCTCAAATTTGAACTCGCCAATCAAACTAACTTCTAAAAATCTCCAGCTTATATATTAATAATCTGATCCTATAAATCTATAAGAACACGTTTCTTTAATATTCAAGTGTGACGTCATCACTGAAAACTTCCAACCATGCCAGTCACTTAATCCTAAGCTGAGGAAGTGTTTATATTTTAACATCCTGTCTAGAATCCAGTGTTCAAAGCAAATCTCTAAAATGTCGTCCTAGGTGATTTCCAAAAAGAATCTGTTAACTTTTATTGACACGTGCACGCCTATGACCTCCGCGACTTATATTTCCATGCTAGGTTTTAGTTAACTTACAATTTCTCACTACAAATGAAATAATTAACTTCTACAATTAATCATCATCCTTAATTAGAGTAAGAAGAAACAAATTTGCTCAACAACCCATTATTAGTAATATAAAAAAAGCTGTCGTCACCGCGTAATGGATTGACAGACAAAAAAGAAATCTGAGATGAATTATGAAAAAAAGGCAAATTTTACTTTTTATTCATGAAAAAATATTCTAATATATATTCATTTTAATATTTCATTCATAATCGATATGTCGTTTGAAATTTCAATGGTAAATGAGAATGAATTTTAAACAAAGCATGAGTTCTGTTTCCCAGGAACTTGCTATGTCATATTCATTAACTCTAACTCAAAGAATCAAGCGAATTTGCCGTGTCAGGTTGAAACGTCTTGGCAAATGACATCCTTAAAGCTTCCTGATATTAGACGAAATACTCATTCCCACCACCCATAACAGATTCGTCATGTTTAAAAATATTGAGAAAGTTATTCTTTAAATTATCCTAACTTATGAAATATATTGATGAGAATATTTTCACAAAATATTTAGATTAGCATCGTCATGTTTCTGTTTCGATTCATATCGAAAAATGTTTTTTTATGGCTGAAACGTTCTTTTGATCTCGAAATTAAAATGAATTAAAATTGTGTGAAATCAGATATTACTCAAGTCTCTCTAAGTCTATAGTTTTAAAATCTGAAATAAAATGATAGCAGGTTATACTTCGGTTGAAAAATAGATTATCATATTTACCCAACCCCTCTGCTCGGGCAGGATATGACACAAGGTCAATTTTTAAGTGGAGTTTAACAGGTTTTAATTTAAAGTTTTCCTTCACCAAGGTTGAAGAACGTAGTTAGCCGTACTATTTACCTAAAGCTGGGGGGGGAATAATTGGATTAATACCTTTCCCAATGGCATTAGAGCTATGTGAAATGCAATCAGTCTCGTCCAGGATTTGAACTCGTGTCGCCGTGTCTATTTCCTACGATGATAACCATTACACAACAGGCACCTCCTTGAAAAATAGATTATAAGTGAAGATATATTAATACGTAGGGAATTGCAAATGGAATCCCACAGATAAGCATAAGTAAGCAGAGATAGATAGATAGATAGATAGATATTCTCAGACTTATTGTTGTTGGGAGGTTGCTTATTAGCTTGTTTGCTTTTTCACAACAGAATATCTTAAGAAGGTAGATTAAAACAGAGTCACTTATAAACTTTTATGTTATCTAGAACTCAAAAAGAACCAACATCGCTTTTGACTATGACTGTAATATAATTATCATAACAAATATGGTTAGGGAGATTGAACACTTCCTATTGTTGCTGTGGTTAATATAATTATTCGGCCGATTAATTATCCAGCCTTCTTCGGGGGTATAATTCGTATGAAAAACGGAAATTCTTTTTTTGACGAGAACCAAAATAACAATAGAATAATGGTAATAATATCCCAACGGAAGCAATCGTCTCTTCTTTTTTATTTTTTATCTTATTTTTAACTTTTTTCTCGAGGATTATACATTTATTGAAAATAGAATTATTTCTTTCGGGAATTCTACGTCATTTTCTTTTTTGCGGGAATGGGTCGCGATGTGGTTATTCTAGAAGAAAATAACCTCAACGCATTATATAAGGACTATTAAAACCCACGTAAAAGTCTATAGAAGAAGGTCGCTTATTAGTGGGTCCAAATTTCTCTAGGAGTGCCCAGCTTGTGTTGTTCATCTGGTCTGCTTGCAATGGTGTGTCTGTATAAAAGTCCATAGAAGAAGGTCGCTTATTAGTGGGTCCAAATTTCTCTAGGAGTGCCCAGCTTGTGTTGTTCATCTGGTCTGCTTGCAATGGTGTGTCTGTATAAAAGTCCATAGAAGAAGGTCGCTTATTAGTGGGTCCAAATTTCTCTAGGAGTGCCCAGCTTGTGTTCTTCATCTAGTATAGATTTTGAGCTGGGAAGCAGGTGGGTGGTGGATGCTGTTTTGTTGGGTGTTCCTTCTCGGATTAGTCCCAAACTGCGCGTAGTATTCTTGTAAAATTCCTATTTAGCGTTTTCTTGAAGCATTTCGTTAGTGTCCAGATGGTATAACCATAGCATAGTACTGACACACAAACAACTTGGAAAAACATCACTTTATTTTATCAAAAATATATGTAAAAAACATGATGCATATATGCATAAAATATTAGTAATATTATGTTATAACGATTTTAGTTCTTGCTTAAAAAGAAATTCCCATATTTTTTTTTCATCAAGAATCATTTGTTTTGTTTTGTTTTGTTTTTCCAGATTTCCGTATTTTTTCGGTCGTTGACGTTATTGACTAATGTTCTCTTAGTAGACGAAAAAGAAATTTAGTCAAAAATTTAGAAAAAAATTTATGATGTTTCTATTTTTGAACTTTGAAATCTGTTAGAATTTTATTTTATCAATGTATTATATTTTGATAAAACAAAAAGTTTGAATTAAATTGTCTTATTTAAGCGAAATTAGGAAATAGTTTAGATTAGAAACATTTTTGAAAGTCTCATAATGAGAATGGATTTTTCTCACTTTTTTCAAGATATGAAACCGTTAATCACATAAACAAATGCAACAAACACGCACAAAAGGAACACAAAAGCACTCATGATTGGTTGTGAAAAAAAAGATCCACTAAAAAATGTGCAAGTGACTAAGATTTGAGGGTTCTGATTTCCAGTTAAACCAATCTACTTTCCACGGCTTTGGTAAGCATTTCATTGTTTTCAACTACACTGTCATATTCATATAATAATAAAAATCATAAAGAGGACCTGTCTAATAGTTGATTTTGCTATATTAGCGGACCACGGAGTAAAAATGAATGAAATCAAAAAGAGAGAAAAAATTATGGAACATATAGGTATCGGTAATGCCAATTGTAATAGGTGCACTTGGAACAATTCTCAAAAGATTTTTAAAGGGATTGGTGAATAAGAGGAAAAGTGGGGACCATATAGACTATAAAATTGTAAAGATCAGCCAGAATACTAAGGAGAGTCTTGGAGACTTGAGAAGACTTGCTGTCACTTAAACTCTTGTGAAAATCACGCTGGTCTGAAAAACTCTCAAAGGAGTAAAATAATAATAATAGTTATTATTTTACTCCTTGTGCGTTTTCACATTAAGAGTAACAGGTAGTTTTTCATTGAAGTCTGAAAGATAGCAAGTCTCCTCAGGCATCCAGTGTTCTTCTAAATATTCTTGTAAATAGCGCCCGAAAGATTTCCCCAGTTTGTTGTTTGAAATACGGTTATTTTTCTTCCTATGTATGTTTCCTAGTTATTGTTGTTCTGTTATCATGTGTCCTGTACTGTTACTGGCCGCTGTAAATAATATTTTCTTACTCATTTTAATGCAATCATCGAGTGCTCGTATTGATTCATGAACGCTATCCTTATTGCTGGCGAGTTTCCATTTTTTTTTTTACACTAATAGTCTGTCTGTGTGGTCATTCGGATCTCAAGTCTTTAGTATCGTCAAGAATTTTCCTGTTCTTTAGTCCATTTGTCTGAGTCCTCCCGTGTCCATTTTAGCAATCGTTCCGAGAATCTTACAAAAAGTATTGTCCAGGGTTTTTTTTATCTCTTTGATGAGGTTTTTACTGTAGAGCTTGGTTTTTAGCAGTTTTTTCGTTTGTCTGGGGTACTCTTTTCATATTTCTCGTTTGTTTTATGGTGTTCGCTTCTAAATATCCCAAGTAATTGTGATTTTCGTTTTCTTTAAAAGTTTTGATTCTTTTTTGATTTGGTATTTCTATTCCTTCCAATATTTGTCTTTTTCTACTTTTCTTTATGCGTAACATATTTTCAATGTCAAATTCCTTTCCAGTATCTAGGCTGGATATTATCATTGTTTGTATCAGTGTTCCTAATTCTTTGTAATATTTTGCAAACTTCTTTATATCGTCCATCTACATTAGGAGATTAAATTTTTTTGCGATTTTGTGATTTTCTAAGAACATCCTGTGCTCTTCCTGATAATATCAATATTAATCTAATGACTTTGTCGGATATCTGTAATGAAAGGGTTGAAAGTTTTATTCGGAGTTGAAAAACATCTATTGTCTTTTTTTAATCTTTTCTTAGGAGTTAAAACGCTCTATATTCTTTTTTTCTTAAATAGTCGCGCGTTATGCACTTGTGAAATGTCGCTTTCCTCAATTCTAGGAGTGTCGAGTTTTATATTTATAATGCATTAACATTCTCTGGTTATCTTCGGCTGACTTAATTAAGGATCCATTTCCAATTTAGTAAGTATCCTTGATCTTATTTCCGCGTTTTTATTAGCAGTTAAACCCTGTACGCAATTTTGGACATCTAAGTAAATCCGGAGTTCATTTATTTAATTTAAATTTCTTGAATTCCCCGTTTACAACTCTTGCAAAAGTGACAAAATCCTCAATGTCACCCTTTTTACTAAATTAATGCTTTGCTAACATGTACCAAATAATAAACTTCTATCTCCAAAAAATATTCGATAGTATTAAGACAGTTTCATCACCTGGCTTTTTGGCCAAAATAAAATTCATGTATTTTTCGTGTTCAGTGGGGAATAATATTCTCAGTAATAAGCGAACATTCTTCTCGCCATTTCAATGCAAATAATCCCTTTTGAATATCTTTTCGTATCTTCTCTAATAAGCTGGAAATGTCTTTCCATCGTCCAGATTGAATACGAATTCACTCATTGAATTATCGACAGAATCTGAAGTGAATGAATCTGACGTTCTTTCATCCAAAGTTTTATAAGTAAAAATTCTAAAAACATTTGTTGTTGCTTTTAAAGTTCTAATAGGTTACTCCTGTTGTTGCTATTATTGTTTCTGCCGTTTTGTTGTTCTAATTCTTATTCCTATTTTTGTAGAGCCAACATTTGAATCAGGATACTTTTAATCCTTTCATTCTGCCGTTTTATGTTGAATATTTAGTCAATTAGTCGTTGAATAACCTTGCCTGGTTATTTACCTGTAGTCTGGCGAATATGCCGTCATTTTTGTAAAGTGATAACTTTTTTTTTTTTAAATTTCCTCACGTATGTTGCTGCGAGTACTTCTTGGCTACTTTTGTAAAGTGGTGAATATTTTTTTGCTTTAGTTTCTTCCCGTAAATTATTTCGAATTCCTCATTGCTATTTTTGGCCCAGCCAGCTGGTACTGCAGAATACACCGACTGCATCTCTTTAGAGGGGCAAGACTTCCTCAACATGTGTCCTGGATAAGACACAAAACAGTCTGATGGTGAAACTCCAGTAATGCTGCAGCTTTGTGTAATGTGGAGTACCCCTTCATTGCCATCGAGCCCAGGAAAAATCTGGCCTGGAGTGGTAGCACCTGATACGGGTCCTATCTATGGGTTAAATAGAAGTGTTTGACATTTTATTTGTACTAAGGCGAAACTGATTTAAAAAAATAGAACTGTTTTTAAATTTAACTGTGTGTAAACAAAAAAATTACTTATGCTAAACTGAGTTATTTGAAATGGAACTGTTTGTATATATACAAATGGATTTGGCATTAAATAGCCAACAATGGTTGATGTACCAGAAAACCAAACCAAACCAAACCATCGCCACATTTGTAACGCTCATATGTGCATAAAGATAAGAAACAATAATTGACTGACAACTAAACATAAATTTAGGCATTTCATTCATTTGCAATCAACAAAAAATCAATCAACAGAAAATAATACAAACAAAATATAACTTCACAGCCGGCCAAGCTATTACTAAAAAGTATTTATTGCTGAACTCCGTCCAACTGATTGTCCGCTGACTAATTGTTCTTTCGTTTCATGTATACTTGATGGGTGCACTATGTACGCCAGAGTACAAGACAAGGCTTATTTTATTGTAGGTACCAGGTGCAGAGCAGAACTCCCACACACCCTGCAGTTCCGATAATGCCTCGGGCCTAGTCGGCATATCTAAAAAGGGGCTACTTAGGCACCAGGGGATAAACTTAGCCTTGTTATAACGTAACTGAATGATTCATCGAAAATTAAAATTAAATGAATAAAATTGATAGATTGAAAATTGAAAATAAATGAACAAAATGATAGATTAATGAATAAATAAAGCAGGTGCTCGTCTTCAGATAGGAAGGCCGAGGCACTCGTGATAATTAAGATTGACGACGGAAGACCGGATTTCCAAAGATTTCGTGCGCACGTGCACAGCGAGCGGAAGCGGATGTTTCTCCTCGACATGACAGACGAAAGAAAAGGGACGAGTCGTGTCCTTTCGGGAATTGTGAGCAAGAAGTGATAAGGTAAAGACGTCATTTGAAAAGGAGCCACGAAGATGTAAGGATACGAAAGATTACGAGCCTTAATTTTGGGGAGTGTTCCAAAAGGGGCGTTGGACTACGTGACCCAGCTGACAAGCATGTTAGAACCAGGAAAAAATCAAGGTCTGTCTCTGCTCTCTCTCTTCCACATGATACGTTGCTTATTTTCTCTTGCTGACGACGTCGTCTAAATTTCTATACTGTCTTTCTTTCTATAGGTGACTACTAGCTACTCTGTAATAAATAAATCTGTGAGTAGTTTACCAGAGTTTTCACGGTTGGGCCATATCGGGTTTGAATATTCTCTTTAGTAATAGACTGTCAAGGGCGAGTAAAACCCTGAGAGACGACCTCCTGAGGCCCAAGGAGTGTCGTTTAAGCTAGTTGACACGAGTGTAAGGCTTCTCTGACACCGATGTCAGGGGGTCTCGACCGACGAGCTCGACCGACGTCCACCGACTAGAGAACTTTCGTCTCATGTGCCATCCTACCAGCATGGTACATCTATTCATATAATTTATATACTGTCATTTTCGTCTACTTGCAATCAGTGTTCAATCGCAACTGTCTCACTTATTCTCATAAGCCGTGTCTAAAAAAAGTTGTTCGTTTTTTATATATTTGGATACGCAGAGCCTTTAGATGAATTTTTCGCATCTTTTTCAGCATCTGTTAGCCGGTTAATTATTATTATTATTGTTATCTCATGAGAGTTATTCACACCAGTTTTAGCCGATGGTCGTCACTGGAGTTTGACTGCAAGTCTCCTCGAGTTTCCAGGATTATTCTCAGTATTCTGGCCGTTCTCAATAATGCTGTAGTTTGGATGGTCTCCACTCATCCGCCAACTTCCTAGTCATTCAGTCCAATATTATTATTATTATTATTATTATTATTATTATTTACTCCTCTAGAGTTTTTCACATCAGTATTAGCTGATGGTTTTTCAATGGAGTTTGAGTGACAGCAAGTCTCCTCAAGTCTCCAGGACTCGTCTCAGGATTCTGGCCGTCCTCAGCAATGCTGTCGTTTGGATAGTCTCCACCTGTCCGCTAACTTCCAAGTCCTTCAGGCCCTTTAACAATCCTTTAGTTACTGTGCCCAACGCACCAATCACAATTGGCACAATCGTTACTTTCATGTTCCAAAGTTTTTTTCAATTCTCTAGCAAGGTCGAGGTACTTATCCTTCTTTTCACTTTCCTTCAGATTTATTCTGTGGTCCGCCGGGACAGCAAAGTCAACAATTTTGTAGATTCTCTTCCTTTTTTGATTATTATGAGGTCTGATCTTCTGGCCGGGATTAGGGGATCCGTTTGTATGTTAAAGTCCCATAGGAGTTTATGCGAGTCACTTTCTAGGATAGGCGCCGGGTTTTGCATATACCATTTGTTTGTATGGTCGAATTGAAATTTCCTGCACATTTCCCAGTGGATTACCTTGCCGACCCAGTCGTGTCTCGCCTTGTACTCCCTCTGTGCTAATTTGCTGCATTCGCTTATAATGTGATTGATCGTTTCGTCTCTGTCACCGCATAGCCTACATTTACTGTTTTGTTGCGTCTTATCTATTCTCGCTTTGATATGATTCGTTCTTATGGCGTTGTCCTGTGCTGCAATGGGAGGGATTCCGTTTCTCTCTTAAGGTTTCCTTTTCTTAGCCAGGTCCAGGTTTTCTGGTGTGGGATGTTGTTTATTAGACGCTTAAAGCGGACATATAGTTGTTTTTCTTTCTCATTTTTGTTTGCTAGTTGTTGTCATTCTTTCGTTTATCGTGTTTCCGTATCGACTCTGATGGTTGTAATTAGTCCTTGTTCGTGTTTTTCTATGTAGTCTTCGAGCCGTTGTATGGATGCGTCAACGGTGTTTTCGATGCTGGCAAGTCCTCTTCCTCCAGATATTTATGAAGCTTTTATGTCTTTCCTAACATTGATAATGCCACCTGATTCTAGAATGTTCCATTCCAAATATTTCTTTGGCGTTTGGTTTGGCCGTTTTTGTTTTTTTTTTGTGGGGGGGAGCTAGGGGGGGGATTAATTTGAGATAACTGGGAGTGTTTGGATTTGTCGGCACAAGATTCTATAGTAATTTATGCTAAATTTCTAAGTTTGGTGCGGTAAATTCAAACAATTCTTAAGTTGACTCGTGATAGTTGCACCTGGTAAAACAATTTACTCGATTAGAAATAAATCAAGATTCTTTAGAATTTTTAACATCAGTATTAGCTGCTGGTTTTTCACAGGAGTTTGATTGACAACAATTCTCCTTGGGTCTCCAGGACTCTTCTAAGTATTCATGCCGTTCTCAGTAATGCTGTCATTTGGATAGTCTCTACCCGTCCGATAACTTCCAAGTCCTCCAGGCCTTTTAACAATCCTTTAGTTATTGTGCCAAAAGCACCGATCATAATAGGTACAATCGTCACTTTCATATTCCACAGCTTTTTCAATTCTCTAGCAAGGTTGAGGTTCTTATCCTTTTTTTTTTTTTACATTCCTTCAGATTTATTCTGTGGTCAGCTGGGACAGGAAAGTCGACAATTTAACAAATTCTCTTTTTTTTTTGTTGATTATTATAATGTCTTGACCAGCTCATTAGCCAAGTGGGTAGAGTGTTCGCCGGTGGTCCGGGGGACCTGTGTTCAATCCCAGGTCGTGTCATACCAAAGACTTTTAAAATGGTACTTGATACCTCCTTGCTTAACACTAAGCAATATAAGGAATGTATCACGGGTAAAGTGGAGCAATCCAGGGAAAGGAGTAGCGCCCTCTCCTACACCTCGGTGTAGTAGCTATTGAAAAGGGGGCCTTCTGGTCGCCCTCAACTACGGAAGCCATCTTACTTACTTATTATAAAGTCTGGTCATCTGGCCGAGATTTGCTGATCCGTGTGTTGTTGTTATTATTATTATTATTATTATTATTCAAGAATATATAACTGAAAATAAGATTAATGTAATGTAAACAAATTATAAGGAATGACATTTTCAGGAATAAACCTATATGTATAGATCTTGTAATCTTCAATGTTTTCTCTCGTACATGAAGCTATAAAAGTAGCTACTAAGATAAGACAGACCCCCCAAAGTGAAGCGAATGCAGGTTTTAGCTTTCAGCAATGTTTTGTTATTCGCTTTCAATTCATGTTGTTTAACATACGAACTGCAATAAAATCAACTGCAATTAAGATGAAATAAATACAAACCAGAAGTAAATAATGGTACTTATCTAAGAATAGAAAATTACTTTTAATCTAAAATAACTCTGTAACTTCTTTCGTTTC
>OY757927.1:87265632-87368132 GCA_963585895.1 Sepioteuthis lessoniana
AACACAGAACTGTATTAAAACTGCGTCATCCAATTTCAGACAAAGACTTCACCTCGTTATAGTTCGCAAGAAAAAAACATCTTTTAGATAGAACACATCACCATTCAAGCACACCACTGAATGAAAGTGAAAGAAAGCAATAAACTGAATAAATATCTGTCCCTCAACTCAAAACTGAGATATCTAGGGAATTTGAAGGTGATAGTTTTCCTAATAATAGACAGAACTCTTCGAAAATTCTAAAAGGCATCTGAAGAAAAAAAAAAACTAGGAAAATGATAGGTTCAAATAAAAATCCATACCACCCAGAGCACAGTACTACAAGGATCGGCAAGAATACTGACAAGAATCCTGGGAAAATGAAAAGACATACTGTCACTTGGTATTCTGTACAAGCCACAAACTACTACTTTTATGAAAACTCGCTCTGACTAAAATAAACATACCATAGAGAAAATAATTGAAGCTAAATGAAGCTCTAACTTTCATAAATTATGATGACGTCTTATAAAGAGAAGAGAAAACTGCAAAAGAGATATCATGCTTGAAATTATGTGGAATTAACTATGCAGTGGTCAACAGACAGCACGGAACTGAGGGAAGAGAGGATAATTATGCTAGTCACAATTTAATACAGAAGTGATTAAAAGTCAAAAATGTTGAACTAGAAAGCCACAACTCAAATAGACAAAATAGAAAGAAAAACATAACTGTCAGAAAGTTACTTGACAAGGAAAATGTGATAATTAATTACAAAGAGCCAAGAATATGCACTTTTAAAATTCGAAATAGACCACAAAAATCCGTATATATATATATATATATATATATATATATATATATATATATATATATATGCAACCTCTCTGCCACGTACAAAATTTGATTCGGAGTCAATTTTTAGGTTAAGTTTAACTGTCTTAAATTCAATTTTCTTTCTCCTAGATCATTTACCACACTAAATTTAAAGAGCTGTCTTACTTACCTATAGCTGGAGCAAAAGATTGTTGGATTCATACCTTTCCCAAGGGTAAGTTATATGTAGTGCAAACAGTCTAGTCTAAGATTTGAATTTGTGTGGCCATGTCTATTTCCTTTGACGATAACCATTACACTGCCAGCGTCACTAAAAACTCTGTATACTAATGTCTCCCAAGGGACGGATAGGCGTAAAATTTTGAATAGCATGACTTGGGAATTCAGTAAATTAGCTTGGGAGTAATAACACCGATTTAGCTGTGTAGGGTGGTTATTTCCTGAGAGTTAGGAAAGTTGTTTTGTTATCACTAATTAGAAAAGCCGAATATTCCTAAACCAGATTCACATTAAAAATATTTTTTAAGAACCACATTCTTACAAGCATTCTAAAAACAGAAAATCTATCAAACAGAATATATAATTTCATCAGTCCACTGTAAAACGAAAGCAAAATTAAATAAACTGTAAAAATAACATATTTTTACATTCCCACCAAACTGACAAAATTAGAGTATATGAAGCTGATCATTTATTGAAATGCTTGATATGATTCAGAAGGGATTTCTAAAATCGGTAATTGTACTGAGGTGGGGGCGTTTGAATATTGGGTCAATTGATTGCCACTGAGGCCAACCAGCTGAAACGCTTATGAAAATTATCACTAAAAACACCAACAAGTTAAAAATATTCCCGTTAGCTATAACAAAAAGTTACTGCTAAACCCTCTGATATGTATTATTCTAAGAAAAAGGAAAGTATTTTTTTGAAATTACTGTAGTTTCATTTTTTATTTGAGCATTTTCTACTCCACCAGGCAGTTTTCTGTTTGTCTCAGAATATATATTTAAATGATTAGTTACAGTCAAATTAATTCCTTCATATGCACATATAGATACACAATGCTGTATTTACAATTGCCCAATAGCAAATAGTCGAGCATATATAGATATCTAAAGTAAAATAGCGTAAAGAGAGAATCGAAGGTGTTTGGAGACTGTAAATTTCTCGGCTATTCAATAATTAAACTGAGTAGTTCCTATGAGTCAGTTGTGTCTGTTTATACCACTGCATAGTGAGAAAAGTGATGTAGTTTGTGGTAAATTCTTGGAAGAGCTGACAAGTTTGTACAGCGTAGTCAGTTAGTTGGCTTGTTGTTAGTTGGAATATATGGCGCATGAACCCTTGCAGGTTATTACATGCCAAATCATGTTTATATATATATATATATATATATATATATATATATATATATATATATATAGAACAGGTTTGAATAAATAAAATAAAATCCTTGTTGTTTTGGAGGGTTTTTTTAAATATTTTTCTTTCAAAAGTCCATGTTTTCTTTTATGTTACAATCTTGAAATTTGTTGATAATTTCTCGAAAAGAAGGTAATTTATATGCTGTTTTTAAATTAAACTTGTTTAGTATTTAAACAAAATTATTATTTCATTTTTGTGTTTATTACTTATGTGAAGCTTGTTTTTATCACCAAGGAGATGCTAAGCGGTAGTGGCAGTTTATACATATCTATCTATCTATCTATCTATTTATCTATCTATGTATCTGTCTATCTATCTATAAATCTCTCTCTCTCTCTATATATATATATATATATATATATATATGTTTTATAAAGGCATAGTTGGTAGATAGATTTTTTAAAGAGCCAAATCACATTAGTTTCCAAAGAGTTGAATGGTTCAAAGTATCGCAAACATGAACATTTTTATCAAATATTAATCATTAGTTAGCAAACAGTGGTTTCAAATTATACTCAGACTCTCTTTTTAAAATTAACTCTATTGATTATTGTTTTGTTTTTTTGTTGTTGTTGTTTTTTTTTATGTAGGACTTCTTGGATTTGTAGTTGAACCTGATCAATTTCGTGCGCGATTATAGAATTTTTCGAAATTTGCATTTGGGAATAGAGTGGCTTTTAAGATGTAAGGCTATGGAGCTAGAATCATTAAGGTGCATAGCAAGCCGTCTTTAAAGAGTTTTAGTGGTAATATTAACAAACGTATTATTTTCTTTGGAGACACAGTCTCCAAAGGGACAATTGAACAAATATGCGACGTTTGTCCTATCAAGTAGTTAAATGGAGGGGGAAGAGTTGAAATGCCTTTAGTTTTATTTTTTATTTTCATTTTTTTAAATATTCTATATTTCTTGATAATATTCTATTTCTGTTGATAGCGTTATTTTTTTTTTAATTCATTAAAATGTCAGCTTTATCTACCCCTGCGTTTACGTAATTTTGTAAGGTTACAAAAAAACTAAAAAAAAAAAAAAAAAACACTTTCAAAACACCCCCACAAAAAAACTTATGCGTTCAAGCAGCCCCTGATGATGGCTTATGAAATCTCCGACAGAACACGGGACAATTTTGGTATATTCATCAACCATTTCCAACCTGAAACCAAGACAGGTATCAGGAAACTTGAACGGATCTTAATAAAATTATATAGACGAAAAGTTTCTTTATTATTTAATCGCACATGCTTAAATGAAAGACTGTTGCCAAACCACACACACACACACACACACACACACACACATATGTGTGTTATTTCATTTTATCTACGTTTTTTCTTTATCATCTTACGTATTTTCAATGTGCTTAATAGTAAATAGAGGTGTTATTATATATTATATATACTATGATATCATTCTATATTTTATTCTTCTGTCATGATTTTAAAATTGATCCTGCAACTTGCAAAAAAGTGACATTTATTCTCCCCTCGTTCTGAGATCTGCTGAGAATATTTTCTAGTTTTAAAAGAAATGGTAATGTGTTTCCACAAGAAATATTCAGCTATAGCGATGCTTTCGAATTTATAACTTTTTGGAAGATATATATATATATATATATATATATATATATATATATATATATATATATATATATATATATATATGACTATACCTACGTATTTCTTTTAATGCGCTACGCGTTCTTAAATGTTATTCAGTTACTGAAAAAAAAGCCCGAAGCTACCTGTGGTGGGTTTGTCGAGTTTTGCAAAATACTGCGTTCCTCTGAAAACTGCTTATCAAAAAGTAACGAGATTGCTGATCCTAAAAGATACAGAATTGACACTGACTCATAGAGAAAGCCTAAAGAACATTCTAGATTGATGTTAAGGTAACACTAATTCTTTTAGAGAAAGCCTGAATCACTTTACTCTGAGTTCTGTCTCTCCGCTAGATAAAACAAAATATATTGTCACCTGCAATCATCTATATTTGCTGGAGTAAAAACGGGATCTGTAGCCACGTAGGAAACTTCCAACTGTAGTTGATAACTCTACCTATATAACCAAAGTCATAATTGAAAAAGTATAACTCATACTAATCGTCAGCCTTAACAGAAAATTGTAGAACACTCCTATACATAAACATAAGATAAGAATACTTGAAACTATTTAATCATGTACAAATGAATAAGCTCTAACAACTCATTTAAAAATAAACGTTCACACGATCAATTCGCCCAGAAATAATATCTAAAAACAGGATATGGAATTAAATAACACACAACGGTTATGGCATAAAACATTAAGCATTCCATAAATGCACATATTCATCAATTTTTTCTCGTGGAGTCCTATCGAAATTACACGAAATTTCTCGAAAGTCTATCAGTTACATGGAGTAATGGGCTTTATCCTTCTAAGATAGCACAATATTTCTTAACAAGCCTGTTAATTCAAAAGTATTCTTCGCCAAGACTGATATCCACACCATGACTAAATATCCATATTTTAAAACTATTTTACACCTTGCGAATAAAAAGGACTGAATCATGTAATTCGTATAAAGTAAAAAGAAGATGCTTCATTTCGAAATTGAACCCAACTTGCAGATTTCATTTTCCGCATCAACAATTACATCTTCTGCTATCACTCAGTCAGTGACAGTGGATGTGGGTAAAAGTGTGTGTGTGTGAGAGAGAGAGAGAGAGATGGGGAGGAGAGAGGGTTGCGAGAGAGAGAGAGATAGAAAAAGAGATGG
The DNA here is from genome assembly GCA_963585895.1 of Sepioteuthis lessoniana. Taxonomy (NCBI): domain Eukaryota; kingdom Metazoa; phylum Mollusca; class Cephalopoda; order Myopsida; family Loliginidae; genus Sepioteuthis; species Sepioteuthis lessoniana. Next base: position 87,270,632 of record OY757927.1, read on the forward strand.
TCTAAGGAAGAGATTTGGATAATAGACATGTTATAAAATAATTTCACCTCTTGTCATTTGTACTTCCAGCAAAAAATCCCGCGATTAACTTGATCACGAGAAGGAATCTGTATAGACGTAATGGTTAACGTGCCGAACGATGACATCATCGTATGCAGGTTCGAACGCTAGTTAGTGCGTTCACATTCGGACAAATATCCTCGAGTAAGTTTTGAGTATCCTTATCCCTGAAGCTATGGTTTAAATATTACCACTATTATTATTCTAGAGAGATGGGTTCGTCATTAGATACCACGAAGTATTTGATGCACCATTAAAAAAAGATAACAATTTAACTAAACTTGATCCCGGAGAATATTTTTAATGAGAAGAACCTCTTTGAAGGGTCAACTTTGGAGTCTTTGCTGTACATATATTCCGTTATAATTACTTTATTGATATCTCGGTAACAATTTTCTGGAGCATTTAGTTGGAATATGTATTAGGAGCTTAATTGATAGCGAAAGAAGTGTGGTATCTTGAATTAATTACACGTACCTCCTTAATGAATAGGTTTCTACTTCCAACCGGCACAGTGAAGCTGTTTCAATGGTGTTTTATTATAACCTTACATTTTCTCGCTTTATATTCATTTACTTCTTTCCTTCTTCCACCCTTTTATCTTATTTCTCTTTTTTCTTTCTTTCACCCTTTCATCTTCCTTCTCTTCACTCCTTTTTCCACCCTTTCATCTTATTTCTCTTCTTTCTTTCTTTCTTTCTTCCACCCTTTCATCCCCCTTCTATTCACTCCTTCTTCCACCCTTTCATCTTATTTCTCTTCTTTCTTTCTTCCACCCTTTCATCTTCCTTCTCTTCACTCCTTTTTCCACCCTTTCATCTTATTTCTCTTCTTTCTTTCTTCCACCCTTTCATCTTCCTTCTCTTCACTCCTTCTTTCACCCTTTCATCTTCCTTCTCTTCACTCCTTCTTCCACCCTTTCATCTTCCTTCTCTTCACTCCTTCTTCCACCCTTTCATCTTCCTTCTCTTCACTCCTTCTTCCACCCTTTCATCTCCCTTCTCTTCATTCCTTCTTCCACCCTTTCATCTTATTTCTCTTCTTTCTTTCTTCCACCCTTTCATCTTCCTTCTCTTCTCTCCTTTTTCCACTCTTTCATCTTCCTTCTCTTCTCTCCTTCTTCCACCCTTTCATCTTATTTCTCTTCTTTCCTTCTTTCACACTTTCATCTTCCTTCGCTTTTCACTCCTTCTTTCACCCTTTCATCTTCCTTCTCTTCACTCCTTCTTCCACCCTTCCATCTTCCTTCTCCTCACTCTTTCTTCCACCCTTTCATCTTCCTTCTCTTCACTTCTTCTTCCACCCTTTCATCTTCCTTCTCCTCACTCCTTCTTCCACCCTTTCATCTTCCTTCTCTTCACTCCTTCTTCCACCCTTTCATCTTCCTTCTCTTCACTCCTTCTTCCACCCTTTCATCTTCCTTCTCCTCACTCCTTCTTCCACCCTTTCATCTTCCTTCTCTTCACTCCTTCCACCCTTTCATCTTCCTTCTCCTCGCTCCTTCTTCCACCCTTTCATCTTCCTTCTCTTCTCTCCTTCTTTCACCCTTTCATCTTCCTTCTCCTCACTCCTTCTTCCACCCTTTCATCTTCCTTCTCTTCACTCCTTCTTCCACCCTTTCATCTTCCTTCTCCTCACTCCTTCTTCCACCCTTTCATCTTCCTTCTCTTCACTCCTTCTTCCACCCTTTCATCTTCCTTCTCCTCACTCCTTCTTCCACCCTTTCATCTTCCTTCTCTTCACTCCTTCTTCCACCCTTTCATCTTCCTTCTCCTCACTCCTTCTTCCACCCTTTCATCTTCCTTCTCTTCACTCCTTCTTCCACCCTTTCATCTTCCTTCTCCTCACTCCTTTTTCCACCCTTTCATCTTCCTTCTCTTCGTTCTTCTTTCCTTGTGAAATTAGATGGCAGTTTATGTTGTATTAAAAAGGTGAGAGTTCACCAACTTATTTAAATCTATAATCCTTTTAAATGCTCTTATCTAATCTTACTTGAATATGGAAATAATTTGGGGGAATTAAACTAAAATATGTATGCATATTGAGGCAGAATCCATATAAGCTCCAAACTACGTCTTTTGGTAAAGCTCCAGTTTTTGAAAAGTGTGGAATGGGAAGTAACCCTTTATTTACATTACTCCCAGGTCCACCCTGACCCGGAGTAGTTGTACCTGTTAGGGTCTCTTCACCGTGTCAAAAAAATAAAACAGATGAACAATTTAACTCTGTGCCAACAAATGATTGATGTTCAATTGAATTGTTAGTGCTACATGCAAATACTTGAAATTCTTTAACTGTGTGCAAATAAGCCTATAAGTTCGAGAGACCAATAGTTGAAACCATTTAAACAGTGCAAACAAACGAGATCTTGCTTGTTTAGAATGTTACTTTCAAACTATTCGTTTACAAATCACACATACATATATTTTAAGTAGAAAAATTATATATATTATGAACGGAATTACCACGACAAGAAAATCTAGCAAGCACTGCGCGTGGCATACGGAAACACTGGACAGATGTTTCGACCTTATTAGGTTTCATCAGCAGTGTATATCGAGATCATCCCGATTGGAAATATAACCAGCGTCCACAGAATGCAGAGCCACAACTCTTATAGTGAGCTACTTGTCCACATTACACGCAAATCAACTAGTCATAATAAAGGCTCTGTGGTAGTTTCGGTTCTGCATTCTGTGGTCACTGGTTCGATCTCCAGGGGGAAAATCACGATAATCACTGCTGATGACAACTAATAAGGTCCAAATAGCTGTCCAGTGATTCTGTATATCATGCGCAGTGCTCGCTGTATTTTCTGGTATATATATATATATATATATATATATATATTAAAACAGTTTTGGTTGTCTCTAATTCACTTTGTGGGTTTGTGTCGATCGAACAAAGTGCAATATAATATGGGGAGTGCTCAATATGTAGGATAGAGCTATTATATAATAATAATGAATAAATATATATTAGATATGTATATCTAATTTATATATATATATATATATATATATATATATATATATATATATATATATATATATATATATATATAAACAGAATTTGGCATTTGATAAGAATAAATGTCATTGAGTTGCTGTCAAATATGAATCTAAATTATTCCGATAGATGTTATGCTTGAAAATTAATTTTGAATGCAAATATAAAAAAAGTTCAGTCGACATTGCAATGCTTGTACGATGAATTTAGTTTAATCTTCATTCATAATTACTTTGGAGGTAGTCCCCGTTGGGTAGTGCCTAACATGCTGGACTGCAATATCGTAGTTAGCAGTTTCGAACTCTAACCCCGCTTTTTCGTTAACTTTCGGACTAATACCCAAAGTAAAGACATGATCCCTCTTTTCCACAATTATTGGTTAAATAGCATAACAACTGTTAGTCTACAACTGTTAGCATAACAACTGTTAGTCTTTGGCATTAAATAACCCACGAAGGTTGTTATGTCAATAAACAAAGAAAGCAAACCAATTAATTATCTTTAATGGCACCAAGTTTTTAGCTGTATTATTTATTTACTCTATCATATTATTCAGGATAGGTTAACTTCCACATGGAAACTAGAGGATAAAATTAGTGTCCTTCTATTGTGGCGTTACGGTACAACTTAAAGGTTTGTAATCATACCCCTTCAACTATCAGCCTGAACGTGGTAAATTGATCAAACAAAAGAAATCAAATACAAAACGCTTCGGTTTGTTTGGTATGAGCGAAATTTATTTGTCGGCGGAATCTGTCTTGTAGTTTGCCAAATTATAGATAGAAGAAAGAAGCTTGAGCTGACGGGAGAAAGACTGATAGTGCACAGAAGACGAAAGAGAGACGACGTTTTCTTTCTAATCACTAAGTGTTTTGTGCGTGCGTTAATGCTAGTCTCCCTTTCCATTCTCCTCACGCGTCTTCCGTCTTCTCTCAGAATTCTTACTTATATATATATATATATATATATATATATATATATATATATATATATATATATATATATCCCTAAAAACTAATAATTACGTAAGAAAAGTGACACGTAATGCCAATTCAAAATATCAGCTAATTCTAAAAAATCGTTTAGCTTCGAATATTTTGCATTGCAGGTCACAAATATTGGCTGATTCTAAACAATTGTTTATCTTTGAATATTTTCCATTCAAAGTATCTGTGTAACACTTCAAACTCTCAAACAAACGTGTATTATTGAATGTCTTACATTCCTAAAAATTTACTTATAATAAATGCATGAATGAAATTTTGAAATTCTTTTTTAAATTCAAAGTCCAAATGAAAAAAGAAGAAATAACTACTAAAATAATTAACTATTTTACATTATAACAATAGTTAATAAACTAAAACGAAAGACTATAGTTTATATGAATCGTTCATTTATTAAGTCTCTTCTACATGAAATATTATGGTATGTAGTTTTCTGAACATTTTGTCAAGTAAAGCAAACGAGTTTTGAGAAGAAATACATTGAATTATATTATAAAGCAAGTTAATGTTTTGTTCCTACCAAGCTGTACCTATATCCATATAATGGTATGGATACCGCTCGAGTGAAACATTTGGATGCCACTCGAGCAAAACGTTTGAAGAAAAAAGAAAAACTAGTGGGAAAATACACAAGAATGCTGCATGCTGTTTGGAACGCATCTAAGAATCAGCACCCAACAAAAAATGCAGTTGTAAGGCAATTTGCCTCCCATCTCACTACCAATGCAAGTAAAATAAGTTGGACACGCTGGTCACTACTGAAGATGTAAGGACAAACTCACAAGTAACGTCTCTTCTATAGTCTCCTATACACGGATATAACACCAGTGTTGTCGACAAGCAAAAACTTATATTTATCAGTTATGGGCGGACATTGGACGGCGTCGAGAAGATTTACTGAGAGCGATGAGTGATTAAGTTGGATGGCGAGAAAGAATCAAGGGAAACGATACTATCGACGTGCTTTGATCGTGATGTAATAAAATTAATTCTTTTCGAATTCAATAAAACATTAAAAGAAAAGGTCAAGGTCATAAATTGCATAAAGAAAAGAAAATGTACAATGCCTTAACAAAACAAAAAGGTTTAATTTCAAAATCTAAAGAAAGTGTTATTTTTTTCTGTTTTTCTTTGTTTGTTAGTTCGTTTGTCTTTTGGATTTTTTTTTTTTTTTTTTTTTTGTCGGAGTATTATTATACTGCTAAATTGTTGTACACTTTTGCCTTAGCAGTTATCAAATCTGTATGTTCGGTAGATGATCTCTTCTAGAATCTGGTACCTATTTTGGATGTAATATTCCGGGTGTTTTTCGTCTACTGCCAAACTAAGATACAGAAGCATGTAGAATTACAAGCCTAATATAGACTGGTTTGGTGTCTTTGTTTAATGGCATATAAACCTTCGTGGATTATTTAATGCCCTAAATATCCGTGGAAATGAACAGAAGTGATATAATTTTACTCATAGCTGATGGGATAAGGGTTTTCCTACTTTTCCCGTGGGTATTAGTCCAAAAGTGAACATCATAAATTGGCTGGAGTTTGAACTCGCTTACTACAATATTGCAGTAAAGAATGTTAGCCACTACACTACAGGGAATTCGCCCAGTATCCTATGAAATCTTAATCCAAAATTAGCATCGCAGAACTTTAATAAATTTTAATAAAACCCTGATGATTATAAAATAAAAACAATAACTTGAAACCAAATCATGGTGAATAAAATATTCGTATTTTGTACGTATAGTCGAAATCATTTAACAGTGTGAAAATCATATGAATTAGATAAAAATACTTTACATCATATATGCAAATATTAACATAATGCAAAAAATGCAAATATTAACATAAAAAACCTGATTTCCTGAAATTTTGCATTGAATATTGTGCCGTAAAAATCAATTAATCATTCGATTGATATAGAATATGTCTCAAACTTATGTATTCTCGTCTAGGCTCCAGTGTCGAGATATTGGAATTCGATTATTATGTTTCAATTAAGAGTTATACAAAGCAGATTAAGAAAATAATTTAAAAACAGCAAAATATTACAGATACAGGGAGAGATTAGAGAAATTAAGATTATATACTGCACTTGAAAGAAGAATGAGAGGCGATCGAATAGAAACATTCAAAATAATTAGTGGAATTTTGAATATGGTAAATATCATTTTCTGTAATTTTCTTCTAACTCAAAATTTACTGGAAAGAAAGATTTCAAACATATGTCTAATAACAAACATAAAAACATAAATTACATTTTCTGCTAATAAGGATATATTTTTGGAACAAATAACTTAATCATTTAAAAAACAGCAATAATATAAAAGAGTTTAAGATTGAAGTGGATCATACAAGAAATAATGTTCAGAAAAAGAAATTAAGAAGGAATTTTAGAGAACTAAAATGGAATTATTTTAGGGAAGTAAAATTACATTATTTGGAGAAAGTAAAATTAAATTATTTGGGGTAATTAAGATTGAATTATTTCGAGAAGCTAAAAGTGAATTATTTTGGGGAAGGGAAATTGAAATTTTGCGGGGAAGTAAAATTTAATTATTTTGGGTAACTAAAAGCGAATTATTTGGGGTAAATAAAGTGAATTATATGGGGGAATAAAAATGTAATTATTTGGAAATTAAAATTAAATTATAATGGGAAATTAAAATTGAATTATTTGGGGTAACTAAAAGTGAATTATATGTGGGAATTAAAATTGAATTATTTTGGGACTAAAATTAAATTATTTTGGAGAACTAAAATTGAATTATTTCACAGAATTTTATCTGAAAATCGATATTTTATCGATAGTATATATTTTGGGGGTAAATATTTTTTATCAAAAGGTTCATGTGACAAGATAGTAAAAGTCCGTGATGCACAAGGAGGTATAACAACCAACTAGATAATAATAAACAAGGTATAACCGGTATACGCTTTTAAATGGGTGGATACATGAGAGGATGGATTAATAGGATTTTCTTTGCTACTCTTACTGGAATAAGAAATTGAAACTTATTTAAATGTTCCTACAATTGTAGCCATTTTTTAGCCTGGGTTAAGATTCATCATCATCATCATCATGTCATGCCGCTAGCACGGATATCCCTGACCCTCTCTCGTCACTTCTCCCTATCGTTCATCGCCTCTGGCAGGTCTTAAGGGCTACATCCCGTATCCTCACATAGCTGCTGAATGTATGTTCGAGCTGGTCGTCCTGCTTTTGCCCGGCCATATGTGGAGGTCCATTGGAGTACATCACTTATGAGATCGTCCTGGCTTCTCTAGCAGTGTCCTGCATGTCTGGTTCGTTAGGTTTAATCAATAGAAATAACGAACTTAGTAAATTTTATTTCATTTAATAACTTAAAAAATACTTACTTCTGACAGCATAAAAACCGCCACTATTTTGGAAAGGGTAAAAGTGAAGAGTTTAAAAATTGCAATTATGAACATTTCAGTGAATTTTGTGGGAGTCTAACAATTATTATTGCTAAATAAAGATTTTCTTCCGATCGAGACATCGCCTTTAGCCTACATACTTCTTTTTTCGTCTGCTTCTTTGAAAACATCCGAACAACCCCAAATTGAGGTTCTTCAATATAACTCTTTTGTTTCCATTTCCCGAAATTCCTCACCCCAACCTTTCCGTATTTTCTACTTTTTTTTTTTTTTTTTTCATTTCGCAAGCACATGATATTTTCTATCTTTGGAGAGAGGGAGAATTATTTTCAGACAAATTTCAATTTACAAAACAGAGGATATGTTCAAACAAGTCAATTAATCACTTAAAATAAGAACAAGCAAAACATGATAATTTGCACAGTGATTATGTGCCATATTACAATAGCATGAAAACAATAAATTACTCATTTTTAATTGTTATATTTTACAAAACAAACTTTACACAATCTTTCACTACAGTGAGACATCTTAGAGATGCTTCAGTACATTAAAATTGAATTTGTCAATGAACTACCAGTAGGAAAATACTTTATATTAAGATTTTGCGAAATCTTTTAAAAAGTCACACTGCCAGCAAAAGGACTAACTTTCTTTAAACTTACTATTTTGCTTTTTTCCTTTGCTTTTAAAGAGGTGCTAACTTTTTATATTTTTATCATTAAATTTATCTCTTAGATTTGTTGGTTTGTTGGTTGGGTTTATATGGCATATCACACTTTGTCGGTTATTTAACGCCAAATCCATTTTTATGTAAATAATCAGTTCTATTTCAAACAATTCAGTGTTACATGAGTACACAGTTTAATTGTCAAAACATTTCCATTTCAAACAATTCCAGCAGTTATATTTAACAATTCAGTTTAGTGTAAGTACAGTTTCGCTGTCAAAAACAGTTCAATTTCAAACAATTCAGTTTAACATAAGTACGCAGTTTAAATGTAAGTACGGTTTAATTGTCAAAAACATTTCTATTTCAAGCTACTTTTGTTAAATCAAACAATTCAGTTTAGCATAAGTATGCTGTTAGTTCTATTTAACCCATATATAGGGCCCTACCAGGTGCTACCTCTCCGGGCCAGAGTGGACCTGGGAGCAATGGCAATGAAGGGATGCTCCGTTTTGCTCAAAATTCCAGCATTACTGGGACCTCACCATCAGACAGTTTAGTGTTCTATCCAGGACACTCATTTTATACCCCTCTGCAGAGGTGCAGTCAGTGTGTTCTACAGCCCCAGATTAGATTTGTAAATCTCCTTTTACTTATCTAGAAATAGCATATTATTTTACTAATCAAGTATTTTTGGGCGTTTACGTTTTTTTTTTGTTCACAAGCAATTACTTTGTAATTTTACTTCATGATTATTTGCCTGTATAATTCGTATTTACAGTATATGAGCCTTCTATTTTTTTTTTTTTTTTGTCTTCTCATCCTTCTCATTCTTTAAATCCAATGTTATTCCTTCTTAGATGTTTAAAATACATTAACTGTATCCCCTGCAGAAATGTAAGACCCACCCGCTCCCAAAAAGAGATGCCCCGGGTATGATACTAAACTGCACCTGATCCTATTTACCAACCCCTCCGCTCGGGCAGGATATGACACAAGGTCAATTTTTAAGCGGAGTTTAACAGGTTTGAATTCAGAGTTTTTTCTTCTCCTAGACTAGTTGCTTCACCAAGGCTGAAGAACACAGTCTGTCCTACTATTTACCCATAGCTGGAGGGAGAATAATTGGATTCATACCTTTCCCAAGGGTATTAGTGCTATGTGAAATGCAATCAGCCTCGTCCTGGATTTGAACTCGTGTCGCCGTGTCCATTTTCTACAGCGAAAACCATTACACCAGAAGAGAATCCATTTCTAGAGATCTGAGAAGTGTGTAGTATCTGTTCTTTGCCATTATTCCCAGGTCAAAATACCGTACCAATTATGATCTCATTGACGTGTCAAAAAGAAATCTTTTAAAATATTTTTAAAGTATATGCGTACAAAAAAAAAATTAACAAAACAAATGCATGAAAAATGTAAAGATGAACGTACTATGAATGCAATTACCTAACTCCAAGACAAAACCCTAGATGTGCTGGCATGCCGTTAAAAGTACTTATTTATCAACATATTCTTTCCGTTTATTTGCAGATCTTGTTCAAATAATTCTACTTTTGTTTTTCTTTACTTTTCTAGATCTTCATTCTGATATTCTTTCTTCTTTCGACCAGGTTCGTGGCGAATCTTTGCTTTTTTTCCATACATTATATTTGTAATGAATATTCTTAGGCTTCTTCGTCATCTTGTGTCTTTTTTTAGATTTTGATCTTCCAAGTTTTTTTTTGTGTATGTTTTCCATTTTTTTTTTTTTTTTTTTACTTTTTCATTTTTTTTCGTCTTTCTTCATTTCCATTAATCCTGCTTTCCTCTACATTCTTTTCGGGTACTTTAACTCACTCTCAATATTTGACTTCCGCTTGTCTTCTAATCTAATTCTTTCACTTTCATCTCATATAGTTCTTCTTTTGTTTTTCTCACTATTCTTCCTCATTCAATCTTCCTTCGTTCTTTATCTTCTCATACGTTCCGACTTTAAATTCTTTCTTATAACCACACCTTACACATTAGTCCTCCATACTTCATTTCACACCTGTCAGCCTCCCTTCTGTTTTCCCGCCAGTATTTGTTTTCGCGCCTTTCTGATTTCTTCCTTCTTTCTCAATAACTTCCTGTCTTCTCTCCCAAGACTGCATATCATATTTTGTTTTTCTCCTTCTATTCATCACTGCATCTTCTCCATTATTTCCGTTCACACTTGTCCATCATCTTTCATTTCTTTGCGCCCCACTTCCCATCATAACCTCTCAACACCTCTTCAAAATATACACGCCCCTTAACTAATGCCCGCTGAGTTTCGTTCCAATAATTCCAACACAACCTGCCAACATCAAGCCCAACTCTTTCACCCAATACCTCTTCACATTCTCAGTCTTTTCTTTCTCTTATTCTCCGAACCACATTCCCCTTCTAAGACCTGTTCACAGATTTAACGGTTTTTAAAAATAAACCCTTCGTTCTGGCCCATCTTCGAGGTTGGCGCGAACAACACGCTCAGAATATTCTTCCTTCTTTGAATGTCGGCAGCAACGAGGTAGGAGATGGTTAAGAACAGTGGCAAGACGCAAATGAGAATAGAAAGTAATTTCCACATTATTGCGAGTAACTAACATGTATGCGGTCTCTTCGAACTCTCAGCACATATAACACTATAGTGATTATTATTAGTAAAATAAGGAAAATTTTGCTATGACTAAAAGCTCTTCACACGGCTATATATATATATATATATATATATGTGTGTGTGTGTGTGTGTGTGTGTGTGTGTGTGTGTGTGTGTGTGTTAATCGAAAATATTTTATCTTATTTAAAACATAAAAATAACAGTACAACAGTTTATTCGTGGTGATTGCAGCTCTATCTTCACAGGAAAAAAGGAAATTAATTGATTCACATAATAGTATACAATTAACATTTCACTCTCCTGCATAAACTGCTTTAAAAACTTTTTGCTTAATCGTATATTTTTAATTAGATCTGTTTAATTAAGTCATTCACGATTATATGACAATTTAGTGAGTTATATATTTTGATTTATGACTTTGATTCATGAAACAAATGTGAATAAGGGGATGGTCCACGCCGACTTCAGGTACGTTACTGACAGACAATACAGGAAGACAGGGTCATAGCAGCAGCAACAGCTCAAGGTCTGATCAGGGTTTGATGGCATAACACTGCGGTTTCTCTTCCTGTAACTTTTATCCTTAAGACCGGCCCTTCAAGTGTTTTCAAAGAAGGATAAAAACCAGGTTGGTGGTGAGACACCAGACACTGCAGGTATCAGCTTGTGTGAAACATCGGCGTGTGTTAATGTATATATATATATATATATATGTGTGTGTGCGTGTGTGTGTGTGTGTGTGTGTGGGTGTGTGTGTGTGTTTGTGTGGATTCGTACCTTTCCCAGGGTCATTAATGCTACTCGGAGAGTATGAAGCAAGTTCAGCTTCTCACAGTCCAATGTGGCTCTTCATCTTCATGTCCTCAGTAAAAGCACCTGGAATTGCCGAATTGGGCTTCACTTCACCAAAATATTGCAAAACCTTTGTTTCATCTACGCACATAGAGTTTGGTGAGGTTTTTTGACATATCAACCATTATTGGTTATTTAATGCGAAATTCTGTTTTTACATGTACATCAAATATGATATGTATACTCATTTTGTTGATACGCACAGCGGAATAATCAAAAAGCTCTATTTCTTACAATTCAATACTGTTATGTATCACTAACAATTCAATTAAGCATCAGTCATTTGTTGACACACAGTCAAATGATTAAATGTTCTATTTCTAAGCAATTCAGTTTAGCATAAGTCATTTGATTGCACAAATTTTAAATGTCAGACACTTTTATTTGACCCATAGATAGGACCCTATTAGGTGCTACCACTCCGGGCAAGAGTAGACCTGATAGGGATGGCAATAAAGGGGTACTTCGAATTCCCCAAAGTTCTAGCATTACTGTAGCCTCATCATCAGATTGTTTAATGTCATTTCTAGGACACTCGTTGTTGAAGATGCTACCCCACTTCATAGAGGATGTCGGAGGATTCCACAGCCCCAGTCGACTGGGCTTCATGTTATAGTGTACGGTGGTCGTTTCTGGGGGCGTTCTTTTGTAGGCTCAGTCGTATTTTGATATGACAATTAAGTGATTGGAGGAGACAACCTCGAATGAAGAGTAAGCCTCACTGCGCAATTATTCCATTTCTTGCTTATAAACACCTAGTCTACCTGTGCTTTAGTATTGTTTGCATATGTGTAGGTTCCTAGTTTTCCTTTTTTGAAAGTTTGTATTGAGGCATGTTGATATATTTTCAATTGTTAAATCTATTAGATGTTGTCCATTTCTGTTTGTCGAGTTATCTAGGCTAAATTTGTGGTTTCCATTTTTCCTGATTTTGGCATTCATGTCTCAGAACGTTGTGTTTCGGGATCCTACGAACGAGAGAAGATAACTCATCATCGAAGGCGATGAGTTCAGGTTGTTCACTAATATTGGTAGGGCAGTAGCAGGAGTTGATTGTTGCTCTGAGGTTGCTATTAAAAGTAGCTACCATCATCCTCGGTTTTATTTTCTCAATGTTATCTAGTGATTTTAGGGCTCGTGGTCCTATAAGCATACCTATGCTTCCTATCGTGGCATTGACAGAGTTTCTCCATGCAAATGCAGTGGCTAAGGTTCTAACGTTAACACTGAGGCCATGGCTCCAACCTTAGCAAAACTAGCTCTGTTTTACCCGCACGAAGAACGATGCGATTTGGTCATGTGGTTTGAGTGTGGGTCATAGTTATCTTTCGATGGCTGTTTTTATTCTCATCTACAGAAGCCACCCTTATTGTTAAGCAGCTGTAGTTCCCCGATCGAACTAAACGGTCCTGACCGATGATCCGTTGGGTTCATAACCTCAGGACCAGCTTAGGCAGTGTGTTGAGCAGTCGGAGTGTTTATCCTCTTGCCTTTACGTCCACATGCTGCTTCCCAGGTTTTTCGCGGGGACAATACTTGAAACCATATAACTGTGTGCGAATGAAAGTATAATATTTCATATATGAGTGCTAGACAGCAATATTTGAAACCATTTGACTGCGTGCAAAAAATGACTGATTTCAAATTAAATATGAATACTTAATTAATAGAATGAGGAATTTCATAAAGCAATGATGAATCCATTTAACTTTGTGAAAACAAATAATCTCTACTTCTTTTAAAGTCAATGTTACCTTCTAGCGATGCGTTTACAATATGTATAATATGATCAGTCCTTAAAGCAAATAATCTGCATATATATATATATATATATATATATATATATGTATGTATGTGTGTGTGAGTGTTTTATGTGTGTATGTGTATGTGCCAAAAAGTTTAATTCAATTAGAGGATAGACAACGTTATTGTTCATTTTAATCACTACCTCTGTAGCGTATCAACTTAAAAAAAAAACTATTTCAAAAACTTAACGAAATTTATAATCTTCTCAGAATCGGTTCTCTCGCCATTGAACTAAGGTCGAAACCAGTTGAGAGCATTAAGAAGATAATCAACTATAGAATAATCCTATGGTCTTATAACTATTGTACAGTTTTCAATCTCTCTCTTCCCTTCCTTCTCTATCCCTCTTTCTCGGTATCTATCTATCTATCTATAATACGCATATATATATATATATATATATATGTATATAGTGTGTGTGTGTGTGTGTAAGAGAGAGAGAGAGAGATAGAGATAGAGAGTTACGATAGTGTATGCCTGGAGTCAACGATGTCGCTGTGTCTATGCAATTCAAACTTGAATATATAACTCTCTAATGATATTGAACACTCTTTGTAAAATTAGCAAACTCCATTGTATATATATATATATATATATATATATATATATATGCGTGATTGGATAAAAATTATAGACAACAATGTGTGAATTAATTTCCAAATTTTTTCTCCTAATCACAAACTAAGGAATATAATTCAAGATCGAATGAATGAACAAATCGTCTGTAAACTTTTAGATTAGGATCTCAGCCATCTGTGTCCATCCATTTACTAAAACAATACTAAATATTTCATAAGATTTAAACAAGAGAAATTTTTATTGTCTAAAGCCGTTCATAAATGTTGAGAACTAATTATTTAACACATTTTTGTACTATTCAAACAAATTATTTATTGGGTCTTACAAATTTCATTCGATAAAACCAGTCGCTCATCTTTGTCAATGAAGAAAATTTGTGTTGTCTTGGTGCAGGCAATATAAAATATGGCTGCAGAATTTATAATGACCTTTTCTAATGATTTTCCCAATAAAATATCAACAGAAAAGAGGATGGCCATTCTCAAAAGGCTTCCCATTTTGGAATCCACGTTTATGAATATCTCAAAGGAAAACTTTCTTAAAACTGTGATAAATTCATTTAAGATGCACAATGTTTATTTAAACACGAATATATCAAGCAAATAAGAGTGAAGTATTAGAAAGAAACTGATATTTCTCAAAAGCTCTCAACAGAGAATTGAATAAACCTTTAACCATTTACAACTGTCGGCGTTAATAAAAAGTTCTGTTCAATTCATTGCATTAATATGAGTAATAATAAGGATCTTTTCAGTAAATACAGAACCAGACATGCAGGACACTCCTGGAGAAGCAAGGACGAGCTCATAAGTGATGTACTCCTATGGACCCCCACATATACCCGAGCAAAAGCAGGACGACCAGCGCGAACATACATACGGCAGCTATGTGAAAATACGGGATGTAGCCCTGAAGACCTGCCGGAGGAGATGAACGATAGGGAGAGGTGGCGGGAGAGGGATATCCATACTAGCGGCTCGACATGATGATGATGATGATGGGGCTTAGAATACACTGACAGCATATAAAATGTGAGTGTAGAAGGGTAAGTCTCCTTAAAAAAGAGGTATTCTGGGTATGACACTAAACTGCATCTGATGGTGAGGCTCCAGTTCTGGACCGCTAGTGAGAGACCAATACTCATTTATTGGTATTTCTCCCAGTTCTATTATAAGCTGGAGTGTTCGTATGTGTCGGGTACCCATCCATGGTTCAAATAGGTTTGTTTAAAACTTATCCGCTTCTAATGGATATAAAAAAACTCTCAAAAACAGCTACAAAAAAGATAAATAGAAACATTACAGTGAACGCGATTCCCTAAAACCTAAGAGTAAAGTAACACAACCTGCGTTTTCAAACTGTTAAAATCAAAAAAAATAGTGGTTATTAAATTATACACACACGCATATATATTGTCTTCCACGGACAGACTCTTTCGTTGTATAATATCTCTTTAGTCTGGTTAGAAACGTAAGACGCTTCAAGCTGGGATCGAAACTTGTCTATGTTCACAATAGACTTGGTATCTTCCACTCAGCCATTTCGGTGACATACATTAGCTCAGGAATTATAACACATTTGTATTAGATTTATTTTGCTTACAATTTGCACTATCGGATCAGAGAAAAATGAATTAATTATGACTGTAAGTGTTATTAAGAATATAAAATGTGAGTGCAAATTTTTGAAAAATCTTCAAAAATAACCATCAGATACATATTGAAGAAGAAAAAGATAAAGGTAGTGAACAAAGAAAAAAGAAGAGAGACAGACCGACATAGGAAAAGGAATTAAAGATGCACATGTATATTATTTTTTACAAATCCGTTTAGCTTTAAAGAAATTAGAATTCTAATTACGTCTATTAGTTTTGAACTAGAATAATGCTAACGGAAATAAAATGCTAAATGTTTCCTCATTTTTTTTTCGTTTCATTTTAAAATTGACTATAATTCATACAATAAAACATCCCATATGGGTTTTGCTGATGATGCTTTCATGCAAACACCGAAATGTTCAACGTTAGAAAATACAATGATAAAATAATCTTCGGAATGCATTTATATATATATATATATATATATATATATATATATATATATATATATATATATAAACAACACTAAGGCTGCATCCGAATATTTTTCTTTCCCTATTGAAACACGATATGTATTCATTACTCTGAATCTCTTGATCTTGAATAAAACTCCTTGCAGACATCCATTATCTCTCACCTGAGTTCTTTAAGGTAAATTACATTAAAGATTTTGAGATTTCCTAAATAAAACGGATGTCACTGTTGAACATGTCTACACACATTTTCATTCGACGAGACAGCGAAAATAAATTTATGTCATTATTCCGGAAAGTTCTCCTTTATTCCCCATATTCTCTAGAATTAGCAGCTTCGGAATTTTATTTCTTTTCACCACAAGAATATTTCCTTAGTGTCAAGACATTCAAAATTAAGGCAGAGATCGATTTAGGTCTCTCAGCTTTCTAATTATATTGGAAACTGTCTTTACGTTCGGCTACAGTAATTACTAATGACTGTGATTATGTCAGTGATTAATAAGATTCAACTTAATTACATTAGCATTATTTTTATCGCTTTTGTGAACATGCGATATAACTTTCTGAACAATGTAACGCATCCAGAGTAAGTCAGCCATTAGCAAATGACAGGAAATGGAAGGAACTGAACAATGAATTACTTTAGGTGATAGAGCCTGCATTCATTTATTCGCATTTCCCATTCAGGAATCTTCGAACATTTTAAAGTCAAATGAAGAAATCCACCCAGCCAAAAGAAATAAGAAATATCATATTTGGTTTCAAATCGAGGCTCATTAAAATGTTCTAAATAGACTTCCAATAAAAAGGTATTAATTGAAACGTAACTAAAATAGATCTAAGTTCCTGATCGTTACAGAGACAGAAAAATCAAGAAGGTTATTGGGAGGAATTGGTTAACAAAAAGTTTTATTAATAAGAATCCATGTGGGGTCAGAAGAAAATGATCCCTGACAGAAGTATAGAATACTTAAGGTATAAAACAAAGATTAAATAGGTATATTTGAAAAACGCTTAATTGCCCACGAGCCGATGTTTCTTTTGGGGAACATTCCGATTGATTGAAAATACTATTTCAACCCAGAATAATTTAACGCTTCACACATAAAACCCGGTAAATACATACGAATCCAAACATCCAAGTCGGCAGGGGGCTATAGAATATATAGACTGCATCTCTGCCGAGGGTTAAGAGCTCACACCGAGTGTCAAGGATATGGCGAGAATCAGTAATGCTGGAGCTTTGGGGAATGTGGAGTTCCCCTTCATTGGCATTCTTATCAGGTTCACTCTGGACTGAAGTGGTCCCATCTGGAAGGGTTTTATCAATAGGTCAAATAGAAATGGTTTTACATTTAAACTAATTGCAAAAAAATGACTTAGGCTAAATTGAATTGCTTGAAATGGAACTTTTTGATCATTCAATGGTGTGTAAAAAATGACTGATGTTCAATTGAAATGTTATTGATACTGCGCGATACTTGGAACCATTTAACTTTAACTTAAGCTTACAAATCGTATGTATAAACCGGATTTTGCATTAAATAACCAACAATGGTTGATAGGCCATAAAACTAAATCAAATGAAACCAACTAATCCAAATACTACTGAGACCAAAATTAGATGCACGGTATTTTCTGATGTAAGTGACAATGGATAATAGACAATGTGCCAGGTAGCTTCTTCCCTCTTGTATGAAATAGTTTTTCTAATATCTTTGACATATTTACTCGATCTCCGTCAATGCAACCACTTGTCTTCTTGTACCCTTGTTATATATCATGATGAATGAAGAAACTATAACACTTGGTTTACAAAAAATGTAGCTCTCTCGACTTTATTTCTCGAAAAGGGTCTGAAGTTGACTGTGTCAGAGAGACAGTGATACGAAGACAGACGAAGGACTGCTATAATAACCCTTGACTTATCCACACCACTGTCATTCCATATTCAGGGTCCCTTACCAAGCACATCTTCTGCCTCCAAGTCGCTGGGTAATGCCTCCACTGAGCACTCGTTTGCCGATCGATAGCCCTCCCCGGACCTCTTATGACTCTGTGAGTGTGCAACTGAGATTGCGACTGATCGTATTCGACGTGGCTACCTTCATGTATGCTTTCACAATGCCGTACCTTCCCGGTTACCAACCCACGTGACACGCTTCCGCCTGTCAAACTACATTGGCTGTTTTCACCCACGCATTTCGGTGTTCCTGTTTACACAGCTAGAACATGATGGCTCTCTCAAAGGTCAATATGCAACGCGCTCGCCATGAGATTGAATCGGGAAAACCTAACTTCCTTTATTAGGGTTCACAGAACACACATCACCTGCGTTCACCTTGCATGTGCGAAATTGTCCGGCCACCCTGTCACCATTTGAATAATTAAGTCTGGTTAAGTACAGGTTAATTGCTGTTTTCAATCCTGGATCAAGCAAATCTTATACAACACGGGACGAGGAGCTGAACTTAATCTACTCGACTTTCTTCTGGTATTGTTTAAATAAATTATCAATTGTAACCTGGTACCATTCGCTTACAATGGTACAAGTAATGTTTACGTTGATGCAAGATCAGAATTAGCTGGAATATTCCCTTTCGGAAGAGAGCTCTCATTGATCAAAGAATCAGTTTCTATGCGAATAATAGCAAAATTCAAATATAGTGTGATATTGAAATTATGTATCATCATCTCAAGATCTACGAAGAGGTTACATTTGGCCCGGAATCACTTTCTATAAACCGGTACAATAATATTTTATAGTTAAAGGCAACCCCAATCGAAAAAATACAATGAAAAATCTCTTGGTTTGGTTTGGTTGGGTTTTATGGCTTATCAATCATTGTAGTTTATTTAATGCCAATTTATCTTTTTATATATATATATATATATATATATATATATATATATATATATATATATATATATATATATATTTGTAAATAGTAGAGCAGACTATGTTCTTCAGCTTTGTAAGGCAACTAGTCTTGGAAAAAGAAAACTCTGAATTCAAACCTGTTTAACTCCGCTAAAAATTTGACCTCGTGTCATATCCTGCCCGAGCGGAGGGGTTTATATATATATATATATATATATATATATGTGTGTGTGTGTGTGTGTGTGTGTGTGTGTGTGTGTGTGATTTGCTATCACATTTTCTAGATAACATTCTTAAACGAGCATGAGCTCTTTTTTTTGCTCTTAGTTAAATGGTTTCAAGTATTGCTATATTACAATGACAATTTAACATCAGTCATTTTTTTACACATGTAATTTGTTCTATTTGACCCATTGAAAGGACCCTATCAGATGCTACAACTGTGGGTTAGAATGGGTCAGCGTACAATATCAATGAAGGGGTAATCCACATTCCCCTAATCTCCAAGGCTGGAGTCTCGCTATTAGGTGCTTTAATATCATATACAGGACACTTGTTGAGGTGGGGGTCTTACTCATCTGTAGGGATGCAGTCTGTGTATTCTAAAGCCCCAGCTGACTGGGCAAACCAGTTCTTGAATGATTGCCAAATCGCATCATATCACATTTTCATGATTGACAATGTCACTTCCTATTGAGCATATGATTAGAAACATTGACCCTGAAACCTATATACTGTATCCTCCAATAAATTCAGTTATTAAACCTACAGAATATTTGTGGAACATTGTGGGATCTAAAATGCTGGGTAGATTTTCCTCTACACATACAAAACTTGCAGATGCTCTCTGGGGTTACTGGCACAATTATCCACAGGTCTAAATCAGAAGATTAATAAGCAACATGAAGACACTTTTCATCGCTATGTTGTTAGTATAGTTATTTCTGAAAGATTTTTGCAGTTAGATATCTAGTATTTTTTGACAGTTAGATATCTAGTATTGCTATCTAAAACTTATAATTTGCAAACTTTTGTATAGTATCAAGTGTTCCAATCTAACTCAAATAATTATATCATTTTAATTAATTTATTCTATTTAATATGGGTAATTTGTTTGCACAGATACAAAGTTCCAAATAACTAATGATAGCAGCCCAGAGTAAACAATTATAAAAAAAGGAAATTTGGTGATTGTAGTCGAAGGTGACCCGAATGCTCCCTTTTCAATAACTACTACACCGAGGTGTAGGGGGGCGCTACTTTTTCCCTGGATTGCTCCACTTTACCCTTGATCCTGACCTTATAATGCTGAGTGTTAAGCAAGGAGGTATCAAGAACCATTTTTTAAGTCTTTGGTATGACTCGACCTGGGACTGAACCCCGGTCTCCCGGACCATTGGCAAACACTCTGTTCACTGGGCCAAACAATAATAGCTTTCAGAAATTATTCTTTATTCAAATAATTTGTAGGTATTTTTCTTTAAATATTGCTATAGAATAGGAATAATCTTTAAACTGATCTATTTGACCCATAGATGGGACTTTAAAATGTATTACCAATCTGGGTCAGAATGGATCTGAGGGTAATGGTAATGAATGAGAACCCTCCAATCCCCGGATCCCCAGAACTGGAGCCACACCATGAAATGAAATGTCATGTCATACCCAAAACACTTCTTTTTTGGTTTTGGTAATACATCTGTGCAGGAGATACAGTCATGGTATTATAAATCTCCCCGACATAGCAATGAATATAGCAAAAATAAATCAGAGGTGCTTAACTTTTGAGTAGGTACCTATTGAACAAGAATATCAATATTTTAACCACTAATCGATATCGAAATAAAATTAAATGTTAACACCAGAAAAGACAAAATCTACTGTGTCCGAATCATGTCAACAACAAAAGAAAGACAATGTCAATATTTTTATCCTTGATTTTATACTACATGCCACTGAACTAAGGATTCAATTTAAACAAAATCCACATCACGTTTTCATGAATGCAATAAACAAGGCAGAATAGGAATTGAGAAGTACTGTAATAAAAACAGCTATAGCAGAACATAACAACTACATATATACAGCAAACCCATGTTAACAACTTCCACATTTCCAGAGTACTTAAAAAAATTTTTATGGCAATTCAGCCTATCGTACCTCGTTAACATTATCTGATGAAGGCTCAGTATAGCTTTTGCTAGATAATTGCAACTAATTTATGTATTCACCTTTACTGGTAGAAACTGGTGAATATTTATCATTTTCCAGGCTTCTACTTTTTCTCTGTCATCGTGTACGAATTTAGCTAAAGGAAACTATGACTCATGTCTTGGCCAACGTCCAAAATATTTTGCAAAAAGGTTTGCCTTAACAACTCGATTTATACACAAGTACATTGGATATGAAAATTCCCACTTCAGCTCGAGGAAATGCAACAACATCTGTAAAGTGAATGCTATACAGACTTTTGCTGTTATAGTTTATGAGCCGAACCCGTGATACAAAATAGATATTTGAGATCTATTTTTGACAAGCAGTTTTGCATTCAGTTTGGGCCGTTGGGCACATGGGAAATACAGTGTGGCAAGCAGTATAATGTCCAACCGGTCAACTCGAAGCAAAATTGATAACAGGTCTCATTGGATGATTTCAATCAGGTGACCATAATGATTCTAGATAAATAAGTAAGTCAGTTTGTGAAAAAAAACCCGGCCAAAGCGGTCAAAATCTTCACCTTGCTCTCTCTAAATACTCGTATTGGCAGACGTGTCGTGATTAAAACTGGCCAACAAATACAAGCAAAACGTGCATATGAAACTGAGTTCACGTTATTATTCCTTTTCAACAAACAAGACCAAAGATAGAGAAATGAAAGCAGCTCTAGAATGATCTATGGAGGTGACAAGATGACTGACCGGAGGAGGAAGCAAGCGGAGTGAGGACATGAGGGCAACCTGATTGTAAAGTAAGGACCATATTCTATGTAAATTAAATGGTAATATAATGTTCGTATTATATATACACAAATAAACAACTCTTCTGGTGATAGTAAAGAGTAAGTATTAGGTGAGATGTATCTGACACAATGTCGTTGGTAGTATGAGACACAATGTCGATTGAACATTGGACTTTCCTAAGATGTGACACTCCGGGATCGGCAACGAGAAAAATAGCTTGTACGATCGAGATTAAATCAGACGCATCAAGCGTAAGCTGATTAACCTGAAGCCTTATACTTTATTAGGCGTGAGGGTACGGTATGTAATTTATGAAACCTAAAATCTAATATCCAAAATTCAAATAAAATAAATAAATGAATAAATGATCAAAAATAGAGGATAATTATAAGTAAATAAATTAATTCAAATCAGAAAAGTAATGAAATATAGCCACGCATATAAACATGTACTATTAACTTGATTGTCCCATATTTTCACACGATTACTCCTTTTTTCTATGTCAATAAAAGTTATTTTATAAGCACATTACACATACACGTACTCGTAAACAAACAAAAAACACTGACACTAATATATACACACACACACACATATACATATATATTGATTATATAATATACATCACTATATTTACTAGAAAGTGTACTCATTGTTATTGATAAACTGTATATATTTAAGTTAGGGTAGAGTAGACAGGGTCAACGTTGTTTGGTAACACAGTTTTTCACAAATATGGTCATCCGACTCGGTCTGATGATAGGCAGATTGTTAACTCTAAGTCTACGCTATCTTAACTTATATATATATATATATATAAGTTTGTGTGTGTGTGTGTGTGTGAACGTATGAGAATCTGAAATCTCATATATAGTTATTTCAGCAAAGGGAAAGTATTGTATTACAACCTTCTGTGACTGAGTCATTATTATCACTAATCCTGAGAGCCTAGTGTATATATATATATATATATATATATATATATATATATATATATATATATATATATTCATTAATATCAAAGAAAATTCAGCAGATGCATTACATTATAATCTTTTTAATAATTCAATTACTTTTATGAGGTTGTATCTTCAGATGATAAAACAATTTTTTTTTAATTATTTTACTATCTGAATATACATCCTCATAAAAATGAGGGTGTTAAAAACTGTTGACTTTCACTTGATATTAATAGTATTATAACTACTTTCCTAGGTAGGTGAATTTGTCTACCAATTTCAGAGAGGTTCCCTCTAGTGTGGAAATGTCACCTGTTTGATTAAATCACATATATTCAGTTTTGTGTGCATTGACATGGAGGCCAATGCCTGCAGCGGCTCGTTCCAAACTATGCAGTAGTGTTTCGACTTGGTTGGGTGTATTTGCCAGTATCACTATGTCATCTGCGTAGTTTGCGTCGCTACGAAAAAGACATCGACACGCAGCTAACGAAGACATAGACTGCTATCGATCAGCTATCGAACAAATTGGAATCAGACCTGACCGATAAAATGAAACGCAGTTTCTTCCAGGCAACGGTCATGTCGATACTGCTGTATGGATGCACTACTTGGGCACTAACAAAACGGCTGGAAAAGAAGCTAGACGGCAATTACACAAGAATGTTGCGAGCAATATTGAACAAATCCAGGCGGCAACACCCCCCCAAGGCACCAACTATACGGCCACCTGCCTCTCATCACGAAAACTATCAAAGTTTGACAAACCAGACATGCAGGACATTGCTGGAGAAGCAGGGACGAGCTCATAAGTGATGTACTCCCATGGACCCCCAAATATGACCGAGCAAAAGTAGGACGACCAGCTCGAACATACATACAGCAGTTATGTGAGGATACGAGATGCAGTCCTGAAGACCTGCCAGAGGCGATGAACGATAGGGAGAAGTGGTGAAAGAGGGTCAGGGATATCCGTGCTTGCGGCACGACACGATGATGATAACTACTCTACAAGTGAGTTTTTTTTTTCTATAATCATTTCAACACCCACTTTTTTATGAGAATAATAATAATAATAATAATATTGCTTAACATGTGAGTTTTTATACATATTTATATATTCTTATATACAAATAGCCATGCATTGAGCGCTCTTTTAGTTTATATTGATATTATATATTCTGTTTTTCTATTGACCCTTTTACGTCTATTCTTTGACTTAATATATATATATATATATATATATATATATATAATGATTATTAATACATACAATCTCCTCGCCTAAATATTACACCAACATATTACAACACAGTATAATCTTACTTATACCTATTGTAATTCTTGCCTACCATACACGCTTACAAATCAAAGTCTTATTCATTCTCCTCAACTTGCAGGGATTATGTTTTGTTCCATAACGACTGTAACCTTAAGAAATAATGCCACAATTAATATACACTTGAAATCCATTTCTGCTAAACCCAACGCTTTACATTCTTGGCCTGACTTAACATAAAAACACACATCCAGACGTATCTATAACACATACACACATACACAAACACCCACATACACACACAACCACACACAAACGAAATCCTTACGGTTTTTGTCTGTATTTTGTTGAATTTTCAATTTTCAGTTCAGTCCATCTTCTTATCTGCCTGATGAATGCTGTCTTATAAATTTCATAAACTTTTATAAGCTTCATGAAACCTAAGGTCGCAGGATGATATTTTCCATGGATTATATATATATATATAAATTTATTTATTTATTTATTATCATTATTATTATAATAGCTCTATCCTAGATATTGAGCAATCTCCATATTATATTGCATTTGGTTCGACACATTACCACATAGTGATTTACTGACGACCAACACTCTCATTATATATATATATATATATATATATATAGAGAGAGAGAGAGAGAGAGAGAGAGAGATTGCTGCGGAAATGTTTCCAACATTTTAAACTGTCATCTGTGTTTTTGAAATGAACTTAGACATGTGTAAATGGTTTGCTCCATCAAGCTAATGTGTTACCATTTTTGTTCAATTACGGTCTGTTACGAATGTTCGGTGATCTTTTAAGACAAGTTTATCTATAATTGCAACAGGGAGAGCTTTTCGAATTCATTTCATGTTTACGTCGCAATGATGCTGTTCCGGAGAGAAAATAGATTCTCCTCGAGTTTGAAATTTCTATTTCCATCAGCTTCAGACCAACAAAATAAGAAATGAGCTCAAAACTCTCTCTCTCTCTCTCTCTATATATATATATATATATATATACATAAGCGGATTTATGTAAACAATAGTAATTGTGATTTATAAAAGTTTAACATTTACATTTACTTTGCTGCTACTAGTTCTTCGTGGATGAGGGGTAGAGTCTCTGGTTGGCGTTTCAGTCGGCCGGGTTTCGATCCCAGCTAAGGGAAGCTAGTATTTCTAGCCACACTGATGAGTTCTGATAGAACGAAACAGATCTGTCTGTGGATGAATATATATCTTGGAAATTTTTATTTGAATCAGCTTCAGACCGACAAAATATGAAATGAGCACAAAAAAAAACCTTATCTATCTCTCTCTTTTTGAAATTTCTATTTGCATCAGCTTCAGACTGACAAAACATGAAATGAGCACAAAAAACTCTCTCCCCACCTCTCTCTGTCTATTTATCTATCTCTCTATCTCCCTCTATCTCTCTCTCTTTGAAATTTCTATTTGCATCTGCTTCAGACCGACAAAATATGAAATGGGCACAAAACTCTCTCTCTCTCTCTCTCTCTTTCGCAATTACAAATTCCCCAGTTGTAAAAAATGTTTTCTATAGCAAACGCTTTGTGTTCGCCGGTCCAAACCATAATCTTGACTGATCGTATCTGAAAATGATATGGTAAGATATTTGCGTGATGGACCGACCATTACTACTGATTTATTCTAGTTAATGATAAATCTACAATTCTTTGTAAATTGTTCAACAAAAACAGTGTCAGATAAGTTATTGCTATGTTGATAATTTTACGATAAGCATCAAAGAACACAACTAAAAAATGTTAACTGGAAAAGATTAGCGAAAAATAAGATACAAATTCAGGGCATCCATTTTTTATTTTTAAATTGAGGAATTATATATTATAAAGTAAATTACCATGACCATAAAATTCCGCAAGCACTGCGCGTGACATACGGAAACACTGAATAGCTATTTCGACCTTATTAGGTCTCACCAGCAGTGAATACCGTTCTCTTCCCCACTGGAGGTCGATACCAGCGACCACAGAATGCAGAGTCGAAACTGTACCACTGGGCATTTATTATCACAAGTTGATTTGCGTGTGATATAGACAAGTAGGTCAGTGATCAAGTTGGCCTCTGCATTACGTGATCGCTGGTTCAATCTCCAGTATGCATAGCAGATGAGACCTAATAAGGTCGAAACAGCTGTCCAGTATTTCCGCGCGGTGATTGCTGGAATTTCTGATCATGTTAATTCAATTTATGATACAATTTCAGGGACAGAAAGAAATTAATTTTGAATGCTATTTCTTTGATTAGTTCGAGGTCTTTGTTAAATGAAATATCAACCTATGACATCCTTGCAGAAGAACAGGAGTAGTACTATTTGACCCATACGTTTTCCTGTTTTTGTTTCTTTTCGATTTAAGATTTTTAAGTAGACCCCATAGATGCTCATCGTAATCTTACCCATACAGTCATAACTTTATTTAAACTACTTTTATTAAAAAATTTACTAAGGAATGCAGGTTTATCAATATTTGGAACAGACTAGGAGTAATTGTAACTCCATCTCGCATATTTCTTACTATATCTTTTTCAAATATGATCAGTTAAGATGATGGTTTCGACCGGCGCATACAAATCGTTTGCCTTTGAAAACTTTCTCTTTTAAATTGGTAAATTTGTAATTATTAACCAGAGAGCGTTTTATGCTCATTTTATATTATGTCGGTATTGGACTGAAAGTGAACGTAATATTGTGACTGGAGTTTAAACTCTCTTACCACCATATCAGTATATTATTTGATGGAAAATATCATACGTGGTGCACTCAGTACGTTTCAAGACTTTTTTGTACTGACATTTAAAATTGTTGTAGACTCTTAAAAATTCAGTATCTTATTGATATACATCTTATGAGATGACTGACCAATTTCTATGATTTCAGCCTCAAAGGAACAGCTACAGCAGCAATTAGAATACACCCTACTAAAGTCTGATTGTCACAGCTGGTGAATTTCAAAAATGCAATCTAGACGTGACGACACTTTAGAAGGACGATATGCAAAAAAACTCTTTTTTAAACTTGAAAAAAATGCTACAGAAACGTATGGAATGCTTCAGACTGCTTTTGGATCATCTTGCATGAATCGAGAAACAGTTTCTGAGTGGCATAAAAGATTCAAGGAAGGCATGGAATCCGTGAGGGATGATGAAAAATGTGGGAGGAGTAAGGAAGTCAACAGACCAGAGTTGATCGGCCAAAGGGTTAGGGTTCGAGTTACTATGTTAAGGTTTTGAGGGAGTTCAGAAAGATATTCCGTCGTAAGAGGCCAGCACTCTTCAAATTGGGTCAGTGGCATTTCCACCCGGACAATGCACTAGTCCACAACTCCATCCTTGTTAAAGACTATTTGACCAAGATGGGCATCAACACAGTTCCCCAGCCTCCCTTTAGTCCAGACGTTGCTCCCTGTGACTTTTGATTATTCCCTAAGCTCAGAAGCTGTCATTATGAGACAAATGAGATGAAAGAGGCTGTGACAAAGGTCATTGAAACGCTGACACAAGAGGATTTCCATGGGGCATTCGAGAAGTTGTTGGAACTGTACAACAAGTTCATTGCAGCCGGAGGAGATTCGTTCGAAAAGGAATAGAGTTTCATGTGTGTACTATCAATAAAAGTGCCCATACGAAAAAAGCCTGGAAACCTATTTAATGATACTCGTATATAAGACAACCTCCAAAAGAAAGATTCTAATCATGATATTCATAAAAGGCTATGGATTAGTGCTACTAAATTAAAAGAGAAAAATAGAATGTATAATCACAATCTTAACCTAACCAAAAGAAATCAAACAAACAGTACCACATTATCAGAATATGTGTGGCAAATAAAAAATGAAGCGGGTAATTCTCCCATAATGTTATACTGTGAAAAAAAAAAGCATTGCTTATATTAGAAGGTTATTACAATTGCAGATGTCTAGAAGAAAAATTATGCATTCTGGAATAGAGTGAACATAATTAATTGCTCGACAAAAAAATAAATTGATTTCTAAGGGAAAATATATTAATACATTTCTTCTATGTCACCACCTGATTGACCTCAAGAAATATTTTCCTAATATTCCTCTATATTTTCAACTGTTCTGATCACAAAAATCTATAAATAATAACTACTTTTCCTATGCGTGCATGTTTGTTCGTATGCAAGACTTCTGTGCACGAATATTATGTCAGTGACAGCATTCTCATACTATATATAGTTGAATAGCCATTTTTTTCTCATCTTTCTGTCCAATGATTCTGTGCCCCACTCGAAACTTTAAATACCGGACTCAACAAGGCATAATTTTGATAAGCATGGAGCCCATTTTATGCAATTTTTCTTACTGGCATTTATTATATTCTCTCTCTTTCTTTCTCTTTATCAATCTCTCAATATGTCTCTCTCTCTCTGTCTCTCTCTCTCTCTATATATATATATATATATAGCACGGAGTTCCTTGACTCACTTGCTATCCTATTGTCCATCACTCCAAGCAGGTCCCCTTGATTGCATCCAGTGTCCATACAGAGTTAATCAATGTAATTCCTTGCTGGATGGAAAACACTAATGCTTCCGGATGACGTTATATATATATATATATATATATATATATATATATATATATATGTATATGTGTGTGTGTGTGTGTGTGTGTGTGTGTGTGTGTGTGTGCGTTGAAAATATAGATTTGTAGCGAATCTGACAGTAATATATTAGCTATGGCGCGGGGTATTTTGTGGATGGCGCTCATAATGCATTCTAGAATAATGGTCGAGATAATGGATCGTAGGGGGATGTCTGGTTTGTGAATTTTCGGTAGGCCATATAATGTTGGGATTGTCAGGTGGTCTTTAATGAGGGATGTCCAGTTTTTTTTTGTTCTTCATGAGTTTTTTGAAAAGTTTGTTGAAGGAGGTAATGTTTTTGTTGATGGTGGTTTGGTAGTACCAATCACAAAATATCTCGAGCCATAGCTAAAATATTAACCCGCCTACTCGGCACAATAAGCCCTTCACACGTCAAAACCCCCGGAGACCTACTTAATAAAATCAAGGACATAAACATACAAAACAAAACTATGAACAGTTTTGATATAACTTCTCTCTACACAAACATACGCATCAAAAAATGTTTCAACCTTCTTTCTATTAACTTGTGAAAAATTAAATTCGACTCATCACTAACCATAAACACCCAAGTCAACATCTGCAAACACATAACAAACATGGCTTACTTCAAATTTAAAAACAAATTCTTCAAACAAAAATATGTTCTCTCTGTAGGAAATCCACTTAGCATAGTATTAGCCTGTCTATTTTTAGAATTTTTTAGAATCTGCTCTTTTAAATCCAGTCAATTAGGCATCACTACTTATTTCCGATATATCGAGGATATACTTATTTTCTTACCCCAAAACATCAAAATTGAAGAGATCGCACAAAAACTAAACAACGTTGTACCTTCCATCAATATCACCTATGAAAAAGAATCTAATAATACCATACCCTTCCTGGACATCGTAATTATTAAATCTCAAAACAGTTTAACTTTTAAAATCTACTGCAAACCCACAAACAAAAATAATTATATACATTTCTACTCCCACGACCACAACAAAATTAAAACAGGCCTTATAATAGGCTTTTACCTTAGAGCACCCATAATATGTAGCCCACAATACCTTAATGAAGAATTTGAATACATCTAAGATTCCCTCAAAATCCTAAAATACCCAATTTGTTTCATATTAAATGGTAGAAAAAAGCTCTTCCGATACACTCATTAAATAAACCAAAGAAAACCAACCCCACTATCAACACCACCCATAGACCGATCTCTCTGCCCACTAACACACATAACACTCTACGAAAAACTAACCAAGTTAGGAAAGCCAATCGTACAAACCACATCAAAAAACGCACCAACGATGAAACCACTTCTTGTGAAGACACATACTCCATCCCATGCAAAGATTGCAACAAACGTTACATCGGCGAAACCCAGCGCAATAAAGAAAAAATTATCTTAGAACACAAACGATCGATCAAAACGAATGACGATCAAAACAAATGACGATCAAAACTCCCTTTTCTCCCGCATATTAGAGTTCAAACACACATTCAATTTTTCCCAAGCTACCCAAATCAAACCCATTCACTACAAAAATTCTCGAAGACTACAAGAATCTGCGGTCATTTCCAAAACAAACCATATAAAATATAAAACAACGTCCAGGCTTTTTTCAAATCTCACCATACCTGATGAACATCAATACAGAAAGAAAAAGATCAAAATAGAAAACGGATAAGAAAAAAATATTTTTTCACTCTGTGACACCATACATTGAACAATCTTTTCTTTTTGCTTTTCCTCATCACGTTGCCTCTTAGATCTTTCCTCGCCCTAATCACAACCTAAACACCACGATATAGAGAATTTTCTGCGACATCACATTATAGTCAATATCTTTCCTTGAAACAAGTTATGCTAAAATCCCTTTCCCCCAAACCTTTCCCGACGTTTTTTCTTATCAGCTCCCTAAAATCTATCTCCTCTTTCAGAACAAAAAATATTTTAATTAAATCTGATACATTTAACTTTAAATCTCTCCCAGCTTTCCGGCTACAACTCTACCCTCTCCACCATCTTATCATTTTCGTCATATGCTTTTAAATAGAATAACTCAGAAAACAGTCTCTGTCTGAAGAAGTTAGGGATGAAATAAAGGCAAACGAAATATCACACAGCTAAATTTGATTTAAGTGTTTGATTTATCCAACTTTCCACATATTTCTATCGGACAGATAGATAGATAGATTGATATTTGCATATAGATATCCATAAATGAACATATATATGTGTCAATGTGATTATGTATGAGTGTGAACTTCATATATACATGGAAAATTATTTTTCTGTTACACACAGACACGCACACACAAGCACACACAAGCACACGCACGCAAACACACACACACATACACACACACACACACGCACACACACACACACACGCACACACACACACATATATATATATATATATAATTGCAACCCAAATGTCGGAGAATTTGACGCGCGAAAATAGCTTCCTCAAAGAAAGAAAAAAGATTGCTAGAAACTGAGAATCTTTATATAATATTCAATAATGACTTCTTTCAAGAGATTCATTGCATCGTTGACGTTTCCTGGTGTATTTGCCTGAGAAACAGCCGCTGTCTGTAAAACAAGTATATTTAGCCACCGCTATTTGTGTTCGTTGTTTGCTTCTCATTTCATAACTTATAAAGACTCACCTGTGAAATGGTCTGTGCCATTCTCCGGCTGAGAAGAATGCGTCAGACAACAGACAACACATTTTAACTGCTTCGTTTGATTGCAACCAAAAATACTCAGCCTACTGAAGACGATGCATTTGCAGTTTCCCTAATTAAACACAAATGCGCTCCTTTGTGTATTTCGAGATGGGAGAGAAACAGTTCCGAGCGTCTAAAACGAAATATCCCAAAGCTCTAAAATTCGATTTCGATCTTGTATGATTAAAGTAAATAGAATAAGAAAGTTTGATCTTTTAATGGACACTATTCAGAGAAAGTCATTTAGTTTTGCCACCAAAAGAAGTTCAATAATAAAAGTTGTTTTATTTCTTTATTTTATCGATGTTTAAATTAGATTTTTAATTATTTATCTACTCATTTGTTAATTTCCGTTCGTCTATCTCATGGCGCTCTTTCCCCTGCTAATAAAATAGAAAAATAATTATAATCGTAGCTCAAAGAAATTCCACGGTGACTGTATACAAATCAATTAAAGAGAATATAATCCACCGTTTTTAAATTGCCGTATCGATTAACAAATTCATATTCCCGATAGAAAGTAATTAATGCTTTTAATTTTCAAGAAATCAATGAATTACGATTCTTTGTGAAAAAATATTCGTTAATTCTTTTTATTTTAATTTTTGAATGTTGTGATAAATTGCCCATCGAAAGGCCATTATCAGATCCAACAAAACTAAAATATTGTTTACTGTAACATATATAATTTTCTGGTATTGGAGTGACGAATTACGATTCTATCATCCACTAAGATCTTAATTCTGGTTTTGTAATTCGGCGCCTTTAAGGTGTTGAGTTTTAAATAATTACATTTTAATATATGTCTGCTGATTTTGGAGGCACTTGTAGCGTAACGGTTACTGTCATATAAAATGAAGACGGCTATTCAAGTTCAAATCCCTACGAATTAACGTGTTAAACTCCGCTTAAAATGGCCGAGTGTCTCTTCCTGCTAGTGTGGATGGGTTTATATATATATATATATAGAGAGAGAGAGAAGGCGGCCGTGGTGTAGAGGTTATTGTCATTGAAAAAGGACACCTGTACGAGGAAATTTTCCTTTCACATAGAATTAATACTCGTGGTAAAGAAATGCATTCAACTATTCTCCTTCCAGGTATGGGTAAATAGTAGGGCAGATTGAGATTTTTAACCTTCATACGGTAACTGGCATAGGAGAAGGAAAACTCCAAATTCCAACCTGTTATATTCCGCTTAAAAATAGACCAAGTGTCACATCCTGCTTGTATGGATGGGTTGGGTAAAAACATATATACTATTTTTAATGATAATGATGGAATGAATTAAGTAAAATTAGTTAAATACTATATTATTTCATGGGAAAGTTAAAAATCTTCATTTTTAGACATCCAATTGATTGTGAAATCTTTCTTCCTATTTTGTATTTTTTTGGATTTTGTTTTTGTTTTTGCTGAATGATGTTTTACAGTTGTAGAGCCAACGAATATTTGAAATAACAGTAAACAACGTTATAGGACAAATAACTGGCCAAAGTATTTCATATGTCCAAATAAGATGTTAAAAATGACTCTCACCAGCTGAGTCTTCTACTATGATCACCTTTCTGAGAACAAAAACAAAATCAGACCATTTTGAAAGCAGCAATTGACAAAACGCATCCATCCGAAATTAGTTTCCAGAGACAATGCTATATTCTTTCAGAAATATACCAAATCTCAATTTGATTAACCTCCCTGCTGGTGGGTCTAAAAATATACTGACTGTATATCTTGATGATGAATAAGAACCCTCAAAAGATACGTCTAATTGCTTAGCCTCCCGTTTTTGATATCAGGCGAGAGTGGAATACCCTTTCATTGCCATTACTTTGCAGTCCACTGTCGCTGTACCATAGCCGTGATATGGCTATGTGTGAAACGTACATCGAATGTCCATAAAGATAGAACATAGGAATCTCGAAATGCGAAAAAAACGTAACGATTTCTCAGTTCAGGGACGAAACTTTTTATTACCTTTGAGTTTAAAGGTTCTTCTACATAAGGAGAGAGAAGCACAATCTTTCTATTCTGGCTTTTTCATCTGCGCCCCCCCAATACGTGTGGCACCCACCACAAAGGTCTCAGCGAGAAAGCGAAAGTCAACCGTCTCGTTCGGTGTCCAGTTCTCAACTATACTAAATGACTTTTTCAAAATCTCCCTAAATCCTCTGCGAGCTTCCGGTGCGTGACTTCATCCGCACTCGCTAGCCTCCGTTTCCCATCTGGGCTATTGTGACATCTCTGAGTGACACGTCCGCTCTGCACGCGCGCGTGAACACCTGTGTTAATTTGGCACCTATCTAACCCATGTGCTGAGCCGAAAGGTTCTCAGCCTAACTAAACCCAAAGGCATAAACCGAAATCCCTCGGCCATTATGAACCTGTTATGTTCACATCTAAGGATCAACAGAACTTTTTTAAATTTATTCTTATTCGATAGGAATACTTGACGCCATATAACTGTAAATTATTTTCATTAAAACAATTGTTTAAAGCTATCATTATTTTCTCAGGATTATTGTTATCATAATTTTTAAACATATAACTGTGTTCAAGCAAATAATTATTAAGTTGAAATAATTACTAGAAACAATATAATTATCTGTATTAGATTGGAATACATAAAACTAAATGACTGCTTGCAAAAAATATTCACACTTTATTATATTTACCCAATCCCCTTCCCAATGGTATTAGTGATATGTGAAATGCAATCAGTCTCGTCCAGGATATGAACTCGTGTCGCCGTGTCCATTTCCTACGACGATAAACATTACACCACGGACACCTCCTTATGATATTCACACATTATACTCTTTTAACAGGCGTCCTTCGAATACCTTTGAATAATGTAATCAACGAAGATTGCAAAACATTTTTTGTGAGAACATTATTAAGACAATTGAAAAAAAGTTGGTTTGATAATTTCTGAATTTGCCTGAACAATGTCCTGAATGTACACTGTGCTAAATTAAGTCTTGATTAATCTTTACTTAATTGATTTGAAATTATTGTAATTTGTGAACAGGTTACTCCACAAAATAATTGGAAATGTCTTGAAGTTAGTGTTGTTTGACTCTTGGTTACTGTTGCGTTCTGGTTAGTGAACGCTTGTAATATTAAATAAAGGACAAACCACGATATGAGAGGAAATAGAGATATATTCTCAGGAAAAATTATATACAATAGAAAGACTATTAGTATACAAGAACATAGGATTAGTGAATACAAAATAAAGATATAGTCCAATGATAGTATTGGCTTCCGTTATTACGGTAGCAAGTAAGGTGATCTAGTGCGATCTTCAGTCTCTAACGCTCTAATACTATTCCTATAAGAAGCTGCTCTTCACCTTCTAGTCTTCCTTGGCATTAGTAGCTACTGTTATATATGGCAAATGGACTTGTTCATTATGTGGAAAATGGTGGGTGATACCCAACAGTTACTCTACAAAAAGTGGTAACTGATTTTTAAGTTGGTGAATTCCGAACTTCGTTTGACAAAAATCGTCTCGATTGATGCAAAGGTCAGTGCAATTTGACTGTCGGTTACTCTAAAATTGGTTTTTGTTTATTTTGCAATTATAGTAATTTGAATGTTGGTTATTCAACAGATAATCTTGATAGATTTTGAAGTTAACAGAATTTGAGCCCTGATCATTCTACAATTAATCGGGATTTTTTTGACGTAAGGCTAATTTAACTCTGGCTTACTCTGCAAATTGTTTCAATTTCTTTTGATGTTTCTAAAATTTGACATTTGGGTGCACTACAAATAGTTTTTACTGATTTTGAAATTAATAAAATCAGAGGCTTGGTTACTGTACAGATAATTTAGTGCAATTTCAGAATTAGTTACTCTACAAATAGAATTGACTGATTTAATAATTAGAATAATTTGAGACTTGGCTCCTCTACAAATAGTCTTCATTGATTCTGAAGTTTGTGC
Organism: Sepioteuthis lessoniana; assembly: GCA_963585895.1. Classification (NCBI taxonomy): domain Eukaryota; kingdom Metazoa; phylum Mollusca; class Cephalopoda; order Myopsida; family Loliginidae; genus Sepioteuthis; species Sepioteuthis lessoniana. The sequence goes on from OY757927.1 coordinate 87,306,121, forward strand.
AATTTGTAACTTGGTTATTCTCCAACTATATTTGACTGATTATGATGTTTGTGAAATCTCTGCTTTGCTTAGTCTTTAAATATTCTTGACTAATTTTTAAGTTAGTGTAATTTGACTTTCATTTTTTCTACTATTTGTCATGACTGATTTTGAAGTTTTTATTGTTTGAGCCTTGGTTACTCAGCAGTCTCGACTGATTTTGAAATTACAGTAATTTGACTCATATTCTAATTATGTTGTATTGCAATATGCCGAGAAGAGATTGAAAAGTCAGGTAATATTGACCATATACGGGACGAAAATAGAAACCACCTGCACTTGTAGGATGAAGTTAAAATCATAGGGATATAGAAGAACATTGGAGAATAATAAAAAATGACCTATGGTAAATGTTGGGTACCACCTACCTTTTCGACACAATGAGCTAGTCCATCTGCTATTTATAGCAGTAGCTACTAATACCAGCAGACTAGAAGGTGAAGAGCTGCTCCTTATAACGGAAGCCAATAATATCGTTGGACTATATCCTTATTCTGTATTCACTAATCTTATCTTCTTGTCTACTAACAGTCTCTCTATTGTAAATACTTTTCCCTGTGAATATAACTCTATTTCCTCACATATCGTGGTTTGTCTTTTTTATTAATACTACAAGCTTTCACTAACCAGAACGCAACAGTAAATAAAACATACATAGTGGTTAGTAGAATATCATAGGCTGTTTGAGTCATTAGGTTTATAAGTCCCAAAATTCGCTGGAAGTTGTCAAGCAAGACCCATGGTGCAGTGTAGAACGTATTGGTTTGAAAGTGTTTCTGAGGGAAATCATGTGCAGGTCCCAGATTCAATCCAACCTCCAGATAAAATAAATAAGAATACTTAGCATAACTAAATACATTGTACCTACTCATGGTTAACGGAATTAGTACTATCTACCCACGTGGATTATATAAAGGGTTCAGTTCGAAATCCTGTGTAGGCTCCAGAGTTCGACATAATACACTTGAAGAAGGCCAATGTCCATATCAGTTGAAACATTATGAAGAAATTACTCCAAATATTCTGATAAAAAAAACTTTTAAACTGATTATCATGTTGGTGTTAGTTCACTCTTGCTTTCATTAGAAGTAGTTTTGATTAATTTTAAAGTTGGGGAAATGTAAATATTAATTACTTTATAAAGAGACTCGTCTGATTTTGTGTTATGAGGATATATCCTACCATACCCCAAAGACGTCCATCCTAAACATATTCTCCGAGCTTAGCCCGCTCGGGGGAGACAACTTCTCGTTCCTAACAAGACATTTGACTGACGGACTGCAAGCCGAGTACGGCTAGTACTTCCTTTGTATGACTTCCTTTTTCTGCTAATACAATAACATTTACCTATCACCCGTTGTTCTTCCACTGGTCTTATCTGAAGACCACAACATTTTGAAATAATTTTAATTTGAATTTTAGTTACTTGGGTGATTTTGAAATTAGATTAATTTGAATCTTATTTATTCTACAAAAATCTTGTGTGATTTTGTTGTTAGAGTAATCTGAGTCTTCGAAACTCCACAAATAATATCTTCGATTTTGCATTTACAGTTATTTGATTCTTGCCAACTCTACAAGTAATCTTGAATGATGTTGAAGTCAGTGTTATTTGACTCTTGGTTGCTCGACAAATAGCGTTGACTGATTTTGTAAATGAAATATCCTTAAAATTGGTTTCTGAAAAAACAATCTGGATTGCTTTTGACTTTAGAATAATTTGAGTCTTGTTTCCACTGTAAATAGTCTCAAGTGATATTATAATTGAAGTAAATTGTGTCTTTCTTACTCTACAAATGGGGTTCATTGATTTTGACGTTGGTGTAATTTGACTCTTAGTTACTCTACAAATAGTGTTGACTGATTTAACAATTACAGTAATTAAAGTCTTTTCGACTCTATAAAGAGTTTTGACTGATTTGAAGTTATGTTAATTTGAGTCTTGTTTGCAAGAAAAAACATAGCGATTTTTGAATTTAGTTTCATTTGCATTGAATAGAGTGGACTTTGCAATTATAGTAATTTGTGCCTTGATTACTTAACAAATAATCTTGACTAATTCTGAAGTTAGTGTAATTCAAGCTTTGGTTACTTGACAAATAGTTCTGACTGATTTTGAAGGCAATGTAATTTGAGCCTTGGTTATTCTACAAATAGAATTGATTAATTTTGTAATGTATGCAATGTGGGTCTGTTTTGTGGAATTTGTCTTGAATGATTTTGAAGTTAGTGTAATTTGGCTCTTGGTTACTCTTCGAATAGCTTTGACTTATTTTGAAATTAGTATAATTTGAGTCTTGGTGTAACTAAAATGTTATCTTAACTATTTAATAATTAAAGTAAATGAATGAACATATTTTGTTTATTTATTTTTGAACTTGTGTGAACAATGGCAGATGATCGGAAACAAAACTGATGTACAGTGCCATGTTCAATAACATTACCCATGTAAATAAAAATAAACATTTCCATTTATTCTTTTGTTAATAAACAAAACGATTGATTCGGGTTCTTATAACCTTTAAAAAGATACCGCAGAAAAAAAAATTCATAATCTTTAAAAAATGATTCGAAGTGACACATTAATTATGATATGGGTTCGTCTGAAAATGTATATTTTTTTGTGGAGAGTGTCTTTTTTCTTAGTTTTTTGTTTTGATTTTTTAGTTTTCTTTTTGGATTTTTTCTTTTGTTTTGGTTTGTTTTGATTTGTTTTTTAATTTTGTTTTTTGGAATCAAGTTTCAGTTAACGCGGAAGTAGAACAAGGTGCATAGTATAATTTGGAATCTCTCGGTTCTTGGAAATAATCAGTGCTGGAATTAATTAAATAAAGAGCCGAAAGAACAGATAAAATATTCAGAGAATATTTATCAAGAGTCGTCTGCCATTGCCTAAAACGCTGAAAATAGACTTAGTGTCTCTATTATATCTGTGTGAGAAATTTGTTCACCTGATACACAATTCTGCGTTTTACCTGTCTATAAAAGATGACTAGTTGTAGAGTTTTTATCTATATTTTTCGTTTTTTTATTTACTTTCTTGACAAAATCATTAGTTTTTCGTTCCCCTACATGTCTATAATGATGAGTACAATGAGACTTTATTTTGATTGTTTATATATATATATATATATATATATATATATATATATATATATATATATATATATATATGTATGTATGTAAACGGAAACATACACACACAAATATATAGGTACGTAGGTACGTATGTAAACACAAATATTATACACAAATATATATATATATATATATATATATATATATATTGTAAAGTATTCTCCTATGATTACTCTGAATTTAACTTTTAGCTTGCATGATGAATGGATAGATATCAGTATTAGGACATATTTCTAATATCCATCGGACGTGCTGACAATCGATTTTGCGTGAAACTCAAATATTAGGACTTTATTTACAAAATTTTGATGTTCTACATTAGAGATCACCTTTTTATAATTAGTGATAACTTGAGAAATGACCTCAGACTTTTAAACTACTCTTTGGTTTTTAAATGGTTACACAAAATCAATATATATATATATATATATATATATATATATATATATATATATATATATATATATATATATATACACTTTTGTAAAGGAAAACACGAAAGTAAACAATCCACCCACAGGATGGACACACAGACCAATTCCACATTGTAGCAGGTGTGACACAAGGACACACATTAACCTCATACCTGTTTATCATCTGCCTTGACAACGTGCTTAGAACGTCTATAGATTTAATGAAGGAAAACGGTTTCAAGCTGGCAAAGAAAAGAAGCTGAAGATACCCCGTACAAACATTTACGGACGCGGACTACGCCGATGACATAGCGCTTCTGGCAAATACACCCGCCCAAGCCGAAACCCTGCTATATAGTCTGCGCTGAGCAACTGCTGGCATAGGCCTCCATGTCAACGCAGACAAGACGGAATACATGTGCTTTAATCAAAGAGGCGACGTCTCTACAGTAAAGGGTGGGTCTTTGAAACTAGTAGAGAAGTCCACCTACCAAAGAAACAGTGTCTCATCAACCGAGACAGGCATCAACACACGACAAGCAAAGAAATGGAGAGCTATCGATAGGCTATAAATCATATGGAAGTCAGACATGATCGATAAAATAAAACGCTGTTTTTTCCAAGCAGTGGTCGTGTCGATATTGCTATATGGATGTATTACAGGGACGTTAACTAAACTTATGGAGAAAAAGCTTGACGGCAGTTACACAAGAATGCTGCAAGCAATACTGAACACCTCCTGGAGACAACACCCCACAAAACAGCAGCTATACGGTCATCTACCACCTATCGCAAAAGCTATCAAAGTTACACGGACCAGACATGCAGGACACTGCTGGAGAAGTAAGGACGAACTCATAACGCCTGTGGACCACTTTACATGGACGAGCAAAGGTAGGACGAACAGCTCGAACCTTTATACAACAGCAATGTGTCGATACAGGATGTAGCCTTGAAGACCTCCCAGGAGCGATGGACGATAGAGACGGGTGGCAAAAGAGTGTCAGGGAGATCCTTGCTGACAGCGCGACATGATTATATATATATATATATATATATATTTCCATTTGAGCGTCATCCAATTTATACAGGGCTTTTTTTTTTTAATAATTTTTCAGAGGTTTTTCCAGAAGCGTAAATTCTGTATTGTTTGGAAATGATTTATAGCAAAAAATATTTTAATCTTACAAAATATTTGTTTTGAGGCTATTCAAAATGACGTCAAACGAATTGCAGGAACAGAATTTTGTCAAGGAATTTTTTATGACTGAGAAGTGCGTACCATGTAATATTAACAGAAGAATGTGTGATATGTAAGGAAAAGTATGTTTTAGTCAAAGACGTTTTTTAAAATGACCTATGGATTGGTTTATTACTAAGAACTTTATTTGAAAACTAAGCCCATGGAGTGGAAACACTGACTCTCGGAGAAAGAAAAAGTTCAGGGCGTAGCGTTCGATAAAGAAGGTCATACTGATATTATACTTGGGTATGGAAGGACCCAGGACTATTGATTTCCTTGGAAAAAGTGGAACTGTGAAAAGTGCTTCCTATTGCTAACTTCTCAGGCAAAATTCACCTAATTTATTGAATAACCCTTGTCTTTTGGTTACCCAGTCAGGTGGGGCTGTAGAATACACCGACTGCATCTTTTCAGCAGGGTAGGAACTCCTAACAAGTGTCCTGGATATGACACTAAACCATCTGATGGTGAGGTTCCAGTAATGCTTGAACTAGTACCCCTTCATTGCCAACGCTCCCAAGTCCACTCTGGCCCGGAGTGTTAGTGCCGGATAGGGTCCTATCCATGGGTCAAATAGGACTGAACTGTGTACTTATTCTAAACTGAATTACTTGAAACAGAACTGTTTTGACATTTAAACTGCCTACATATTCTAAACTGAATTGTTTGATATAGAACTGCTTTGGCATTTAACTGTCTAAACAAAATCTATAATTATACTAAACTGAATTTGTTGAATTAGAGATGTTTGACTAAAATGAATTTCTTGAAATAGATTCTTTTATAATTAAACTGTGTACTCATGCCAACACAAATTGTTTGAAATAGAACTGATTATTTGTATAAAAAGGGATTTGGCATTAAATAACTTATAAAGGTTGATATGTCATAAAATCCAACCAACCAACCAACCAACCTTGTCTATTAGTCTAAATATCAATTAACTAATAGTATGCTACATGCGTTTGAGACACAAGAACAAATAAACATACATATTACACCAGCATTTATTTACATCATACCTTCTTACTTTTGATTATTTATACATCTTGCCTTAAGTACATATATTACTCTGCACTGACGTTATTATTGGGAAATACATTAGCGACTTACTCCGTCCATTATACAAACTTCAAAATCGCTCTAGTTTAAATAAAGCTTATAAAGCACTAAATTTAAAATTAGTCAAGACTACTTGTACAATAACCTCGGCTCAAATTGCACTAATTGCAAAATCAGTTAAGACTATTTGTAGAGTTGACACGACTCAAATTATACTAAATGCAAAATCAGTCAGAACTATTTGTACAGTAAACAAAGCTCAAATTATACTTATAAATAAATCAGTCAATATCAATTTCTAGAGTAACGAAGATTCAAATTACACTGACTTTAAAATTAGTCAAGACTATTTGTACAATAACCTCGGCTCAAATTGCACTAATTGAAAAATCAGTTAAGACTATTTGTAGAATAACAATAATTAAATAAATATATTGCATTCCGAAATTTCTTTGTCATTCGCGTATTCTCCCAATCAATAAATTATACACACACAAATATGTGTGTGTGTGTGTGTGTGTGTGTGGTTGTTGCATGCAAATTCATTTAAAAAACGTCATCGATAATTGCATACCGTGTCTCCGTTAATTTGATTATCGTAACTACTAGACAAGCATGCAGGCAAGCAAATATCGAGAGAATTTTTCATTACTTAGATTATTTTTTATTTGCTTCTTGTGCAATCTATTTTGAAAGGTGACTTTTGTTTTTGCGGAACAAATATAAGAAAAAAGTCTGATTCATAAGTTATGCTATTTTCAGTATTTGTATTTGTAAGCAATACTACAGAGGCTGGGTTCACAAAAGATTAATGTCCACTTGAAAGGCATGAACCATTTCTTCCTGATCATGAATAGAATAAAAGAGCAGACCGTCTTTACTGAAACAACCACGTTAGGAAAAAAAAAAGATTATGAATTCAAAATAAAGATGATTCCCCGTGGCGTAGTGGCTAACGTACTGGACTGCTACATTGTAGTAAGAGAATTCGAACTCTGACTGTTAGGTTTACCTTTGGACTAAGACCTTTGTAAAAGGCCTGAAACACAACCCCCGTCTAGTTATGGGTTAAATAGTATCACAGTTGGCTTTCTACAACAATGGGTTCGGTGATGAATAACCAGCAAAGGTTGATATGCTATAAAACAAAGAAACCAAACAAAACCAAAAAGGGTTGATGAATTCCTTTTTATACAATAACAGTTTTATTTCAAACAATTCACTTTGACCTGAGTATACAGTTTAAATATAAAAAAAGGTCAATTTGAAGTCATTCAATTTAAGATTAGTACACAGTTTAAATTTAAAATAGTTCTATTTCAAACAATTCAGTTTAACAGAAGTACTAATTTAGTTCTATCTGACCCATAAAGAGGATCCTATCAGGTGCTACCACTCCGGGCCAAAGTGAACCTGAAAGCAATAGCCATAAATTCGCGAGTATTGGTAACTAAGGAATGTTCACCGAGAAAAGCCTAATATCAACATGAAGACCCAGCCCGACGAATACAGCGGTATTCCCCTTTCAAAACCAGGATTTCGCTAATATCTGTGGGATGAAATGAGGAAAAGTTTTAATCTAAAGAAGTGAAAACAAAGAGACTGATGATGCTGCTGATTTAAAACGAACTCATATCATAAATTGGTTAATTTCAATAATATTTACGAACGGATTATTTTAACTGCAAATCACTAGGACAAGGAGAATCGAACTCACTACAGTAGTAAAGGAGTGCGAAGACCGTTTCTTAATAAATCCTCTTCATTAAAGTGTCCATAAATAGTTATTAATTATATGGTTATTTCAGAACAAGATTAAATATTTGAATGGGCAAGTTAACACTGTGTCTCCAAAGGAAACATAAATATATAATGACACTAAAATACAATATCAAAACTATGAGGCACTAAGTAAGAATACGATTATAATAATAATGGAATAATATTGTAATGATACTAAGTAAGAATACGATTTCAATGATAATGGAATAATATTTTAATAATACTAAGAATACGATTGTAATAATGATTTGTGGTTGAAACTTGAAAAGAAAACATTCACTACGTGACAACAAAGTTGATTCCAATATTCAAAGAAAAGTTGAAAATATTTTTTATATAAAAAAGCTTCATTTAATTTCATATTATTAGAAAAATTGAGTCAAATGCAAATTCAATGGTTTCCTCTTATCTGCAAGCGATATAATCATAGATCCCAAAGCATTGGTTCTCCATTTTCCTTTCTGCGGTCTTCTTAATATCTTTAAAGTAATATGCATAAACTTTAAGAGTTGTAATAGTGATGAGTTGTTCATGGAAAAATGATAAAAATAAAGCACACACACACACACACACATGTTTATATATATATATATATATATATATATATATATATATATATATATATAATATATAAGATATATATACATACATAAAAAAAATTTGGTTTGGTTTGGTTTGGTTTCAATATTTAAGAGCTTATCAATCTTCGTGCATTATTTAATGCCCAAGCCATCCTTGTAGATGGCCACTAGAGGTGCTATTTAACCCATCATCTTCAATATCATCATAGACGTTGCACTAACAGCACGAACTAACTGACTCTCTCTCTCTCTCTCTCTCTCTCTCTCTCTCTCTCTCTCTCTCTCTATCTATCTATCTATCTATCTCTCCTCTCACATCCATCTCTATAATGTATTGCTACTGGAAGGTTCCCTAAGCTGTATCTTGTGTCCACATGACTGGAGATGAAAAGAAGCGAAACTGGAGTACAATCTTGCTTACTACGATATATATATATATATATATATGTGTGTGTGTGTGTGTGTGTGTGTGTGTGTGTGTGTGTGTGTGTGTGTGTGTGTGTGTGTGAATATTCTAATGGTGGTACAAAATTTAATCAAACTTACAAAACGACCAAATTTATTCATGTTAAAAATAAAAAATTAATAACTAACCGGTTTTCGTTCTACCTGGTCACAGTTAAACTAGGACAACGATTAAGAAACCAAGAGAGGAAAAAAGACCCTGTAATATTAGAAAAAAACAAAACTTAATCAGATCCAATAAGGAAATAAAATCTTTTTATTTTCATATAAGATCTCATGAAGTTCTGTTAAAAATTATTTTAGAGTCTTTGATTCATATCAATGCTCTTAACTGGATAGAAATTAATATATTATCCTAATGTGGCCGAATATTGTTTTTTTTATTATAATATTTGCTCAGTGAATATATCTACATTGAGCTCTTTATCATGAATATTTACATATTCGAAATTTAAATAATATTTTTATCCAAGTGGAATTGCTCTCTACTCCAGATTTACTGGATTGAAGAATAGCTAATATATATATATATATATATATATAGTTCATTTTTTTGTGCGGTTTTCAATTTTCACCTTATTTGCCGCTCTTTGTGCTTTTTCTTATATTCTCCAAACAAAACTTACCCCTAGAAAAAGGAATGAAATTTGTAGCGACTATGAGGTATGTCTTAACAATTAATACAATATTCAGTGACCATATAAGGATAGAGTTTCAAGAAAATTATACTTAAAAATAAAACAAGAATAATAAAGTAGTCAATATCTAAATCTAAGTATAATAGTTAAATAAAGGATATCAATCCACAACCCTGAAAAAAATCAAATGTGATTAAAATAATAAACTGAAAGTGAAAGTATTAAGTCTTCGGTCTTCTAATGTTGGTTCGTTTCGAAATCAGTTAAACCCATAAAAAATAAAGACTTGATGTTCGGTCAAGCATAAATCAGTTAAAACTCAAAATCCGATATAACAAACTCCTCTTACGCTAAAAATTTCATATACGAGGATGATTAAATAAGTTTCCAGACTTTTTTCGTATGGGCACTTTTATTGATAGTACACACATCAAACTCTAGTCCCCTTTCGAAGTAATATCTTCGATTTCAATGCACTTGTTGTACCTTTCTAACAAATTCTGGCAGACCCCATGGAATTCCTCTTGTGTAAGCGTGTCAATCACCTTCGTCACAGCCTCTTTTATCTCCTCAATTGTCTTATAACGACAGCCTTTGAGCTTAGGAAATAACCAAAAGTCACAGGGAGCAAGATCTTGACTATAGGGAGGCTGAGGAAGTGTCTTGATACCCATCTTGGTCAAATAATCTGTGACAAGGATGGAGTTGTTGAGTGGTGCATTGTCCTAGTGGAAATGCCACTGAACCGAGTGCTGGCCTCTTCCGACGGAATCTCTTCCTGAACTCCCTTAAAACCTCAACATAGTAACCCTAACCCTAACTCTTTGGCCGATAAACTCTGGTTTATTGACTTCTTTACTCCTCCCACACCCCTTGAATCTCTTATGCCACTCTAAAACTGATGCTCGATTCATGCAAGATATTCCAAAAGCAGTCTGAAGCATCCATACGTTTCTGTGGCATTTTTTCTAAGTTTAAAACAGAATTTTATTGCATATCGTTCTTCTAAAGTGTCCTCACGTCCAGATTGTATTTTTGAAATTAACCAGCTGTGACAATCAGGCTTTAGTGGAGTGTATTCCAATTCGTGCTGTAGCTGTTCATTTGAACCTGAAATCATAAAAATTGGTCTGTCATCTCATAAGATATATAGCAATAAAATACTGAATTTTCAAGAGTCTACGCCAATTTTAAATGCCAGTACAAAAAAATGCATGGAATCTTATTGAATACCCCACGCAGATTAAAAAGTGTCGACAATCTCCAATTTTTAGGGGCAAAGAATATTTTTTTATGAAACAGAAAACTCACTTTATCAAACCCAACAAGTGTAACACCAAATATGTGACAATAAAAAATATGATCAGACCGAACCGATCAAACTCCAAAATAATGTAATATACGTTCTCAGTTAATCACTGATATCTCTCTCCCGCTAGTCATTGGATAACAGATTCTCAGAAAAAAGAATATTATCCGAGCCATATAAGTGTCTCTCATAGGAAACCAGATTGATTCAGTTTAGTAGAGGTAAAGCGAAGCAGACGAATCTAAAAGATATTTAATGGCTGGCTTTACCTGATGCTGTGTGGAAAAACTTCATAAGTCAACGGCGAGGATAGAACAGATCAGTCAGGAAACAACCACAACTCATCTATAATGGTGGCGTCAATTAATATGTGGAAAAACAGCCATCAAAAGAATACTAATTTAAACTATACATCCAAACTGCTTCACCCTTCCAGCAGGTAAGTAAAGGGCACGACTTGTTCAGGGTGTTCAAAAAATCACCTACAAAGCTCAAACCAAACTTTCTAAGATTAAAATCGACTCCTACATAAGGATGTGTAAGTGTTAACCGTCCAGTAAGAACTTACATGCATCAGCTCTGCGTCGACACTGGATACAAATTAGAGGACTAACCAGGAGTGAGGGATGAAATGGACGAATAACGAGAGTCGAGTAACTCCCTGCTATCAGAGCACCTTGTTGAGAATATATACAGTTTGTATATATGTATACATATGCATATATAATTTGTGTGAATTTATATATATATATATAGAGAGAGAGAGATAGAAAGAGAGAGAAAGAGAGAGAGAGAGAGACAAACAAACAAACAAACTTTAAATCTAATGTGGTGTTGCAGTCATCATCTGAAGAAATAGACACGATAAGCCAAGTTCAAATCCTGGCTGAAGCTCTCTGTAAAAAGAATAAATCCCTCTCTTCTTTCGTCAGCTAAGTGGGGAGGGCTTCTCTGTAGCTAACGTGATGAACTGCGACATGGTAGTAAGTGAGTTCGAACTCCAATCATTCTATTGTGTTCACTTTCGGATTAATAGCTTTGGCAAAAGTATTGCACCCTTTTACCTCTAACTATTGATTAAACAGCATCACAACTGCCCTACTACAAGAATGGCTTTAGCATTAAATAACTCACGAAATTTGATATGACATTAGAACCAAAATTGAACTAACAGGTTAGGAGTTCATAGTGAGCTTTCCTGGTCCTTGGACACAACTAGATATTCGCATATCACACTTTGCTGCGGGGAATGCCTGAGGAAGCTGACAGTGCCAATTCATATATATATATATATATATATATATATATATATATATAATATATATATATATTTCTTTAAGAAAAACAAAAATCGGTCACATAAGGATTATAAATTTATTTCCAATCTGTTATGAGTATTGATAAATATCAATAACGCCAAAAAAAAAAAAACAGGACTTTTTCAAATCCAATAAATTAAATTTATTAAATTAATTTATCCATTGGATCTGATAAGGTCCTGTTTTTATTTTTGTTTGATTTTTGGTGTTATTGATATTTATAAATACCCATAACAGGATGGAAATGAATTTATAATCCTAATGTGACAGTTTTTTTCTTTTTTGTGTTTTTCTTAAAGAAATTATTGCTCTGTGATGTCAGTTACCATTACCTCTTAACCAGGAAAATTTTAAATGTTCATCTGTTCTGACGGAATTATTCCCGACTCCAGTTTATCTGGACTGAATAATATATATATATATATATATATATATATATATATATATATATATATCATCATCATCATGTCGTACAGCTAGCACGGATTTCCCGGATATCCCCCTATCTCTCTCTTTCTCTCTTTCTCTCTCCCTCTCTATCTCTCTTCGTCTATATTGTCCATCACACTCGGCAGGTCCTCTTGACTACATCTTGTGTCTGCATACTTGATTATAATCTGCCTAGACTATGCGCTTAGAATGCTGATCGATTTCATGAATGGAAGGAAATATATATATATACTATGTACTATTCCTTCATGTATTTGATAAAATTTCATTTATAAATTAGACCAATATTATTAACAATAGCTAATAATGAAATGGAGCAATTTTATCAGTTAAAAATTACGGTTAAAGAAGAGCGATATTTAGCTTCATTTTTGTTTTACCGTAAATCCTCTCCTACATATTTTTTTTCTAATAAATAATTCGAGAATGTTCTACTTTTTATTTAGAGGGATTTTTTTCGGCTTCTTTTCGGACATATCAAAATAATCATTGTCCCTACTCTGTCTTTGGTAATATGAAATTAAATCGATTAAGTATTTATTTCTACGTTTCACCATAAAAAACGAAACTGCCTAGATAGGCTGCTATCTACATTGTATAATATATTGCAAATAAAATGTAAATTTTGTATATTTTTGGTTAAGCGTGGATGAAATTGTATTAGTCATTTTTAATACACTTAAGTGTTTTCTTTTAAAGTGGTTGTTTTTTGTGTGCAAAGAAATTTAGATTCATTCCGTAAAAAAAAAAAAAAAAAAGAAAATCATTCCCCTTTTCAAAAAAATAATAATGACAATAATTTTAATGGGAATACAACATTCAAAATTTGTTTTTATATCTTTAATTTAAATCATACAATTTATTGAAATTCTTGTCATATAATGAATTTACTCATAGATACAACTATTACAACTACTGTTCTTCAAGGAGAATAGCTTTGGCATTAAATAACCTACAAGGGTTGATATGTTATTAAACAAAGAAACCAAAACAACTATTACAGGAAAAGATTCTCAGCAGTTTGGTGTATGTACTTCTTTAAGATGCAATTATGCCGAGCGTTTAAAGTTGATTAGCTTTTAATTATAATAATGGTGCTTTAAGAAGTAAAGATATTTCAAACAAAACTATTAATGTTTTTATATATTAGACAATACAATATTTATATTAACATTTTGTCGAACGCTTTGAAGTTTATGAAAATTGACTTAATTTTGATATATGATTTAAATAGATATTTTTACATCAAACTCGTAAAATCTTGACAGAACGCTACAATTTAATTCAATTGTATGTTTCATAACGCAATTGTTTATTTCATGAATGTAAAAATGTTCCCTTCTCATCTACAACGCAGAAAAAAACTTGTATTTACAAAATAAATTTGATGGAAGAAACAATTGAAGATACGTCAAAAGATACGGACACTCATTTCTCTTTCGGGTACTCAAATCTGTGACTAGACACTTCGCAGATTTCACATTTATTTCGATTTAGTCAACAGTTTATTTATCAAAGTAAAAAAAAGTATCAAACTGTTTTTAGCTATCTTACACTGCCCCACAAAAGCAAAAATACGCCATATATATATATATATATATATATATATATATATATATATATATATATATATATATATAAAGAGAGAGAGAGAGAGAGATAGAGACCAATAATATATATATATATATAGAGAGAGAGAGAGACGAATCATATATATATATATATATATATATATATATATATATAATTGGCCTCTTTCCAAATTTTACCTGTTTCCTTTCCAATTTCAATAACATAGCCAACTGACTGTTTTTCTATGCGATTGCTTCAGGCTCTGGACAGGATGTCCAACGTGTTTTGAATACACTGTGGACGTATTTATGCTTTCATTCTATTAAATGTTTACGAAAGTAAGTTGCAAAAAAAAAAGTTTAAAAAAAACTGTCCCAATTTTTTTTTTATTTCCTGACAAAGCAGTTCGTTCGTTCGTTTGTAGCATGAATTCGAATATTGTCTGGTGAATCTTGGAGATAATGTCGCGCAACGACACCGATTTCTTCACCAAGTAATGACTCACAGGTTCATTCTGTGTTATCAGTTGCAAGGGAACATTCTTCGACTTGAATGGACTCTTATTTATTTGGCCAGAAAAATGATTTCACAGCACCCATCTTCTCACCAGGTGACATCATAGCCAACTAGTCTTTACAACATCGATAATAAGGAGAAAGAAACGTGCTTCTTTGGCCAAGACAGTTCGTTAGCGGCACCAATCTTCTTTTTTAAATTACTGACGGGCTGTATTGAGAACAAGCATCAGCAAAGTATTTTGCCTTAAAGGCAAAGCAAGCAAACAAACAATAATAACAACAACAGCAACAACAACAAAACCAATATTGTATATAATTTGGTTTTACTTATATGTAAATATAAAATAATTTAAATTTTTTTTTTAAAATCTTGAAAAAGTTACATGCCAAGTCGTCAAGAATTCAAGTAAATTAACTTTAACCCCATCGGAGAGGTAAGGCACCATCATACAAAAGAGGTGTCCTGAGTACGACCCTAATTTGCTTCTGATGGTGAGACTACAGTCCTGGAGATCTGGGGAGTGCGGAATCCACCTTCATTACCATTACTTCAAAATCCGTTAGGATTCCAGATCTATTAAAAAAAACTAGTATTAGGTAAGACCACGAGCAAAAAGACACACAAGAAACACTTTTACAATAAATAAAAATATGAACGAACAATAATTGTGATTACCTAAACACTAGGAGGTTTTACTTACCGTTAAAACCAAGGAATAAATCAATTAATCTTAAATATTATCAAATTTGATTATATATAAGGTGCTGTGCGTCTGACAGTAGGCTCAGAAACAATCGGACTAAGCCATGCAGCATTCATTAGCCAGAGAATTCTCTAAAAATATTCTGGTTGTATGGCACAAAAATTTCAAAGAGGAAGGTTGCCTGTGCAAGACAAAAACATCCGACCGACTACCAGTAACGGAAGAGTGGGTTTTGGAAACATATTTGTGAATCCCCAGGAAGTCCATAAGTAGAGCAAATCTGGAGACCCAGTTTCTCCCAACGCCATTTTGGCATAACGCAAAGAAACACTTGCTAATGATACTCTACAAGCTGCGGCTCCTTCACGCTTTAAAGCATTATGAGAGGTAAAAAAAGACACAAACAATTCTGCGTCGATATAGAAGAGAAACTACGCTTGATTTTGGGTATTAACTGTAAACAATTTCTAGACTTCAGAAATAAATAGCCATCGACATTGCATTCTAGTTAAAATGAATCTTCTCATTACAAGTAGATAATGTGGGATATTCAGTTAGTTGCTTTTGTAAGTTAACTGGAACTAAAACACTTTTGGAAAGTATATTTGCTGCATTATCGTTAGACATGTCGCAGCCTTTAACAGTTTAAAGGCAGACAGCAAAATAAATTCCCCTTATTTATTAATCTTAATGCCATAGGAGCTTCTGTATCGATTGGGCAAATTCCATTTAAAATGGTTTCCAAAGTAGTTGGCAAAATAATACTCCAAGTAGGAAACCTTTATGCACTGCAGCACACAGGGAAATTCTTCACAGAGATAATAATCTAAATATTTACAAAACATACCTATTAATCATATTTACCAACCCCTCCGTTCGGACAGGATATGACACAAGGTCAATCTTAAGCAGAGTTTAACAGGTTTGAATTCAGAGTTTTCCTTCTCCAAGACTAGTTGCCTCACCAAGGCTGAAGAACCTAGTCGGCCCTACTATTTACCCATAGCTGGAGGGAGAATATTTAGATTCATACCTTTCCCCAGGGGACTAGTGCTATGTGAAATACAATCAGTCAGATCCAGGATTTGAACTCGTGTCGCTGAGTCCATATCCTGTGACGATAACCATTACACCACGGGCACCTCCATAAAAAACATACCTATTAATACAGTCGACCCAATGAGGATTCATCATACTTCACTAATAATTATGGAGACGCTCTTATCATAAAGTTTCTTGACGTAGGAAATTAAGTTGGTGATCTAAGTTCACATCTTAGACGAGTTTGTACTTGTTTCACTTCGTACAAATGACCTTCAGTTCTCTGTTAAACTGTGGTTAAATGGTAGAGCAGACTTGGTTCTTTAGCTTTGATTAAACACAGTCTAGAAGAAAAACTCTTAATTCCTACCAGCTGTACTCCACTTAGGCATTGATCTTATTTCACATTGAGCAGTGGATAAGTAATTACGTACGACACGAATAACATCTGTGAAAGGTTATTTTTTACATATTGTTGTGTGTTATAACAATTCATTTGTGGGATCAAACATTGTTTGGCACAAGGGGAATATGGTACTAAAGAAGGCTATTGATTCGATTAAAAATTAGGAATCGATTTCCTTACATATGTAACTGAGAGATCGAATTGTAAATTGAAATTTACTACTGAGAAACAAAAAGAAAAGAGATCTAATTTAAAAAGAATGAACGTATAATTTTTTTTTCAAAAATAACTTGTTAGTTCTTTTAAGACAGAAAAGCTGTAATTCTTCCCAAATCTCAAAAATCATAATTCATAGAACGCTCATACGTGTGTACATATGTTTATATAAAAGATGAGCCAAAATAGTTCATAAGATGACATTATATTAACGGTTGATTAAATTTATCACCAATGAAATAAAAGCACAACAACACCGACGGAAGAAGGGTGTGACTGCAAACGGAACTATGTTGAAAAATAAAGCTTATTTTGCAATTTTCCCCGTGAATATCTTAGTCAGTCAATTAATTTTTCGTCGACTCTACTTTATTTATATATATATATATATATACTTTCTTTAAAGAAAAAAACAAAGACCGGTTATTTTAGGATTATAAATTTATTTCCATCCTGTTTTGCGTTTCTGGTGTGAACCAAAAAACACGGAGAAAAATATAACAGGACTTCTTCAGATCTAATGGATAAACAAAACAGAATAGACAGTGGGGAAGGGGGAGGGAGAGAGTTAAAGAGTTACCTCCTCGTTTTATTGAATTTTCGTTTTTTTATTTACCTAATCGATACTGCTATACGGGTGCACTACATGGACGCTAACAAATGGCTGGAGAAGAAGCTAGACGGCAATTACACAAGAATGCTGCGTGCAATCTTGAACAAGCCCTGGCGGCAACACGCCACAAGACACCAACTGTACGGCCACCTGCCCCCTATCACGAAAACTATTCAAGTTAGACGAACCAGACATGAAGGACACTGCTGGAGAAGCAGGGACGAACTCATAAGAGATGTACTCTTATGGACCACCACACATGGCCGTGCAAAAGCAGGACGACCAGCATGAACATACATTCAGCAGCTATGTGAGGATACGGGATGTTGTCCTGAAGACCTACCTAGGGCGATGAACGATAGGGAGGAGTGGCGAGAGAGGGTCAGGGATATCCGTGCTACCAGTGCGACATGATTATGATGATACATATATATATATATATATATATATATGTGTGTGTGTGTACATAAAGTGTGACGCTAAATCCGCTTTAATCATGAAAATTACAGAGTTCTGTACACAAAAATTGGAAAAGAAAAACTTTAAAGGAGTAAAACCTCTCAAGAACGAATTTCACTTGCCCGATCATGACTTGAACCTTCATCGACACGTATAAAGTTTGCCACTTTAATGGCTTTTAGTTGTACGTTTTAACTACGGTGCTATATATTTATATTCTTCAACTCTATGTGATATTAGTAATATAGTATTGATACTCAAATGGCTTCTTTACTCAACTTTAAATCTGTATCCATTTTTTCATTTCTGTTTTCAATGTAGAGGGAAAAAGTTATTCTCATTCAAATTTATTACCTTTAGAAATCTCTTCCTCTGTCGGCTAATTAATCCCAGCTTCCATTTTGTCTATTGGACATCAATAGTTATTCTACAAACCACTTCTTTCGATTCTTGCCATTGAAATAAATCTGCGAATCTTTTTGTCTGTCATTCATTTCTTTCAGTGTCGCGTTTTCCTGCAAGAAAAAGAAATCAGAGAAATCAGGAGAGACTGTGGACACAAAAGAGTATACACAGAAACGATAAAACAAACAATGATTTAATAAATGAATATAGTCTTCTGAGAAGACAAAGGAAACGCAAATAAGAATCATCTTTCTGGAGAGACATGCAACAAATTCTGACACCAAAGACGTCAGAAAACCTCTAAATAATAGAAATGACGGGAAATCAAAACGAAAACATCAACTTCTAAGAATAAAGCTGCACATTTAAAGTGAAGTATCATTGTAAAAGCCCTGGTGCATTCCGGTAAAAGGTCATAAAAGTTGAGGAGCCAATAAAGCTCGAAATTACCACACTGCAAAATTAATCTGTTAGATATCGATCTAAGGTCGATGTCTAAATATTTATCAATCTTAGATTAAGCTGGCAAAACTATTAGATGTGATAACACTGAAAACTGAACTCAAAAATCTAGGAATAATTTGCAAAATTCTGGAGAGAGTATGTCCCAATC
The DNA here is from genome assembly GCA_963585895.1 of Sepioteuthis lessoniana. NCBI lineage: Eukaryota > Metazoa > Mollusca > Cephalopoda > Myopsida > Loliginidae > Sepioteuthis > Sepioteuthis lessoniana. Next base: position 87,325,107 of record OY757927.1, read on the forward strand.
TATCTATCGATCTAATAAAAAGGGTAAAAAAAGAACCAAGGCTCTCCCTTATATATATATATATATATATATATATATATATATATATATATATATATTTATATATGCATGTGTGTCTGTGTCTCTGTGTCTCTGTGTGTGTGTGTGTGTGTGTGTGTATATATATAAGTTAACCAACGAACCCAGGTACTTTCCTATCAATCTCTTCGTCTCTGTATCAATATATCTATTAATTAATCTATCAATCTAATAAGATAATTAAGAAAGACATCATCTTCTATATCACTCTCTCTCTCTCTCTTCCTCTCTTCCTCTCGTTCTCTCTCTCTATATATATATATCTATATACATATATGTATGTATTTATTCATTTATTTATATAACAAGATAAACAATTAGCACAAGCTTTTCCTTATCTATATATCAATCAAACCAAAGCAGTCAGGTTCTTCTTTATCTAGGTATCGATCTATCTGACAAGATAACCAATGAATTCGGATAATTCCTTTTCTATCTAGCGAGTTAGATAGCTGGCAAACTAGCTATTTATTTGATAAATCAGAAAATAAATAAATCAAAGCTCTTCCTGTTCTACATATCAATCAATCTCTCTCTCTTTCTCTATCTCTCTCTCCTTTTATATATATATATATATATATGTGTGTGTGTGTGTGTGTGTGTGTGTGTGTGTGTGTGTGTGTGTGTGTGTGTGTGAAACAAACTACGGCTTTCCTTATCTATCTCTCAATCTGTTTATCTCTCTATCTCAGATCGTTCTTTAACTTTGTCACATTTCTATGACCGATAAATTAAAAGAATATTTTCCAAACAGTAAAAATAAATAGATAAACGAGTCACATGATAATCAAAGTGTATAAGTGGCTAGCAGTTAAGTGAATCCATGAAAATAACATGTTATGGCGAGTCAAGTCGAAGACATAAGTGAAAATATAGACTTTTGTTTTGTTTTTTTGTTTTATTTTTTTGGTGGGTGCCAGCCTTATTATAGTACGTTGACGAAAATAAATGGTGTTCATTCAAAATCAACGACGGTTCCTTAGAATCTTTCCCTCAAAGTATTTCTCGATAACATATCAAAGTCTAGTTTTTATAACAATTCACAAAGCTAAAATGCTCATCGTTTTGCTCGCCGAAGTGAATAAGTGACTATTACTACTTAAGTGAGGTCGATTTGCCCTGGGTGAGTCAATATCATAAAAGTGTGGTAGACTAAGATAAGCTTAGAATTATCTGCATGGCCAGAGCGAGAGATTAATTAATATTTGAAGTAAAAAGAAACCGCATATATCTTTACATACATGGTGAACTAGACTTAACTGAAACATTTAAAACAAACGTGTAAACACACATAAATGCACTTATATATAACTGTATGTATATACACACCGACATTTATGTCATTACATAAATGTATTTTTATTCTACTTATATAATTACATAAATAGATATATACCAATGAGCAGACGAAAGAAGATATATATACATATATAAACTCTCTCTCTCTCTCTATCTCTCTGTATATATATATATATAGAGAGAGAGAGAGAGAAAGAGAGAGTGAGAGAGATGTGCGTGCCTTCGGACGTTTTAACACCAATATATAAGATTTCTGGTCTGTTGCGAGTGATATCATCTGAAATTTCTAGTTACGTAAGATGCACTGCGGAATTATTATCTTAAAATTTATCAAAGTTTTTTTGATTTTTTCATATCTATCTATCTGTTTATCAACGAGAGGATCTTTGTGTTGTTGTGGCTTACGCGATTGACTGTGAGTTCGAACTTGAGTCGCTCTAATATTTACAATTTTGGATTAATACTCTTGGGAAAGGTGTGAAGCCCTTTATCCTTCCAACCATAGGTTAAATAGTACCGCTACTATTTTTCTACACAGATGGAATTTACTTTAAATAACCAACTAATGTCGATATGCTATTAAACAAAGGAACCAAGGTTGATAAAATAGGAACTGGTGTACAAGTTCTAATTATTGTAAACTGATTACATGTTAAATTTCAAGTTTTGACAATCATTGTAGTCAAATGACCTTATATTTCCACGCAACTCAATATTCTTGTCTCCTTTACTCTTTGGTAAATGTAGCATTCGCAATGTAATATATATATCATCATCATCATATCGTGCTGGCAGCACGGATATCCCTGACCCTCTCTCGCCACTCCTCCCTATCGTTCATCGCCCTAGGTAGGTCTTCAGGACAACAACCTGTATCCTCACATAGCTGCTGAATGTACGTTCGAGCTGGTCGTCCTACTTTTGCGCGGCCATGTGTGGGGATCCATAAGAGTACATCTCTTATGAGTTCATCTCTGCTTCTCCAGCAGTGTCCTGCATGTCTGGTTCGTCTAACTTGAATAGTTTTCGTGATAGGGGGCAGGCGGTCGTACAGATTGTGTCTTGTGGGGTGTTGCTGCCAGGACTTGTTCAGGATTGCACGCAGCATTCTTGTGTAATTGCCATCTAGTTTCTTCTCCAGCCGTTTTGTTAGCGTCCATGTAGTGCATCCATATAGCAGTATCGATGTGACCGCTGCCTGGAAGAAACTGCGTTTCATTTTATCGGTTAGGTCTGATTTCCATATAATCGATAGCCTATTGATAGCTGTCCATGCTTTCGTTAACCTCGTTTCGATGTCCTTTTCGGTTGATTCGACGCTGCTTCCTAGGTACGTGAATTTGTCTACTAGTTTAAGTGGGGTTCCTTCTAGAGTGGAGATGTCCCCCGTTTGGTTATAGCACATATATTCCGTTTTGTGTGCATTAACATGGAGGCCTATGCTTGCTGCTGCTCGTTCCAAACTATGCAGTAGTGTTTCGGCTTGGTCAGGTGTATTTGCCAGTATCGCTATGTCATCGGCGTAGTCGGCGTCGGTAATTGTTGTTGCGGGGTATCTTCTGCTTCTTCTCTTCGTCAGTTCGAAGCCATTCTCTTTGATTTTGTCAATCGATGTTCTAAGTACGTAGTCTAGACAAATGATAAAGAGGTACGGAGCCAGTGTGTCCCCTTGTATTACTCCTGCTACAATGTCAAAGTATTCTGTGTCTCCATCCGGTGATCGTACTTTTACTTTAGTGTTTCTATAGAGAATCGTTATTGCTGCTACGGTTTCTTTAGGTATGCCGTACGCTAGTAGGATTTGTTCCATCTTTCCTCTGTGAATGGAGTCGAAAGCCTTGGTAAAGTCGACAAATATTAATGTCGCTTGTAGGTTCTTTGCCCGTACACCTTCAAGGATTCTGCGGATGGTTAATATTTGTGAGGTCGTGGATCTATTTCTTCGGAAGCCATTAGAAAAAACCAAAATGGCTTCCGAAGAATATATATATATATATATATATAATATTCCATTAAGACAAGCGTCTCAAGTTATTTGTATGGGAGTGTAAAAACATATATTTGAACATTTTTTGAATATCTGCTTTGGCTATAAAAGCAATTTCCTCGATCTGCTTACGTCAGCATGGAAACTTATCATCGATGATATATCGTGTTCTTAGATAGATAGATAGATAGATATTAATTTCTTCAGAATCAGGAAGAACACCTAATGAGGTTAAATAAAAGTTGTTAAGTATAATATTCTTTCAAGAAAGGGTGTGGCCATCTTGCAAACTATCTCTTCAAAACCTGACTATTATCGGGGTTCGAATACTGAGCGAGCACAGACATTTAGGGAAAATACACAGGCAATTTAGAAAACAAGTATGTCTCATTTCATTCATGCTAACACATATATATGTACAAAAATGCATGAGTTGGGGGATATGCTTTTTATGTGTGTGTTTATCTATTCATCAAGTTGACTCATTCAATTCAATTTCAAATAAGGCAGACACATTTGCCTCTTATTCATCCTCAAAATATGAAAGACTTGCCAGTCATAAAATCGGCGTCTGAAGTCCTAATATATTGCAGAGCTTCAAATTAAGACATCGGATTTAATTTAAAAATGACCAAGCAGGTACTAAAAAGATAAATAGATAGATAGATCGATAGATAGATAGATAGATAGATGAAATTTCGTTTTGCAATATGTGAATCGTAAGAATAATAATACAATTATAAACTAATATATATTTTCAAAGTCCCAAAATATCCCTACAGTGTAGGTTCGACGAGTCTTTATGCTAAGAATCGAAATTTCTGAAAAAAACATGTGTGTGTGTGTGTGCGCGCCTGTCTGACTGTCAGTCTGTTTATATATACATTACATATGTATGAATGAGAGAGTCTCTGCGGCGTAGTGGCAACCATACTGGTCTTCGACATCGTTGTAAACGAGTGTAAACTCCAGTGGTGCTAGTGAGTTCAGTTATAGAGTTGGGAAAAAAATGAACTCTTTACTCCTCCACTGCTATTGTTTAAAAATACCCCGACTGATGTTCAACATGGATGACCTTGGCTTTAAATAACCCACTAAGTTGATATTCCGTTAAACAAAGTAACTGATATATATATATATATATATATATATATATATATATATATATACGTGTGTGTGTGTGTGTGTGTGTAAACATACTTTAAGAAAAAGAGGGAATAACCTCTATATAAACCCATAACCAACTGAAAATCATTCAAACTGCAAACACAAGTGAGTTCAAGTCTCATTGACTACCCCATTAACAAGGCCTTGTGCCATATGTGTTCTCTGACGAAAGCAACAGGCTGGAAACATACAAATATGTAAGAACAAAATAAATAAATAAATAAATTCAAGAAAATACAAAACTCTTCGTGGACCTACTTATTTTAATATATATATATATATATATATGAGTAAGAGAGAGAGAGAGAGAGGGAGAGGAGGAGGAGGAATGAAAGCGATTGAAATATAATGAGAGCTTAGACAATTAAATTAAGCTTAGTTTTGACCAAGGTCTCATATACACAGTGAGAAATGAATTCAGTGAAAATGAACTGCTAGCTTATAATTTTATACAACATAGAATCTAATCGAACTGTACAACGCTTAACCCATTTTATTCATCAAGAAATTTGGCACGCCTTCTTTATTTCCCTGGGAAAATGTTCTTTGAACGAGGCCAGGCTCCAGAAGGGATTGTCAAACGGCCCGGAAATTTTAGCACTCTCTGACCCACGTATTCAGTGGATTGGCCATTACGATGTATTCATACTTCACCCCGAAAAACTTACAAAATATTGAAGTTTTTCGTGACTTTAGTAGTTTACTTGCGTGACCAGATTATTCTGACGAAATTGTTCTTATACAGAGATTTAAATACGTTCGTATACACACACACGCACACACACACACACACACACACACACATATATATATATATATAATTCCGGTATCATAAATGCTGAATACGTAATTAATGTATATTTTATATATATACAATGAATTCATTAAACATCTATATATCTACATAATAAAAAATATTGATAGTTAAATGGATCGATCGATAATTTTAGAGTAAGATGAACGTTGCTTTGACAATTTATACCAATATACATATATATATATATGGAGGCCCTCGTATTTTAACAGATAGTGGTATAGGAATTGGAATCGGTGACCGGAGTTCAAATCTGTGTCGAGGTTTTCACTTCACATCGGGCTAATAAACCTTGGAAAAACAGGAATCCAATAATTCTTCCTCCAGCTTGGAGTTAACTTTTAAGCTGATTGGTATACGTAACCTTGGAATACTAACTTCTTGAGCGGAATGATTGTTCTTCATTTAAACCAGGAAAGTTTCGCTTTGAAATTGACATTTTGTTGCATCCCGACCGTGCGTAATTGTAGAGTACATAAACACACACACACACACACACACACACACACACATATATATATATATATATATATATATATATATATATACACGAGGATCATTAAATAAGTTTCCAGACTTTTTTCGTAGGGGCACTTTTATTGATAGTACACACATGAAACGGAACACTAGTCCTCTTCGAAGTAATCTCCGGCTGCAATGCACTTTTTGTACCGTTCCGACAACTTCTAGAAGGCTCCATGGAAGTCCTCTTGTGTGAGCATGTCAATGACCTTTGTCATAGCCTCTTTCATCTCCTCAATTGTCTCATAACGACAGCCTCTGAGCTTAGGGATTAAGCAAAAGTCACAGGGAGCAAGGTCTGGACTATAGGGAGGGTGAGGAACAGTCTTGATGCCCATCTTGGTCAAATAGTCTGTGACAAGGATGGAGTTGTCGACTGGTGTATTGTACTGGTGGAAATGCCACTGACCCGATTTGAAGAGGACTGGCCTCTTCCGACGGAATCTCTTCCTGAACCCCCTCAAAACCTCAACATACTAACCCTAACCCTAACCCTTTGGCCAATCAACTCTGATGTATTGATTTCCTTACTCCTCCCACACCTCTCAACATCCCTCACAGACTCCCTGCCTTCCTTGAATCTCTTATGCCACTCAAAATCTGATGCTCGATTCATGCAAGATGGTCGAAAAGCAGTCTGAAGTATTCCATACGTTTCTGTGGCATTTTTTCCAAGTTTAAAACAGAATTTTATTGCATATCGTTTTCCTAAAGTGTCAGATTGCATTTTTGAAATTCATCAGCTGTGACAATCAGGCTTTCGTAGGGTGTATTACAATTGCTGTCGTAGCTGCTCGTTTGAACCTGAAATAATAACTGGTCAGTTATCTCATTAGATGTATAGCAATAACATACTGAATTTTCAAGAGTTTTCGACAATTTTAAATGCCCATACGAAAAAAGTCTGGAAACTTATCGCATGCTCCTTGTATATATATATATATATATATATATATATATATATATATATATATATATATATCAGCTTCTTTGTTTAACCGAATGTCAACTTTTATGGGTTATTTAAAGGCAAGGTCATCCTTGTTTAACATCCGTATTGCTATTTTTAAACAATAGCTCTGGAGGAGTAAAGGGTTCATTTTTCTTAAGTCTCTAACTGAATATATATATATATATATATATATATATATATATATATATGTGTGTGTGTGTGTGTGTGTGTGTGTGTGTGTGTGTGTGTGTGTGTGTGTGTGTGCGTGTGTGTGTGTGTGTGGATGTGTAAGTCACCGATTGTGAATAATATTTCTAAAGTCAATTTTGTCTGAATTCCTTCAATATGCGATTTTAGTCACAACATATCTTTAAAATATTTTTTTTCATTTTTCTAATAGATATTTTACATTAATTTATGAAAGTTTTTCTAAAGTTTTCTGATGATTTCTTTTGAAATGAACTTCTAGAGATATTGAGTTTTGCAAACCAAATTAATGCCTTTGCCTTTAGATATTTGCTTATGCAGTTTCTTAGTTTTAAAAATCAAAATCTACTGAGGCTGCTTTCCATTGTAACAAGAACAAAATTGGATATTCGGTTGACTTTTCTTGTTCAATCTCATAAGCTTGTTAGGCTATGGACATATATTAAACACGTATTTTCTAAGCCATTCTATAACTCCTGACTATATATCATTGAACAAGAAAATTCGAAAACGTTTCAAATAATATTAATTTTTTTTCCCAGGACTATTTTACCAACTTCTTTAGCCAAAAGAGAACCTTATGATTTAAACCTTGTTTAACTCCTTTCCAGGGAAAGGAGTAGTGCCCTCCCCTACTTCTTGGTGTAGTAGCTATTGAAAAGGGAGCCTTCTGGTCGCTCTTGACTATGGTCGCCAACTTTACTTTTTTACTACTTTAACTCCTTTACTCAAGATTTCTTCCTCTTATAGTAAATTGTTACATAATTTAGTAGCGAGTAATCTTTAAACAATTCTTGGTAGGTCTTGCTTCCTTTCTGATTGCTTTTATTTAGAGATTCTGAGAAATTGATAATTGAAAAGATCTATAAAAAATAACTAAATATTTTACCTTCAAAAAAGAAGTAAAAAAGTCAGGGTTTGTATTTTGCCACTTGAAGTTAAATGTGTATTATTATATAAACAATAACACTCTTTATATTATCCATAGGTTCAGAGCAGAATCATTGATTAGCCTGATATTATTATTTATTAGTCATCTGTTGAGATATATGAATTTGTCTCTTGAAAACTCTTATTGTTCGCTTTGCCCTTTCGTCTTACAAAGAAAATTATCATGAGATTTTTATTATCAGTTCCATCAATGACTGCGCCTTCCTACGGATACCATCCAGCCAAATTAAACCTGTTGCATATAACATGGCAGTTAAGCACTGACAAGAAACTTACATTAGTTTTATAGATTGCATTAAGCAGAATAAGATGGTGAGCCATCCCCAACGGCTAAATAAATGAAAATTCTACCTTTCAGATTATACGGTATGCACCTAGCTTTTGGATTCGAGAATTTGACCGGAAAGATATTATCATTCTTTTAGAGTCTAATAAGAAAGAGGAAACATAAAGCTTTCATTTTATTATAAAATATGCTTGCTTTGTCAGAACTTCAGATCAATTCCAAGACTAAACTCTTCATCTGTAAGGTTTAGAAATAATGTCGTCTCTTTAAAGAACAGATAAGAAATTCAGAGAAAGAAGTGCGATGATTATAAAAAAAAGCGCAAGATAAGAGTAATCTATTAAACAGATCATCATTAGCAAAGAAAAAAGATTCCTTTCAAAACTTAATGGTTATTGGATAGGGCTGAAAAGTTTTCATTATTTCTGAATAAGACTAACATTTCTTTATGTTTACTGGATAGGATACCCATATGTTTATGGTTAGTTGATAGGATTAATATTTCCTGTTGGCTATTGTACAGGACACATATATTTGTTCATGTTAACTGAACAGGGCATACATTTATTCATGATTATTGGATAAGGCACATGTATATTTATGAATACTTGATAGGATACGCTTTTGCTCATATTTGTTTGACAGGACTCACATTTCTTGAGGTTTACTTGATAGAACACATGTTTTCATGATTGCTGATGACACTTTTCTTCACGGTTACTCCATATGACACACATTTATCCATGGTTACTTGATAGGACACACATTTCTTCATAATGAACGGATAGGACACACATTTCTTTACGATGACTGGATTGGACGCACATTTGTTTCATGACTACTTGATAAGACGCACATTTCTTTATAATTACTTGATAGGAGACACATTTCCTCATGGTTATTGGATAGGAAAGATGCTTCATGATTACTCGATAAGGCGTATATTCTGCCATGGTTACTTGATGGAACAAACATCTTTTCATGATAACTTGAGAGGGCAAACACTTTTTCTATGATTACGAAATAGGACACATATTTCTTCAAGAATTTTGGATTGGACATATATTTCTTCATGCTTACTGGATAAGACACACATTTCTCTATGTTTACTGGATAGTTCACATATTTCTTCTTGATTGCTTAATAAATTTCACATGTCTTCATGCCTACTGGATGGCACACATTTCTTCATGGTTATTCAGAAAGTCACACATTTCTCCATGATTGCTTGATAAGACACACATGCCTTCATGTTTACTCAGTAGGTCATACCTTTTTCATGATTACTGGATACGATACATATTTCTTCACAATTACCAAATAGGACACACGGTTCTTCATTATTACAGGGTAGGACACGCGTTACTTTATTAGTAGTTGATAAGACATTCATTTTAATTAAAACTTGATCAAACAAAAGAAATGTAGTCATACATTCACTAACATGAAAATTTTCATTAAATAATAACGATATCAATTATTGAAAAAATGATAAAACCAGAGATTCGGATTCCAACACGAGCTAGGAGTAAAGAAAATATAAATCTAATTCTGAAAATAACGTCTTATATTCTAGTGATAACTGATACAGGATAGTGTTGCTAAAAATTTACAGCAAGCTTAGCGGCTCTAAATAATCACTTTTCAGCCTCTGTAAGAAATAAATGATGCAGCTATGCTGTCTACTAAATTATTTTGGAGGCAAGTCTTATCACTTCGGTGATCATCGTGATACGTAGAATTGGCCGAGTCAAAACATATTTAGTTTGGGGCTGTTTTGGGACAAGATGGACGTTTGTTTGTGTCAGGCTTGTTTCAGTTGCTGTTAAAATTCGAATAGTAGTTGTGTGTTGCCTCCAGGAATCCATTTGACGTCTGTCGATTTTTCTTCTTCCCCTAAAAAAGAAAAAAACCTAAAGAGTTCGTCGTGGTTCAAAATAACTTAATCGCTGCCCAAATCTTGAATTAATCACATTAATTAAAAGATTTTTAAAAATTCAAAATAAGATCTAATAAATAGCTAGACAAAATTTCAGATTCATATGATAAATAATAATTGAACTGAAATTTGTAAAATAGAATACAGGAATGATAAAATATTTTGATTTGATCATCGTTTTATAGTTTCTGTCCACTCTAAGAAGACGAGACTGATTTTATCTTTTATAAAAAAAATAATTCTCTTCTTGCTTGCGTACGCATTTCTTTGAATTATTTTCTAAGTTATTCACTCAGATACCAAAATTTCACAGTTCTTAAACTTTAAAATGCTGAACTGATTCCACTACGTAAATTACTTAGTTCGATATTTCTCTGGTCAGTTTACATTATGAAATGATGTGAGAATGTTTTCAAAATACAAGAAAGTTTCCTCTTTTTACAACGGTTGTGTTGCTGGGTCTTGACGAACGTTAGGGGAGGCAAAGACGCGGCGAAAAGATTCAAATGTGTTCACATAAAAGGAAAAGGTCAGACACGTGATCCTCCAAGAAAAATAATTCTTACTTTAAAAGTGCGCTGACCTCAAAAACAGGGGAACGTTAAGTGATACATCTTTGATTGGGATCATTTAATGTCGGGATATTATTGCTGAACATATGAAAGCCCTTATCTTCCAGATATGGATTAAATGTTACAATTACTGTTCTTGTGGGAGGATAGTCTTGGAATTAAATAACACACGAAAGTTGTTTTGTCATTATACAAAAAGACCAACCCAATCATCACCGTTTGGTCTCCGTTAACATTCATCAAGCCCCGATGGATATCAGTGGGGGTAATTTTTAGAATTAGTAATAATGAATTTATGCTAACCTCACAAGTCATTTGAAAATCGCTGAATAAACTATTCCGTTATTTCAAACTGCATTTCTTTTTTTGAACAAATATACAATTAAAAATTATGATACTAGAAAGTCTTATTTGCTTGTTGTCTGAGAAAGTAGCAAATTATCTTCAAGTTCAATCATTTAATGCTAGAGAACGTGTAAAATCCAGAATTTTGATTACTGATTTTTAGAGCAAGCAGGCTCTACCATTTATAGCATCGAACTCCACACACTTCTTAATGCTGTTTTACCTTGTGTGGCCCGATGTTGGGCATTCGTTGTGTGGGTGTGGTGTGCGTGAGTGCCAGTCAGACGATCCTTTTGTCTGTTTTGGCCCGAAACCCACAAAAAGGGCTTGCGCGCGAGATCTCCCACGAGAATGGAAGAAGACGAGGGAAGGAAAAGTCCCACAGTCGACGGAACAAGGCAGTCGGCAGAAGAGTGCAGGAGTTAGGGTCTGTGGACTCAGCGGCCGGGTTGGCCGATGTGAGAGGATGAGTCAGCGTTCCTGGTGGCTTTGTGGGAATTTCGCTCGAATGCATGTCGTGCTTGCCCATAGATGCACAGAAAGCTACCCAAAAGTGTCACAAACTTCTCCCTTCTTGCGCTTGGAGCTAACACAAGTCCGTTATTGTTTGCTCTCTTTTCTTCCACCCTCTCGGTTGAGTATGTTATGTTTTGTGTGTCCGTAAAGAAATGGGAACCACCCCTAGCCGGCGATGAGAGAAACCATTAGATGACCTGATGGCCATGAGTGGTTTAGGAGGTTGAGATAGTGGGGGTCGACCAGTAGGTGTAATGTCACATTGTACATAAATGACTTAAGCTACGTAAAAATAACATTGAATTGTATGAGAGCAGGGCTTTTCGGAGAAGTCATCTAGTAATATCTTGCAATATTTAGTTCAAATATACAATCAGGAGATGTAAGGTTAAAATTAAACCCACTTTCAAGAACGTTCAGGATTGTCATGCATTTGACAGAAAAATAAAGTGTGAGTCTTATAGTATAAATACAAACTGCTGGATTCAGAATATTGGCCTGATAAAAAATACAATAAAATATTCGCGAATTCAATATATTTGATGTAAAAATTAGAAACTGCTCTAATGTAGGGATTCTTAAACTCTGCACAGGATCACACAATTTCTCTGTTTGGTAAGGCAAGTTGTAAGTATACGTAAATCTAAAGTAGAAGTAATGACTTCAATTGTGTTTGAGCATCCTAGAATTTAAGCGAAAGCAAATCATGATCACGTTTAATATTAAAACACATTATCACATTCAGACTCAGCAGTTCACGTAAAACATATGAACTCAACATACCCATGTTGCCTGTAAAAGAAGTTAACGATTGAACACCATATTAACTAGCGAACAAGAGTGTTTATTTTCATACTTGGAACAACAAGCCTTTAAATATCAATGATTCAGAACATATATTACAAATATTTGGATAAAGCAAAAATCAAACAGAAAATAAACATATAGCCAGTTTGGATATAAAATCACAATCACCCGTAGCCAGCAAACGCGTTGATTTAAAAAATAAATTTGAAGATACCCCGGCCTCTACCAGTCAAAAAACAGGGACTTTCTTAAAATTAATTACTAAACAATGTTTATTCCCTTTAAATGTTGGGCCTATCTATATGCTTCGCCCTAAGTAATGTTTAAGTATAACTCGATTGAAATTCTAGAATCAGCCCCATTCCAAAACATTTTACTTCAAAATTCCATATACTTCCAATTAATATATATTCAAATATTTAATCAACCTCTTTGCATGAGAAAGACGAAACGCAAAGTCAGTATTTTAAGTGAAATTTAACAGATTTAAATTCAGCGTTTTTCTTTTTCTAGACTGACTGCTCTACCTGGATTAAAGCGTTTATTTTTACCTATTATTCATCCATAGTTTGAGGGATTAGATTAGTTGGTTTCATACTTAATCAAGAGTAGAAAGGCTAAAATACAAACAGTTGTCGTGCAGAGTTTGAATTTTGGTTGACGTGTTCATTTTCTACGACGCTAAACAAGCGCCTGCGTATTTTCCATACTTGGAAAAACCATTATTAGTATAGCCACAATCAAATTTATATTCCCATGAAACAAAAATCCACGCTACTTTTCTTAAACATTGTACTATTTTGAGACAGTTACGAAATTCGATCAACAAAAAATACACAAATAAAGAGTATCTCATCATTTTTTTATTCACACCACATTAACAGAATGAAATGTGAAAAAAATCATAGGGTTTTTTCTGTAAAAGCTTTAAGAAATATCTGCTCGAACACATACGAGAGGAAGAAGAAAAGAAACTTAAAAATATATTCATTATCCTACATTATCGTAATCAATTCATATACAAAGCAAAAGGAAAGACATACTAAATAATGCGAAAACAACTTCAAGAAAGAGTATACAAATACCGAATAAATATTACGAAGAACACTCTAACCAACAGCCTTGAAATAAAATCTTGAACTTATAAACATAAATATCTCGTGATAAAACTGAACCACTACAACAATATGAACAACAATAAAGAAAAAACAGGCTTCGCTTTTGAAGATAGAATTTAAGAAATTGCCAGCAATGCCAAAAATAATATATTGGAGAAACAGGCGAGAATAAGAGTGTTTAAAAAATTTTTTAAAACACGCCTTACCATATGGTTCACTAGAGAATTACACATTACACACAAATTTCATTGAATTAACGCATCTTTATAGATAAAAACGAAAACAATGAGTCATGGTACACTGAATAGCAAATGAAGTCATCTATGAAACTACTGCTCTCAATTTATCTCTAAGTAGTTCACAATATATATAATCTGTGGCCAATAGATTTATGCTCAAGTAATGTGGGAACTAAAAGCCAAAAGAATCACATAGTGAAACAAAAAAATCATATGAATAAGGTCTAAGATTTAACTGGTAGAATATATAAAAAGCAGCACGTTTCCAATCCATTTAGCGTTCACCTGGTTTTTGAGAAATAAAATTTCGCTTCTAAATAAGCTAATCCTTATAAAACATGACACTTTAATTTTCTATAATTTATTCTCCCCTTTTTTCTCTTTCTCTCGATCTCTCTCTATCTCTATCTCTCTTTCTTTCTTTCTCTCTCTCTCTCTATCTATCTATCTATCTATCTCACACACACCCACACACACATGAATATGTACAGTTACGAGAGTTGTTCAAAATTTTGGAAATCTGACTCAGGAAGAAGAGCTTTAGTTAAACCATTTTTTTTATTTCAAACACTACCACTTCTTATAAATAAATAAAAAACGTATTCAGTTATTCAACTTTTTATAAAAAGTGGTCTAGTTAGTCGCAGAAACAAAAAAAAATAGGTATTTGTATTCTTTCTAGGTGAGGCTTACAACTCTAGGTATGTATATATCTATATTTTTTTTCTTTATATGATCCAAGGAGGAAATCCAAGGGGTAGGAATATGCAATATGAGTGCTCACTACTAACGGCTATTGATGTATAATTAATTTAGGATTAACGATACATCAACGCCCAACGTGTAGAGCTAAAAATTCTTTTACATAAAGACAAAAGAAAAAATTCACTTTCTTGGTATCATTATAAATTTATTTCAGGTCCAACAACTTCTTTTAAGTCCAATTTATAAGCTTTATAGAAACCATCTTCAGATAAAATATTCAAAATGAATCTTGTGGGGAAAACGATTGGCAATGTTCAGTCTGATAGAGTTTAGCACTCGCTTGAGGGCTTGAGATGACGTCTTAAAATGCACCAGTCAATATATATTGAGAAAGAGACACTGATCGTATCGCGAAATTCAGTCAACCCTTATACATTTTTCAGAATAATATGCATCTTTTTTTACTTGAAGCTAGTCTTTTTGAGAGGATAATAAACGATTATGCAACACACACCCATATATATATATATATATATATATATATATATATATATATATATATATATATATATATATAAACTTTACCAACAAAATTATCTTTAAATATTGTTTTTTCTTTTTCGTTCACTTCACACACACACACACACACACACACACACATATATATATATATATATATATATGAAGTGAGCGAAAAAGCAAAAGCAATGTTTAAAGATAATTTTGTTGGTAAAGTTTATTTAATCTGTATTCATGTATATTGAAAAAGTATATATATTTATTGAACTGGAGAGAGAGGGAGAGAGAGAAAGAGGGGGGAGAAAAAGATCATATCGTGAAATTCAGTCAACCCTAATTAATTTTTACAATAACACATCAATCAATAAGTCCCGAGCTAAACTGATATAACAACCTTTAGGCAAAATTCGACTTTATTCATCAACAAAGTTTCCTTCTAGGGTGATACATTGATTCCAATGCTTCTCTAAAAATCTGATACCTTTTTTGAAGAACGATTTGTTTTTGGCCTCAAAATACACCTCCGTTTCCCATATCACTTCTTCATTAGAGTCAAATCTATTTCCCTGAAGCATTCTTTTGAGGTCTGCAAACAGCCAATTGCTGCTGAGGGCCAGATATGGAGAACAGGGTGAGTGCGGAAGCAATACGAAGTTAAATTCATGTTGTTTGGCCATCGCTGTGAACGACTTGTGATACGGTGCATTGTCTTAGTGAAGAATACTTTTTCTTCTCCCTTCAAACGCACCAATAATGCTATATGATATACGCTATTAATGGTTCTTCCTCTCTCAAAGTAATTGATGAACAAAATACCCTGCGCATTCCAAAATATATGGCCAAAACTTTGCCCGCTGATGTTTGCGTCTTTGGTCGCTTTGGATGGTTTTCATCTGCTGGTCTTCATTCAGCCGACTGCAAATTTGACTCCGGAGTGAAGTGGTGGATTGATGTTTCATCCATTGGCTCATATTTACGCAAAACCTCCTTTTTGTTGTGTTGAAATAGTTGCAAACAACGCTCTGAATCGTCGACGCGTTGTTGTTTTTGATCGACTGTGAGCAAATAAGGCACCCATTTTGTACACAGCTTTCTCACTAACAAATATTCATGCAAAATGAATCTGATATCTTCAACTGCCGAATTTGGGTGACCTGAGGGTTCAGCATCATTTGTGTCTGTTCGACCGCGTTTAAATCTGCATACCACCTCTTAACCATTGCTTTCGACGACGCAGGGTCTAAATAACACTTATCAAGTCATTGCTTTACTTGAACAGTATTTTTCCCATCAGAAAGCAATGCTTTTATCAACACACGAAATTCAGATTTTTCCATTGTTTTGAAAATTTGCAACAGTAGCTTCACTCAAATAACTGTAATTTGAAAACTAATAAACCGATTGGGCTGAAAGTTTGACAAGTGCAATTTGAAGGTTAGTAATTTACAAAAAAAATATTGATATTTTTAATTGTGGCAACATGTATGTCAGGCCCGAGATTTATTGATGTGTTATTTTGTATCGTTTTTACTGGAAGTTATTCTTGTACACACACACACACACACACACATATATATATAGAGAGAGAGAGCGAAAGAGAAGGTGAGAGAGAATGAATGAAAGAAAAAGAGCGATGTTTAAAGGAAATTTCGTTGGTAGCGTTTATATAGGCTGTTAAAATATTTCTTTGAAAAAAATATGTTCCTGCCACTTTTTAGTTTTCAAACTTTTCTCTCGGAAGAAAGATGTCAGCTTTAAAACGTAAACACAAAACTGAAAAGCTGGCATCTTTCTTCAGACAGAAAACTTTGAAAACTAAAAATGTAGCAGGAACATACATTTTTTTTATATATTTTAACAGCCTATATAAATTCTATCAACAAAAAAATTATGAAAACTTCTTTCCTTCTCTCCCTCTCTCTCTCTCTCTCTCTCTCTCTCTAAATAAATAAATAAATAAATAAATATGTGTGTGTGTGTGTGTGTGTGTGTGTGTGTGTGTGTGTGTGTGTGTGTCTTTATAAAAAAGTCTGATCAATATGCGTGATGAATATATATATATATATATATATATATATAATTGCCTAGACACTGAGTAAACAGTGCTTGGTGATTATCACTTTCTCGCCCATGAGATCTTCGAACCTACGATCGTATAGGCAAGAGACTGGCAGTCACCATGCGTTGTTGACTATGTATCATCTATACAAATATATATATATATATATATATATAATTTCTACATTTATTCATCTTATTTACATAGCTACTTCCTAAATGTCCAAATATGACTGGGTTACTCATTTGTTTCTGAAGCAATAATCAATTGACTGCACAGATATGGCCAGTATGTGTCAAAGGGTTAATGATTTTCTATTGACGATGCTTGACATAGAATTAGCCAGTTAATGGCTCATTCATACTGTAATCGGTTTGATTTAAACTGAGCACATTACTGTTGTGGGTAAGCTAACTGGTATTCTTGCTGTGGAGTGATTATGTATAAAGTAATTTGGTAGTCTATTGCTTATTTGATTCTTACAATGTGCTTTAGTCAATTCTGCTTGCCTTACCACAGCTAAAGGGCCCAGTCTGCACTACACGTTACCTATAGCTGGGATGAAACAAATAAATTCTTGTACATATTTTTTTGTTTTTTATGTCGAGGAATTAACATTGTGAATAGATAAATTCTTGTATTTTGAAGGGAAATGACGCAAAATGAAATACGAACTGCCTCCGCCAGAATTTGAACTTGGGTCATCGATTCCTACAATCACAAACATTACACTAAGTGCTCTCCTATGTATAAATGTTATCAGGGGTTTTCAACTTGAAGAACTGAGATCAAGTTCCGCTTACTACCTGTGGTGTTATGGTTATCGGCGTAAGAAATGGACACGGCGACACGAGTTCAAATCCTGGACGAGACTGATTGCATTTCCCATAGCATTAATCATTATCATCATCATGTCATTCCGCTAGCACGGATATCCCTGACCCTCTCTCGCCACTTCTCCCTATCTTTCATCGCCTCTGGCAGGTCTTCAGGGCTACATCCCGTATCCTCACATAGCTGCTGTACGTGTGTTCGAGCTGGTCGTCTTGTTTTTGCTCGGCCATATGTGGGGGTCCATAGGAGTACATCACTTATGAGCTCGTCCCTGCTTCTCCAGCAGTGTCCTGCATGTCTGGTGCGTGTGTTATATTTTGGCCTTTGACCCGGCCCGAGCAAAATGCCATTCAAGGTGATGCACCGGAAGGAAGTGATACATTCCAATGGCAGTTATGTGAGGAAATCGCGTAGGCGGAAATTGGCTGATGAAATGGGACGAGGTAAAAAAATTTCCATGGTACACTCATAGACTAATGCACCGGAAGAGAGTGGCCTCTGAACTGCATGACAGTTATTTCTGCTTGATGACGATTAACCATTCGATTTCAAAGATCGGGTGGGCGTCGAACGATTATATAATTCAGTTGATTTCGACAAGCCAGTGGAGTTGCCAGTAGAGTTCCAGAGAGTTGGAGCGAAGATGTGGTAGGGAAAGCCGCACCCGACCGAAAGGGCCCTCGGGAACCCCGATGGAGTTTGGGGTCCAGAGAAGATGCTGATAAGATGCAGTAAAGAAAGCCAGCATCCAGCAGTGTGGGCCCTAGGCTTTCGGTTGAGCAGCCCTAGAAAACAAGAAAGACAGAACAAGACGGTCATAACAGTGGGGTCAAAATATTACAGTTTATGTTCGGTCTCCAGCTCCCTCTCACAGTAAAACCCCACACAACCTTTTCGAACCCTTGCAATAAAGTGAGAGGTAAATATTTTGTTAAAGAAGTTTTCCTGCGTCTTTGTCATTGCGTGCGTCGTTTATCATTGCGTCGGTATGTATCCAGCATATATATGTATATTTCTGCATGAATCAGCAGATGACAATACAACACGCGTAACTTGGATAGTTTTCGTGATGGGAGGCAGGTGGCCGTATAGTTGGTGCCTTGTGGGGTGATGCAGCCAGGACTTATTTAATATTGCTCGCAACATTCTCGTGTAATTGCCGTCTAGCGTCTTCTCCAGCCGTTTTGTTAGCGTCCTATTAGTGCACCCATACAACAGTATCGATACGACCGCTGCCTGGAAGAAACTGCGTTAAAAAAAAACTTTTTAAAATATCACAAATACCTTTGGGAAAAGTATGAATCCAATTATTCTCCCTCTAGCTATGGGTAAATAGTAGGGCAGACTAGGTTTTCAGCCTTGGTGAGGCAATCTCTGAATTCAAACCTGTTAAATTCTGTTTAAAAATTGACTTTGTGTTATATACTGCCCGATCGGAGAGGTTGGTAAATATATGGCAAATATGTAATGCATTTTTTATGTCCTTGAAAAAAGAAGAAATTAATTACATGCAATCAAAACTCATTTTAAAGATAATCGATACGTGAATAATTCATTATCATATTCGAAGTCATATCGATGGACCTTCTGTATCTTCTGAAGAGATGTACGACTCCCTTTCAAAAATGTGTCCTTAGTATGATGCTAAACTGCATCAGATAGTTAGGCCTCAGTCCTGGAAAGAGAGTCACACACCTTCGTTGCCGTTAGTCCCAGATCCACACAGACCAAGACTAGTAGAGCTTGTTAAGGTCCTATATACGATCAGACCTTTTCTAAATTATTTCTGTTACATAAGGATACTTGATACCATATTACTGGGTGCAAATTGTTCATATATAGAATAGACACTTAAAACTAATTTACTTGACAGATTGTTAGGTACCCAATCCAGTGAAATGGACTCGTACAAGAGTTATTCATTGAAAAGTACCTACCAACTTGGGGTTGATTACATAACTAATTATTTTTCTTTTGTAAAATGCTTAGGTCGAATAAACCCCGTTTGTCAAACTTTCTTTACTAGCAAATAACATCATAATAGTAAAGATTATTATTATTATTATTATTATCATTATTATTATTATTATTATTATTATTATCATTATTATTATTATTATTATTTCACTTCTTGAGAGTTTTTCGCGTCAGAGTTAGCTAATGGTTTCCCTCTGGAGTCTGAGAGATGGCAATTCTCTTCAATACTTCTGGACGCTTCTC
Organism: Sepioteuthis lessoniana; assembly: GCA_963585895.1. Taxonomy (NCBI): domain Eukaryota; kingdom Metazoa; phylum Mollusca; class Cephalopoda; order Myopsida; family Loliginidae; genus Sepioteuthis; species Sepioteuthis lessoniana. The sequence goes on from OY757927.1 coordinate 87,345,243, forward strand.
AGAATTCTGACCATTATTTTTACCAGTATTATTATTATTATTATTGCTATTATCATGTTACTCTTTAAGAGTTTTCTCGTCAGTATTAGCTAACAGTTTTTCACTTGAGTCTGAATGGTGGCAAGGCTTTTCAAGTTTCGAGGACTCTTCTCAGTATTTAAGCCGATCTAACTGATGTCCACTTGGACTTTTATTCTCAAATCTTCCAGTCACTTTAGCAATCCTTTGGGGATTGTTCCAAATGTACCAACAATAATTAGTCTTTCATTGGAGTTTGCGTGACAGCAAGTCTCCTCAAGTCTATAGGACTTTTCTTAGCATTCCTGCCGTTCTCAATAATGTAGTAGTTTGGGTGGTCTCTACTCATCTTCTTATTTCTAAATTCTCCAGTCACCTTAATAACCCTTTTGTGACTGTACAAAAGCGCCAATCAAAATTGGTATAATTGTCACATTCATGTTTCACAGTTTGTTTGTTTGTTTTTTAATTCCCTAGTAAAAGGTCTAGTTACTTGTTCTTTTCATTTTCTTTCAGTTTTATTCTGTGGTCATCCGGGACAACAACGTCCACAATTTTGAAACTTCTCTTTATTTTTTAGTGGTTATAATAACCCACAAGGTGTTGATATCCCATTAAAAAATAAACCAACCCAAATGAATTACTCATAAATTATTAGTTGTTTTTTTTTTTTGCATTATTTTTGGGGCGCTTTTTGCTCTATTATTATTTTGGGGGTGAGTAGGAAAGAGGTATTTTTTGGCTTTCTTTTTTTTATGACCAAGCTGACAAAGTAGAGCCCCTGCTAAATAGTTTTATGGAGATTAAAATGATTGGAAGAGGATATAGAGAAGGATATTTCACATCCTCTAAAGAAAACAATTACATTTTGTTAAAGAAATATTAAAATATATCTTCTTTATTACTCGAAATTCTTCAAGTTTTATTTATCTTGTCAGTTCTAATTCATTGATCTCCTTGTCATATATTTCATGGACTTCGACTCCAAATGTTGATCTGAACCCAGTAAGCCTCTTCTTATAAGCAAACATCAAATCAATCGAACGTGATTCATCCGACTGGGCTGAAAGTGATAATAGTCAGGAGTTGTAGACATCAAAGATGACGATGAGACTGAAAAGTGACTGTACATATCCTTTTGATTTTTTTTTACAAAGAGGAGAATCTTTAGAACGGTGACTTGTGTGTGCATTTCAATTTGTGTAAATGTGATGGATAGATTAATAGATTATGTGGGGGTATGTATGTAAACGTGTTTCTGTGTACTTAAGTGTGGATAAAAAAAGAGTGAAAATGAGTGTGTGTGTGTGTGTGTGTGTGTGTGTGTGTGTGTGTGTGTGTGTGTGTGTGTGTGTGATGTTATTTGACACAGTGTATACACGATGTTATCATATTATATCAAATCTTTGACATTAGTATTACTCAGAAGAAAACATACAGATTTAAGCAAAGTACTCCGTAACATCTGTATATGAATATTTATATGGTTTCAATTTCAGTTATGTACACAGTTTGTCAAAGAGAAATGGAGAACATCTAACAAAATTCTCACTCGAAAACAGACTAACATGCTTTAATAGTAAATTCTAGAAAGGAGCAAGGGACTATAAACTTAAACCCCACCAAATGATGCTAAAACATAGATAGATGACATACTCTTAAATAAAGAGTGAATAAATTGTACTCTGAACTATTCTTCTTTTGAAGGAATATCTTCCGATTACAGAAATGTCAGAGCAAAGATACGACTGAGCTTACGTAGAAATAAAATACAACCAGCTAAAAGAACATACCACAACTGGTCCTCACTCAACAATAGAGATATTAGCAATAAATATACGTTAACTGTAAGAAACTAATTCGATAGTCTCCAGGAGATAACTGAAATACTCCGAATGACGAATACGAAAATTTCGTCAACGCTCACATGAAAGTATCATCAAATTTCATACCAAACAAAATAAGAATCAAATGTAGAGTCCCATGAGAGACACTAGTAGTAAAGAAAAATAAGATAACGTGAAAATACCGTTTTTATGTAATGAAAGAAACCCAACAAATGCCGACGCACAGAAACTTAAAAGGGCCCAAAAAACTAACTACTGTGAACCAAAAAGAACGCAAATGTAAGATTAAAGGTCAGATCTACAAAATAAGAAACTCGGTAGAAAATAGACAATCACGAATAGCATGGCAGACTGTAATGGAAGGGAACAAAAGGAAGTGTATCTTAACTGCTAAACTAAAAGATACCAACCAAGAAGAACGAATCCACACGTGGAAAAACATTTCAAGAATCTGCTCGGAAACTCCCCAAAAGTCAGAAATAAAACTATAACAAAAATATAAATTGCCAACCGGACATTAAATTAGGATCGTTTACTCAAGAATAACTTGACAAAATATTTTGAAAAATTAAAAACAGAAAAGCTGAGGGCCAGGATCAAATACCCCTGGAAGTATGTCTAAAATAAGTCGCGTGATAATTAATTATATTGATTATTTCACTGATATATTAATTCATTTACTATTTAGTTTGGTCAGGAATCTTTTACTTTGATTGTAATCGGAGCCACGTGCGCACTCGTGTACTTATGAAACTGACACCTGTTATCTCGCTCCAGAAATCCGAATGTAAATAAACTACATTTTCTTCGTGTCATAGAGTTTTATTTAGGTGAAATAAAAATATAATGAAATTGGAGATGTGTGTTTGGGGTGATGATATGAAGCAATGTATGTGAGATGACGTCATTTGAAGAAATAGTGAATTTGAATATAGGCAGTTTAGAGTTAAGATTAAGTCAGTTGAGTTTTGAGCTTCAGTGGAGAAGATGAGATTTGAACGGCAGAAGTGATACAGTTGATGTGTGGGTGGCTGGCTGCAAGCGAGATTTACTCATAGACCCTTTGACATCCTCTCTCTCTCGTGTGGTGACAACTATCCTGAAATTTTACCAGGCAGAATAAAGGATTCGTATCCAAAATAGAAGAGTCGCCTATTGTTATTTTTTAAGAGTTTGTTATTTCAAATACTCAACATGGTCCATCGTGTTACATATTGAAGACGAGGAAATTTAATGACATAATTCTGGGATTTTGCAACGCCGTATTTAAACGGAATACGCTAGAGCGGTGGACCAAATGTTGTATCCTACTTTCCCTAAGAAAGGTGCTTTCGTCATCAGCAAGAACTACAGGGGCATAACTCTTAATCCTATAACGGCTAAGGATTTTAATGCTCTGCGTTTCAATCACATCGAACCAGAAATTGAGAAAAGTTTTAGGAAAAATCAAAATTGCTTTCAGAAAAAGCGATCCACAACATTACAAATTTTAACCATCAGTTGAATCATAGACGTTCTTGCAAAAAACCTTGAATCATTTGATTCCATATACATAGGAAAGATGGAGCAAATACTTCTAGCTTACGGTGTCCCCAAAGAAACTGTTACTACAAAAATGATACTCTATGATAACACCACAGTCAAGGTTTGTTCACCAGATTGACACACAGACTTCTCAGATTTTTTTTCTAAAGTTCTGAAAGGGGATACATTAGCACCATATCTACTTATAATCTGTCTACACTACATATTCAGAACGTCAATAGATCTAATAAAAAAATGGCTGAACACTAAAACTGGCAAAAAGTTGATGAGAAACCGCAGAAACTATTACAGACGCAGACAACGCAGATGACATATCTCTTCCTATGAATACACCAACCCAAGCGGAAATCCTGCTGCATAGCATGGAGCAGGTAACAATAGACATTAGCCTCGATGTGAATGCAGACAAAACGGAGTAAATGTGTTTTAATCAAGAAGGCACCATTCCCATTTTAAATGGCGGTTCTAAAAAATTAATGGACAAGTTCACGTACGTCGGCAGCAGCGTCTCATCTACTGAAAATGATATCAATATTCAAATAGCGGAGGTGTGGACTGCTATCGAGAGGCTCCCAATCATTAGGATGTCTGATCTATCCGATAAAATAAAACGGGATTTCTTCTGAATAGTGTTTGTGTCAGTACTACTCAATGTATGCACCACACGGATGCGGATAAAACGTATAACAAAAGCTAGACGAGAACTGCACATGAATACAACGAGCTATATTGAACAAACCCTTGAAGCAACACTCCACAAAACAACAGCTGTACACCAACTTGCCTCCCATCACTAAAACCATCCAAATAAGACGAACAAGTCACCCTGAACACTTCTGGAGAAGCAAGGACGAACCCATAAGTGACATTCTCCTATAGGCCCCTTCACATGAACGTTCTAGTGTTGGCCGACCAAAATAACTGACCTACAACAGCTCTATACGGAAACAGAGTGTAATCCTGGAGACCTGCCGGGGATGATGTATGATAAGGACGAATGGAGAGAGAGAGAGAGAGACAGACAGACAGACAGACAGAGTCCGGGAATTCGTACTAACAGCGTTACTTGATGATGTATATTTACAAAAATATAAATAATGAAAATTTTCCGATCTTTAAATTTTCTTAAATATTAGCCTTTCATTTAGGATTAATTGATTTTAATGGCATATCAAAACGTCTTGGTTTATTTTACGCTTAGAGTGTTGGGAATTGCGTTCATTTTACGTCCATATATACCTTTTTGTGCATTTTTCGAAACAGTGTTGGTTATAAAAGAACAGTCTGATTTAATGATATATCCAGCGAGTTAGTTTGTTGTTTTTTATCATCTATCAACCCTTGTGGATTATTTTATGCCAAATTGTGTTTACACACACACACACACACACACACACACATATATATATATATATATATATATATATATATATAATTTGTTGTAATATACTAGCTTAGCTAGCGACGGAGAGCCGTGGATGAACATCAACAAAGCAGTTTCACAGGAAAGAGAGCAAGATAAAGGATGATGGCGTGAATGTAATTTATTGCCTGTGGATAGAATGACAGATATTTCCGTTCGCAGATAAGATCAGCAAATTACCAGAAAAATACGGATGTATGTAAGTTCCGATAACCAGCCATAAAGAGAAAATATGTGGACAACTTGAAAGACAATATAAGGTCTGTAATCTTGGACTGAAGGCAGAGATCCTCAGGCTACTCAAGCGAAAGAGGGAGGTCCACTGGTCACTCAAGTTAACCAATCGGCTCCCCTTTGTGTATTTTCCGGCTGTGTCCCCGTCACAGAAGAAAGATATGTGCGAACTCTCTCAGACTGTATTCTTACTTCACACAAACGTCGCCGTCGAAGTATAAAAATATAAATTATATTTCTACATATCAACGAGTTTTTCGTTGTTTGTCAAGCTCTTCAATATGTGACATTGTAAGCAAATAGTCTGTAGGTAACTATGTTTTTTAGAGGATTTGTTAAAACCCAGTTGTTTATACATAGTTAAATAGTTTCAAGCACACCTACCGAACGCTAATAATTCTATTTAATATTTACAGTTTATTTGCCCACATTTAAATTGTTTCAAGTAATGTTATTTAACATTAGTAATTCTATTTATTTAGTATTCTTCAGTAACATCAATAATGTGGACACTGCGCCATGGTTTCAAATATAATAATCCATTATAAATTATTAAACAATTCTATCTGACCGATAAATAGTACCTTAAATGGTATTACCCATTCGATTAAGAGTGGACCTAGGAGTAATTGTATTGAAGGAGTGTTCTACGTTTCCCAAAGATCTACGACTCAAGCTACACCATCAGATACACTTTAGTGTTATTCTCAGAACACTCGTTGACGGGGTGGGAGGTCCTATTCCTCTAGAGAGATACAGTCAACTTTTTCTATAGCCCCAACTGACTTGGTTGTTTCATGAACGTAATATTAGGGAAAGAATTTGAAAACATAAGAATATGCATTCATTCATATTCTTTAGCATCAATCTTTTAAAATTAATTTTCAAGTGCATTTTTTCACCACGCATAAATTAACAAAATATTTTCAGTTTAAAAATTAGACAAAACTACAAACGTATGAAGAATAAGACGTAAGTTGGCTGACGGTAATCGTCGTTGAATATGGACCTGACGAGCCGTGTTCAAATCCTCGGTGAAGCCAGTTCTGTTTCACTTCGTATTAATACCTTTGGGAAAGGCGTCAATCCATCTTTTTCCCATCTGCTATGGGTGAATAGTTGAGCATACTAACTCTTTAGTCTTGGTAAATCAACTAGTCTTGTAAAGAAAAACAAACTGCGAACTGAAACCAACAGTACTCGCTTTATGAAAATTGCTTTGTGTCACAACTTGTTCGTGGCGGTAGAGCGTAGTGTTCATCAGTGGCCTGAGAGACTGGGGTTTAATCCCAGGTCGAGCCATACTAAAGACTCAAAAAATGGTACTTGGTACCTTCTTGCTTAACACTTAGCATTATAAGGTACATATCAAGGGTAAAGTGGAGCAATCCAGAAAAGGGAATAGAGCCCTCCCCTACATTTTGGTGTCGTAGATATTGAAAAGGGAGCCTTCGAATCGCCCTTGACTACAGTTGCCAACTTATTTTTCTTTCATACAAAGAATTAGTGTAAAGTCTTGCTGAAGTCAATGGTTTCTGTTTGATAACAGAAGTTAAGCTAGCGATAATCGTGTTCAATACTTATATAGGTGCTTATTTACTTACTGTAGGTTCTCTAAGCAACTTGAAACCTTTGTGCTAGAATAAGTAAAGCTTAGTAAATAACAACGTAAGCAACGACGACACGAGTTCAAATCCTGGACGAGACTGATTGAATTTCACACAGCACTAATACCCTTGGGAAAGGTATGAATCCAATAATTCTCGCTCCAGCTATGGGTAAATTGTAGGGCAGACTAGGTTCTTCAGCCTTGGTGAGGCAACTTGTCTAGGAGAAGGAAAACTCTGAATTCAAACCTGTTAAACTCCCCTAAAAAACTGACTTTGTGTCATATCCTACCCGAGCGGAGGGGTTGGTAAATAGGGTAAGCAACGATGAGCCGTTTTAGTTCTGAGAAGAGTGAACACTGTAGGTAGTTGCAATAAGCAAACGGATTCCGGGGTGTCAGATTGATTACTTACTGAGGATACTTGATATTGGCCAATTATTTTAGGTTTAGTTGACCATTCTCTCTGGATTAACGTCGTCCGCACAATGAATCCCCGTCGGAAACTTTTAAGAATAAAAAAATCATGAGTTTAAAATATATCTGTAAGCAACGTCTGTATTAATGTGGACGGTACCAAAAGAAAAATCAGTAGATCTATTGAAGAGCATTGGTCTTTTTTAAGTGCAAAAAGATTAGGCTTAGCGCAAGATGAGCATTTAACGGTCCTTTTTTTAGGAAATAACGAGAAGCTTAATAACTGGAATAGCAATATAAAAGTTATCCCACAAGCTTGACATAAGTTTACGACATCAGCTGAAAGTAATGTTTACATACACATAAGTAAAGCGTGGTCTGCTATTGCAAAGTTATCGACCATATGGCAATCTGATCTCTGAAGAAATAAAACTCGAGTACAGCTGAATGAGTTAACTATTTGGACCTTAACGAAACACACAGAGAAAAGCTAGAGGGAAACTATCAAATGATTCGTCGTGCTGGTGTTAGATATTTGACCTTTGACAGGGCGAGTAAATTTCGTGGATTTCAAAACAAGATGTACCACTGTGTCTTAAGGTAAGCAAAACACAGCGGAAAGGCCACGTGAACTGCGTGGGTGGCATTCCGGAAGGAAGAGTAACCACTAGGTTCGTAGGCGTCAGAAAAATATATAACGACAGAAGATTTCGAACTCGGGCAGTGAGTTCAAATCCTGGACAAGGCTGACTGCATTACACATAGCACTAATATCCTTGGGAAAGGTATGAACCAACTTATTCTCCCTCCAGATATGGGTAAATAGCAGGGCAGACTGTGTTCTTCATCCTTGGTGAGGCAACTAGTCTAGGAGAAGGAAAACTCTGAATTCAAACCTGTTAAACCTCACTTAAAAATTGACCTTGTGTCATATCCTACCCGAGCGGAGGGGTTGGTAATTATAGTATCCGTGCTATGTTGATGATGATAAGGATGCTTTTAGCTTTCAGAATTCACGCAAAGACATGTACAAGCACTCATAGATATGTTGATTTGCACTTATGTATGAAAAAAAAATATTGATTTTATTTTTAATTGATCGCAATTAGATCAACTGAACAAAGAAAGTGAAAAGTTCCCAGAAGCTATTAAGAAGAAAAAGGCGTCTTATTCAGTCAGGGAAACACAAGTGTTCATATTTTTTTGCTGTCTTAAAAAAAAAAGAAACTTTGATAAGAAGTTTAACTCATCCGTTATATTTACTAGAAAGATTTACTGGCGCATTTTAATTGCCATTTTCTCTGGTTTTGCAGAGTTTACTTGAATTTCAAAAAGCAAATCCTAAAAGAGTTCAATTCTATGAATAAAAAAAAGATTTTTAAAAAGAATTTCATTCAAAGATGAAATAAAGACTTTATAACAAAGGTGGTAAAAGAAATGGAACAAGTCGATGATATGATATTCAATAAAACCAATATTGGAAATAAAAAAAGTATTCTTTTTATTCTTAATGATTAAATGGAAAGAATACAATTTATTAGCCTATATATATATATATATATATATATATATATATTAGAATTTTTTTTAAATTCTCAAAATCATATCAGTAAATGCTTATTCATAGACACTTGTACTAACACATATCTAAAGGCAGACCCACAAAAATATATAAACAAGCAAAAATCACACACACACACACACACACACACACACACACAATATATATATATATATATATATATATATATATATATATATATAAGGATAGTGAACGATGGAAAAAGCAGATAAAAATTCGTAGTTATCATATAAACTGTCTCCTTATATATATATATATATAGATATAGATATATATATATATAGATATTACGACCGACAAGAGTTTTAATGAAAGGAAAATATTCTCACATTAAAAACGAAAGAAGTAGAAATATCTCGCATATACTGTTATCGATTTAGACTAACCAGAAGACCTAGTGCTTCTCACCAATACACCAGCGCAATCCGAATCTCTTCTATGTATCTTGGAGCAGTCAGCAAGAGGCACTGGGCTATATGTAAACTTAGATAAAGCTGTTATTGCTTTAATATTGATGTTTTTCTCGCCATATTGAATGTGATCCAGTGGACTTGGGCTGCAGAAATCAACGACTGCCTCTCTGATTAGAGGTAAAACCTCCCCTAATGAGTATCCTGGTATGACACTGAACAATCTGATGGTGAGGCTCAAGTAATGCTTGAACTTTTATTGTCATCACTCCCAGCTCCACTCGGGCCTGGAGTGAAAGCAACTGATAGGGTTGTATCACTTGGTCAAATAGAACTAAGCAGTGTACTTATGTTAAACTGAATCGTTTAAAATAGAACTGTTTTTATATTAAACCCGGCTGATTGGCCTTGTGGGTAAAGTGTTCCCCTATGGCCCGGGAGACCTTGGTTCAATCACATGTCGAGTCATACCAAAGACTTAACAAATGGTACTGAATACCTCCTTTCTTAATACTCAGCATTATAAGGTACGTATTAAGGGTAAAGTGGAGTAATACAGGGAAAAGAGTTGAGCCCTCCCCTATACCACAGTGTAGTAGCTATTGAATATGGAGCCTTCAGGTCACCCTCGACTACAGACGCCAACTTTACTTACTTTACTTTTTTATATTAACCCTGTGTACTTATACTAAACTGAATTGTTTGAAACAGAACTATTTTTGACATTTAACTGCGTGTAAACAAAAAACTGTACATATGCTAAAATGAATTGATTGAAATAGAACTGTCTATATGTATAAAAATGGATTTGGCATAAGATGACCTACAATGATATGGAATACTACTAAACTACACCAAACCAAAACAGACCAGGACTAATTTTCGCATAGGCAAGTCACGAACGGTTACGAAGGGGCAGTTATCCCTGCGTCTACACTATCCTAACCAATAGCGACTGTTTTGCGGAGTGATTTTGCTCAAACAGTCAGTAGAATATTTAGGTTGAACTATTTACTTTTTTCTTCAAGCCCATCATCTTTATGATGCAGCCGTATAGTAGTACTAACGTGGCTACAACTTGGAAGAATTCCCCTTTTACTTTATCTCAGACATCAAATTTCCATACGGCCAATAACCTGTCAATAGTATTCCATTTATACGTTGAGACCTCTTTCAGTAGATGAGCTATTGCTGCAAAGGTATGCGAATTTCTGAGGATTGTCATTTAATATGGATTTGGCTTGGTTTGGTTTTAATGGCATATCAACCATTGTTGGTTATTTTATACCAAATCCATATTTATACATATTAACATTTCTATTTCAAACAATTCAGTTTAGAATAAATACCGGGGTTTTTTTTTTTGTTTACACACAGAGTTAAATGTAAAAACAGTTCTATAGCAACCAATTCAGTTTAGCATAAGGTCGAAGTTTAAAAACCAAGCGGTTCTATTTCAAATAATTTAGTTTAGTACAAGCCCACCGTTTAAATCTCAAAACAGTTCTATTTCAAATATACATTTTAATATTAGTACACAGTTTAGTTATATTTGACCCATAGATAGGACCCAATCAGATACTATCTCTCAGGGCCAGAGTGAACCTTGAAGTGATTGCAAAAAAACGGGTACTCAACATTCTCTAAAACCCCAGCATTATTGGACAGTCAGCATCAGATTGTTTAGTGTCATAGCCAGGACACTGGTTGGTGTGGGGGTACCTCTCTGCAGTGATGCAGTTGGTGTATTCGGCCGCCTCAGCCGACTGGGTCACAGGACACTCGCTGGGAGAGTCAGCAGCTTTGCAGGGATACAGTCGGTGTATGGTAAAGCCCCCGCCCCAAGTCTTGGTCTGATGATCGTATCAGAGAGAAAGTGAGAATTACCATGAGTAATGACTTTATGTCTACCTTATCTTCACTTAAATCTTTAAATGATCTATCACCGATATTGAAAACTCTTTATGCATATAGAAAACTACCTAATTATGATACGCATTCAGATATATATACACACGTGCATGTGTGTGTGTGTGTGTGTGTGTGTGTGTGTGTGTGTGTGTGTGTGTGTGTGTGTGTGTGTTAATTTTTTTTATGTTCTTATTCTTTTCCATTAGAGAAATTCCATTCACTAAAAAATAAATGCATTTAAGCATTAAGCATAGAACTTAGAGCTATTTTAATACATCCTGCTAAATGTCTAGACGGTTAGAATGAAAACTAGTCATTAGATTACGAAATAATTTCTATTTTTCTAAAACATTCCGTACACCTGAAATGATATAATTTTTCTAAAATCTACCAATTCATTTATACATATATATATATATATATATATATATATATATATATATATATATATATTATCCATAAGATCTGAAGAAGCCCTGTTATATTTTTCTTCGTGTTTTTGGTTTACATCAGAAACGCAAAACAGGATGGAAATAAATTTATAATCCTAAAATAACCGGTCTTTATTTTTTTCTTTAAAGAAAGTATTGCTCTGTAAAATTAATTACATTGAGCTCTCTACAAGGAAAATTTAAATGTTCAGCTCTTGAATGATTTTCTTGGCCTGAAGGAATTACTCCTAACTCTGGTTTAACTGGACTGAATACTTATATATATATATATATATATATATATATATATATATATATATATATATATATATATATATATATATATATATATATAAGAGCACCGGATAAAAAGGATGCAAAAAAAATGTAAATTAAAAATATGAAATTATTGCTTTATATGTTCTTTCTTTTTTCAAGAATATAAGAAAAAATTCCATAAAATAAACATCAGACATCCAACTTGAAAGGATTTGTTTTAAAGTCGTTTTCTGTGGCAAATCGTTAAAGTAGACGTGGATTAATAAACTTTTGTCACCAAAGATGTTTAAGGAATACAAATTCTTAGTTCATAAATGTTTCACTTTCAATTGCAAATCTCTTTTATTTTTTAATTAGATAACAGCAAGAAGAGATTTTAAATTTCAAATACGTTTATTTTGAAGTATGAAATTCTTGATTGACAATTTAAAATGGTTGACGCAAATATTAAAACTGAAATTCCTGAAGAGTTTTATAAATCTACTTACACGCTAATGGAAAGTGAGAAATATATTCTTAAAGAATAAGTACACACCCAAAAAGATGTTTGGCAGCCGAAATATACCAATTTTCGTGGATTTGCGTCAAAAAATTATTGCTTCTCTTATGGACAACCATAACGAGAATATTCGTCAGTGCAAAATCATGAAACTAAAATAAACTAAAAGTTTTGAAAAAATGTTCAACATATATATATATATATATATATTTATATATATATATATATATATATATATATATATATATATATGCCTGGTTTTGGAGGAGGAAATGTAATAATGTTAGATAAATAAACTTGGCTCATTTATTATAAGAATACTTTTCTGATTTAGGCTATGCTTTTGTTTTTTGTTTCATTTTTTTTAATTTTTATTTTTGTTTTAGTTTTTTGGCGTAGACATAACGGTTTTCAGTTTTTTTTTAATTTTAAAACTTCTAAAATTAGAAAAAAAGAGGAAAAATATGAAATTCTTTCTCCTTTTCTAAAGAAAGAAGCTAACGGAAAAGAATGAGCTAAAAAAATATATAAAAAATCAATATTAGACTTATTTTATCATTTTCAATTTAAAAAAAAAAACGAGAAAAAGTACGTAAAAACGGATAGTAATTCTGAAAACAAAAAGGAAAAGAAACATTGAATAACTTTCCTTATTGAAAGATCTTTAAAACATTTTAAAATCAACATCATACATGATTAATAACTTTTTCAAATGGCGAAAATATCAAGTCATGAAAAAGTGAACAAAAAAAAAAACATGATGTCTTCAGAATTTTAAGTAAGACTTCAGTTGTTTTTTTTTAAATGATCATCATTTATTACTTAAATAGCGAATACTTTTTAAAATTCTGAGAGATCACTGGTTTTTAAAGATTCTTATATAAACGAGTGGCAACCGGTAATACCTCGTGAGAGTGCTCACACTTCGGGGGAGCATATATATATATATATATATATATATATATATATATATATGTATATATAATATTACAAAAGTTAATTGTTGTCATTATCTCTGTGGTATAATTTGGAGAGTGCTCAATATCTGTAATTGAGCTATTATATAATACAATGATAAATAAATATATATTAGGTCTTATACATATTTAATTGCGTAAAGCTTATCTGCGACCACTGATTTCATGCTGTCTTTACACATCAACCATCTGGCAGAAAAAGCTTTTACTTCCTGATGATTACTGTGTAAAGACGGCATGAAACCGGCGATCGCAGATAAGCCCCCATGCTATTAGATATATATGAAAACTAACATATATATATATATATATATATGGGGGTGAAATATTTTGCGATATCTGCATTTGTAGAATGGATCATTTAACCCAGAAGATTTTAGCAAAAACTAAGCCTTTTTTTTTCATTAAAACTATTAAAAAGATCTAGAGTTGAACAAAATGTAAAACAAAAATAGCTGTTTTTCGACAATATTTTTTCTAAGTGAATCTAAAAAGCCTCTGTTAATATTCAATGGCTGCTCAAAAACCAGTTTCTGGATAGTGGAATAAGCTTTTTTATTAGGCACAAACTATAATATTCTAACAGAGTTCTCTTGCTCTTTCTCTGTCTATTTCAGTCTGTCTGTCTGTCTCTCTCTCTCTCTCTGTATATATATATATATATATATATACATGTGTGTGTGTGTGTGTGTGTGTGTGTGTGTGTGTGTGTGTGTGTGTGTAAGAGGTTGTCTGAAAATAATTGCCGATTTTTTGGAATAAACTTTATTCCTGAATGAATCCAAACAGTATTTCAATCAATCAAAATATGATCCCTAAACATATTTCGCAGTTTGGCCATCAGTTGTTAATGCCTTTACTAGATATATCTAAAGGTCTTGGTATCAAAAATTTTTTAATGGAATTTGTAATTCTTTCCAACGGAATAGGAATTGTATGGTGTTAGTCATCCTTGAATAAATATGATTAATGCTTTGTTGTTTTACAATTTTGAATGGATGAAATGAATGAAAACCTGTAGAAAAATGAGAAATATAAATTTTCAACATCTGGGAATCAGAAAAGAAAAATTCTTAGAGAGAAGAGCACGAATACACTGATACAATGTACAGGGTGGGATATTTATAAATGTCTATCTATCTCTCTTTCTCTCTCTCTCTCTCTCTCTCTCTCTCTTTCTATATATATATATATATATATAATCTTGGATTAGTTTCGATTCCACTTTCGGGAATCTAGCCTGTCTGATAGAACGAAACCGGTCTTTCTGTGGATGACAATATATATATATATATATATATATATATATATATATATTGAGTTATAAAGTCTGATCAAATAATTTAAATATCAATGAAGATACTGAGATAGGAGAGACTTCTAAATAAATGAATAATGAGGTTCATATCCTTTTCCTGATTTACAATTAGCCGGTATTATTTACAGCAAAGTGAATTTTTAGATGTCTTATGTATTCTTTTCCCTGTCCTACACGCGACAATCAGAAACATTTTTTCAATTAGATCCCAAGCATGCTCACACACAGAGGTATGCACCCACACGGAGGCATGCACCCACACGGAGACATGCACACACACACACACACACACACACACACACACACACACACATATATATATATATATATATTACAAGCAAAGTTCTTTTCTTTTTTCCGTTAAAACGAATTAAATTGTAATTAAAGTTATTTAGTGGGAATTTTAGTTTTATTTAAAGCTGTTAACATCATAATTGGTAAAGGTACTATTTACCAACCCCTCCGCTCGGGCAGGATATGACACAAGGTCAATTTTTAAGCGGAGTTTAACAGGTTTTAATTCAGAGTTTTCCTTCTCCTAGACTAGTTGCCTCACCAAGGCTGAAGAACCTAGTCCGTCCTGCTATTTACCCATAGCTGGAGGGAGAATAAGGGGGTTCATACCTTTCCCAAGGGTATTTGCCCGAAAGTGAACGTAATAGCGCGACTGGAGTACGAACTCGCGTACTACGATTCCGCAGTTCATCGCTTTAACCATTACACCACGAGGACACCCCAATTGGTAAAGGTAAAGTTACAGGTGACCGCAGAGTCGAGGGTAACCTGTAAGCTCCTTTTTCAATAGCTATTATACCGAGGTGTTGGGAAGGGCGCTACTCCATTCCCTGGATCTCCACTTTACCCTTTATCCGTACCTTCTAATGCTGAGTGTTCAGCAAGGCAGCATCAAGTACCATCTTTTGAGTCTTTGGTATGGTCCTCCCGCTCCATTGGTGAACACTCTACTCATTAGACCAATGTTCAGATTATCAGGTTAAAATAAGAACTAATTTTCACCCTTTCTCTAATTTCATATGTTTATAAAAATGTTTTGCTTTGCCTTCATTTAAAGTAAAACTTCAAATTGCTTAATAAATAATCCTATTTACCAACCCCTCCGCTCGGGCAGGATATGACACAAGGTCAATTTTTAAGCAGAGTTTTACAGGTTTGAATTTAGAGTTTTCCTTCTCCTAGACTAGTTGCCTCACCAAGGCTGAAGAACCCAGTCTGTCCTACTATTTACCCATACCTGGAGGGAGAATTATTGGATTCATACCTTTCCCAAGGGTATTAGTGCTATGTGAAAATGCTATCAGTCTCGTCCAGGATTTGAACACGTGTCGCTGTGTCCATTTCCAACGACGATAACCACGTTACTATGTGTTCCTATTCTCGGAATCCTTCCCAAAGTTACGCATGAGGAACTCGACTCAGTAGTAAGCAAAGTTAATAATAGAAAAGAAGCAAGGCTTGAGAAACATCCCCAGAAGTATGGAAGACCAGGCAATTCGACGACATACTGCTCCAACACTGTAATGCCGTATATAATCAAAACACAATAGACAGATGGACAAAGTGATGCATCCTCCCCTTCCCTAAGCAAGGCAACCTTGGATTAGCCAAGAACTACCGAGGTATAACCCTTACATTCATAGCGGCCAAGATATTCAATGCTCTACTACGAAACCACATAGAACCCAAAATTGAGAACACGCTTAGGAAGAACCAAAATGACTTTCAGAGAAATAGGTCCACGACGTCACAAATTTTGACAATCCATTGAAGGTGTACGTGCAAAGAACCCTAGAGGCAACTATATTATTTGTCGATTTACCAAGGCTTTTGACTTCATACACAAAGGAAAGATGGAGAAAATACTACTCACCATAATGATACTATATAGAGACACGAAAGTAAAAGTCCGCTCCCCGGATGGCGACACAGACAACTTCAACATTCTAGGACGTGCGCTGCAAGGAGACACATTAGACACATACCTCTTTATCATCCGTCTAGACTATGTACTTAGAACGTCTATTGATAGAATGAAAGAAAACGATTTCAAGCTAACAAAGGAAAGAAGCTGAAGGTACCCGCACTGACAATTACTGACGCAGACTACGCTGGTGACATGGCCCTTTTGGCAAATACAAGCGCCTATGCAGAGACCCTGCAACATAGTCTGGAACCAGCAGCTGCCGGCAGAGACCTCCATGTCAATGCAAATAGGACGGAATATATGTGCTTTAATCAAAGAGGCAGCATCTACACACAAAACCCTAGCTCTCTGAAACTAGTAGACAAGTTCACCAACCTCGGAAGCAGTGTCTCATCAACCGAGAAATACATCAACACGCTACTAGCAAAGGCATGGACAGCTATCGATCAACTATCGGTCATATGGAAGTCAGACCAAACCGATAAAATGAAACACAGGTTTTTCCGAGCAGCGGTCGTGTCGATACTGTTGCATGGTTGCACTACATGGACGCTAACTAAACGTATGGAGAGAAATCTTAACGGCAACTATACAAGAATCCTTCGAGCAATATTAAACAAGTCCTGGAGGCAGTACCCCACAACCACTTATCACCCATCACGAAAACTATCAAATTTACACGGACCAGACACGCAGAACACTGCTGGAGTAGTAAGGATGAACTTATAACTCCTGTGGACCCCTTCACATGGACGAGCAAAGTAAGGACGAACAGCTTGAACCGATATACAACAGTTCTGTGCCGATACGGGATGTGACCTTGAGGACATGCGGGGAGCAATGGACGATAGGAAGGGTTGGCGGGAGAGGGTCTGGGATATCCGTGTTGATGGTGCGTCTTAATGATGATGATGATGATGTGTTCCTATATTTTTCTCTAATATTTTTTACATCTTAAAAAGCAATATTTCTTTAATTCCAAGTTTCTTGCCGAAAAATTTATATTTTTCGATTAGTAAAACTATTCTTCAATAAATAACATAGGTAAATTTAACTTTTGATTTGGGGAAAGTAACTCAAAATCAAATAAAAACTTAAAAACCCTCCTAAATTTTTAAGGAAAACAAATATCGATAGAGAATCATTTTCCTGATAATTGAAAAGAAATGATATTTCTCAAAAAAATATTTGTATTAAAAGCTCTTAAAATATTTTTTAATTCTTTTTTAATTTGATATTTACACTTGGCTTGCAATTTTCTTCCAAACACTTTGGGTTTAAAAATGTCTTCTTTATTTTGTTCTCCCCTTCAGAATGTTCTAATTTTATTATATACAGATTTTAAATGTAATATTAAATGCATCGATTAAATACCATCCCAAACATGCACCGGTCAGGTTAAATTACCAGAAAAAAAATGCAATATTTTCAAATAAACTAAGCATTATAAAATTCATTAATGAATAAATGAAATTTCAAAAACTTTGATAATTCTATGATATTTCGTGATTTTTTTTCAAGCAGGAATGATAACGAACGAAAGGTCCACAGTGGCCATGTTGTTTGCGCTATATATATATATATATATATATATATATATATACAAGAAAAACTGACCAAAAACAGACAAAAAAGATTTATTGTATACACAATCTCTCAATCTCTTAATACACTCTCCCCACACACATATATATATGTAAATATATATATGGAAAATCATCTGATTTCCATACAAAAAATTATTTTTTATACAAATGAAAAATATAAAAACTACATCATTGTCAACGTGGAAGCATACCAACCAAACGAAGAACCATATGTAGAGTTATATAAGGGGGCACTAGTAGTTAAGAAAAAATGGAATAGCTTAAAAAAAGTATTTTTACTCAATAAAAGAAAGCCAACAAATGCCAACGTTCAGAAACTTGCCCAGTAAAAATAAACTAACAGAAAGAGCAATTGGATTCAAGGTCCAATCGATAAAATCAGAAATTCGGAAGATTAACAATCACGAATAGCAAGAAAGGCAATAAATGATGTAAACAGAAGGAAGAGCAATTCGAGAGCAAATGTAAAAACTGTCTGCCCAGAAGAAAGACTTCTGAAATGGAAAGAACATTTAAAGAATCCTCTCGGTAACCCGCTGAAATCACTGACAAAACTATGCATAAAATCTTAAACGTTCCTCTGCGGTTAACCGAGAACATTTTAAAGAGGGAAAACCTGACGCAGAATTAAAAAAATAAGATCAGAAAAGATGCATGTCTTGACGAAATACATCCTGACGGATGGAAGATAAGAAAATTTGTTGACCTACTTCTCTGACTACGTAACAGAAAAATGGCAGAAAAGTCATACCATTCCTTTCACCTAGAAAAGTGACCTTGGAATCTCAAAGAACTAGAGAGGAATAACTCTGACTACTATAGTTGCTAATGTATATAATGCCCTGCTTCTCAATCATATCCAACCCGAAATCAAGAAAATTATTTGGAAAATTTAGAACGGCTTTCGAAGAAGTCGATCCACAACCTCATAGATTCAGATTATCGATCGAATCATAGAAAGAGTACGAGCAAAGAATCTGGAGGTAACATTTACTATTCAGACATTTCTTTAAAGCGTTCCATTGTCTTCAAAGAGGGAAGATAGAACAAATACTCCTGATATATGATCCTCCTAAAAAAAACTTACAAATATAATGATGCTCAATAGAAACACGAAACAATGGTTTACTCACATTATGGAATCTCGAAATTCTTCTCCTTAGTCGCTGGAGTATTGCAAAGAAATACATTAGGACTATATTTGTGTATACTCTGCCTAGACTCTGTACGTCAAAAAACCAAAAGATCTAATAAAAGAAAATTATTTTACATTTAAAATGGTTAGAAGTAAACGATATCTAGCAGACAACGCAGATGATATAGGGCTTCTCATAAATACACCAGCCCAAGCAGAATCTTCTATGCATAGCCTAGAGCAATCAACAAAAAGCACTGGCCGCTATATGAATGCAAATATAACAGAGTACATGTGTTTTAAACAAAAAGGAGCAATATCCGCTTTAATTGACAAGCCTCTGTTATTAGTGGACTAGTTAACACCGATACTGTAACGTTTCCTTGACTGAAAGTAATGTCAATGTATGTAGTAATTTACGAAGGTCTTTACTTCGATTTAGCACAAGGCCAAATGAATGGGGCACCCAATGAGACTCGAATTCACTCGTGTAGGTTTGCTAGTCTAACTCGCTAACCATTGTGTTGCGAAAGCGTTAACTGCTATTAACAGGTTATCGGTCATATGTAAATCTAATTTATTCAATAAAATAAAATGATATTCATTCCAAGCTGTATCTTTGTCCATACTATTATATGAATGCACCACATGGACACTAAGAAAACTCATAGAGTAAAGGCTTTAGAGGGACTAGACAAGAATGCTCTTCGCTGTCGTGAACAGATTATTGAAGTAAAATCTCTCAAAACAGCATCTGTAGGGACATTTGCCTCCTAACTCACAAACAATTCAAGTAAGACGAACACACAGGCGGAATTGGTGGATAAACGAAGATGAACACGAAAGTACCGTTCTCTTATAGACTGTTGCACATGGACGTGTCAGCGTTTGCCAACAGGATGCTGTCTTGAAAACTTGCATGATAGAGATGGACTGCGAGCGAGAGATAGAAAGAGGTCAAAGAATTGATTTCTGTCAATGCGACTTGATTATGATCGTGATGAAGGGCATACTAAGATTCAAATTCTGCTCGCCGTTGTTTTCTGTGTCAGCATGTGTTTCTTACTCGATACAAACCATAATTTTGGTGCTTATTTGTGTCTTCAACTCTCTTTCTCTCACTCTCTCTCTCTCTCTATATATATATATATATAATAAGAATTAACTGTCATACAGTAAAGTTATATATTTGCGCGAAGCAAAAGCGTTCGGTTTGTAAATTGTACACTCGTTATTAGATTCTTAGAAGTCAATGGATATTAGGAATATTAGAGTAATAAAGCAATTTAGATGAACTTGTTTCAATTGAATTTTTCTCTCGTTAGAGGGCGTTCCTTTCTTCGACTTCCTTTCATAAAATATTATTGACTGGAAGACTTTTGTCTGAAAAATTATCCGAGTCCTATCTCCATTGGCACGTGGTACCGTCTTAGGTGGGGCTTTGAATACATAGACTATAGAGCGATACAATCTCCATCAAGGAGTGTCCTGCGTATGGCAGTAAACTGAATCTGATTATGTGGCCCTAGTTACTGAGATATGAGGAGTATAGAGTATCCCTTCTTTGTCATTTCCCCTAAGTCCTCTCTTATCCAAACCCTTAAATCCAATGTATGGATCAGGTTTAAAACAGAATTTTCTTGCATGTTCTTCTAAAGTGTCCTCAAGTCCAGATTGCATTTTTGAAATTCACTAGCTTGGACAATCAGGGTTTAGTAGGGTGTATTCCAATTCGTGCTGTAGCTGTTCATTTGAACCCGAACTCATACAAATTGGTTAGTCATCTTATAAGATGTATATCAATAAGATACTTAATTTTCAAGAGTCTACGACAATTTAAAATGCCCATACAAAAAAAGTATAGAAACCTATTGAAGGCACTACGTATATATATATATATATATATATATATATATATATATATATATATATACGGGAGTTATTGTTGTTTGTGTCTTAGTCTCAGTGTATTAATTGTATATTTACGTGTTTCGTTTCTCATCAATACTTGTATTTACCGTGTTTATGTATATATTTATTGATCTCTGTGGATAACATTCTGACAGAGTTTTCCAGATTATCTTTTTTAAGGAAACTCAGTAAGTAAGCTCATGTTAGTAAATCGATTCCCTAAATCGGCTATGTGTACGATTTGAGCACTATTTCAATATTCACTGGTTACGATCCACTCGGTTTTCTTTTTTCTTTTTCTTTTTTTTTTGCGATCATTCACTTTCTTTTATGATATAAATATTGTTTACATTTATGTATATATGTGTGAGAGAGAGTTAGATAAAACCTTTTTAAATCAAGCAGCATTTACATTCCTATTTTGAGTTTTCAAATGTAATCATCGTTTCTTTTTTAATATATTGACAGCCGTCAAAAAGTTTTGCTGAACTTCGTAATAATGAATGCATATCAATGCATTTCCTATGCCACTTGCAATTCTATTAATACGAGCAGTTTGGCAGACATTGGAAGACAATTTTTGATCCAGCTTTCCGTTGAGATATTCATTCGTTTATCTCTCCTCTTATGAGACCTAATGAACAGAGCTTTATTGATGTATACAAAACTATAAATACACGAACATATAAAGCTGACTTGCTATAAAGAAATGAGTAGCCCTTTATAAGAAGAAACCGATGTCACGTCGTGATGTAATACTTTGCGAGCTAGTATAAAGAATATTACTCAGATTTTCCTAAGGAAGCCACACTTTAAAAATACATCTAAAAATTTTTTTTTAAGATATGATACGTGCTTCATAATTATTTTCTCCATGGGAGTTTTATAACTGATAGCTTACAACTGAAGTCTGAGTGACAATAAGTCTTCCAAGGTCTCCAGAACTTTTCTTAATATTCTAGTTAATCTGAATGAGCTGTGGTCTAGATTGTTTCGATTCCTCCTCTGATCTCCGTTTCCTAGAATGTTTTTTTCCAGACCTTTGGGTGCCAATTATAATAGTATCTCCGTCACTTTTATATTACTTAGCATTTCAGTTCTCTAGCAAGATCCAGATATTCAATTCACATTCCAGATTTTTGTCTATCATTTTGATTTCTTTTAATTCTTCCTCTATTCTTCAGAAAAGTAAAATCCACTATTTATTTTTTTTTAATATAATTATCATCAGGCCTTGTTGTCTGGCTGAGATTTGGTTCTCAAAAAATCTAATGGTTCTCATTTTCTCGGACAGATTCTAGTTTGACATTTATCGCCATAGCCAAATTTTAGTTTCTTTCAAGATTCCAAATGGATCTCCCTGTCATGCCCACTCTTGTGCTAGTTTTCTGTGTTTGTTAATTATGTAATTAACTGTTTGATATGTCATCGCATACACCGTACATCATGTAGGTGGGTTGTTTGGGTTTTGTGGTATATTAACATTTGTAGTTTATTTAACGCCAAATCCATTTTTATACAAATAGTTCTATTTAAAAAAATTCAGTTTATCATGAGTACAATTCAGTTTAGTATAAGTATAGATTTTCTTTATACACAATCAAATATCAAAACAGTTCCACATTAAACAATTCAGTTCAGAGTAAGTCCAGTTTCAATGTCAAAAACAGTTCCATTTCAAATAATTCAGTTTAGCATAAGCATGCAGTTTAAATGTAAGTACGGTTTAATTGTCAAAAACATCTCTATTTCAAGCTATTCAGTTTAGTCAAACAATTCAGTTTCGCATAAGCACGTA
>OY757927.1:87373132-87448132 GCA_963585895.1 Sepioteuthis lessoniana
ACTCTTTTACAGTGAGGTGAACAGTAAGACATCCACGATGAGTGACAGATCACACCTCAAAACGACTCACAAAGAATCCGACGTCCAAGAATTATCTAAAGTTATTTCAAACAATGTCGAAACATCTAGTTGAAATCGGACCAAAACTGACAAGATACAACAAATTATCGTAGTTAACCTTACCATGATTCGAACCTACATATAGACAGACCAATAATTAGTTTCATTACTTTCGGAATATTAATAGAATCTGTAGAATATATATATATATATATATATATATATATATATATATATATCATGCAGTATCATTTTCTTATGTATCGAGAATAGAAACAGTTATGAAAATAATGTCCTTAAAGCAAGCTGGTAAATATATTGACAGCATCAAATAACATTACCTCTTTGCAGGAAAAATCTTATTTCATTTTATTAGATTATTTTTTATGAAATCGTTATCTGAATAATAATACGATATCATTGATAATAATATCTGGAAAAATATTCCAAAGAACTGATGACAGGTGCTAAATTTTAAAATGACGGTTTTATTAAAATGTATATACATTAAATGTAGTTTTCGTTGTTTTGAATGCATACGCATTATTTGAAAACAAAAGGAAATAGAAATCTATGAAACTAATTCATATAACAATAAGCATTTGCTTTACTCGGAACATTTAGCGCAGTTCTTATTGAATTCCCTTCTCCCATCTAATTTTACAGGCTCTGATATTTTTCTTTGACAGTTTGTAGCACACCTATATTTATCGGGATCTATATTCCATATGTTTTTTTTAATACTTATATATGTTTTTCTGTTTAGGATTTGGTTGGTCTTTAGTATGGTCCTTGAAATTAAAATATTTTTTTTTGGCTTTTAGTATGGTCCTTAAAATTAAAATTTTTTTTTTTTAGGTTTTTATTCGAGAACTGGCAGTCTTGTCTTCTAAAAAATCAGATTTACCTTAATTGACACATCTTTTCCAGCAGGTTTTTGTTCAGTTTTGGAATATAATCTGAGCGAATACTTTAGGAATAGTGTGCAGACCTCGTAACAAATGTTTGTTCATCTATATTATTTTTGTCTAAAAATATAGGTCTTTTTCGGGGAGATTTTGATACTGGTAAAAGAAATGTCTACAGAGAACAAACTCGGAAAATTCTGCCCGGTGTAGATTGCCAAGATTGTCAATGTATGCCACAGCAGTACTAAAGAGTCTTTAGACCCACGTTCTGACCTAGCTTTTGTAACAAGTTAATGAACGCGAAACTGTTAAACATACACCAATGGTTTATTTACTTCTAGGTAACAAGCAGTCGCCGGGAGAAAGGAAGGGAGTATGGAAAGATGTGACAACCACGTCTACTAGACAATTATTTGCAACATACCCAATGGAGATAAAAATTAGCCGTCAGAGACCTTAATTTTTTCCTGGTTCTAACGTGCCTTTCGGCAGGGTCGTGTAGGCTAAAGCCAACTTTGGAACGCCTACCTAAATTAGAGCTCGTAAACTTTTGTCCCTTATATCCTTGTGGCTGATGGCGGGGATATGTGGAGTGTGGTATTTATCAATTGTTGTGGGAGCCTTACCCATCTCACCATAATGGACTCTTCTCACCGTTATTAGTTAAGAGAGATTTCGCTACCACGAAGCAGATCACTATCGGTGTTATCCGAACAGTACGAGACTTCTTAACTTTTCTATATAACACTATCTTTCTTGTATAATATAATCTGTTATCTAATATCCGTGTTTGTGTTTTCATTAGTGACCCTGTCAGGGGCCACTGCATCAATATAAAGTGATTTAGTTTGTTTTCATTCTTTTAAAAATCAAAGTGACTCTGATCCAAGTTTTCAGTCCAGAACTGACTAAAACGTTTTATTAACCGACAAATAATATTTTGAACACACCTGGTACACATCTAGCCACCGTCTTTTGGATCAACAAACAACAACGTAATTATGAGTCAATAATAGAAAAAATACAATACGCTAATCCTTTCATGATGGTTTATTTATTTTGAAGATACAAACGGGCCAGACTTATTGAGATATTGACTTCTACGTAAAACTCCATTGAAAATTGACTTTTACAAGATACCTTTTATGGAAAAATAAAGATAGCTTAATGAGGTTTTTCAAATAATCTCAGCTCAATAAGAATAAAACTTAAGATCGATAAAAGGGCGATCAACACTGAAGAAGTATTGATAAGATTCACCGAACGTGAATCAATATTGATGTACGAATTCGCCTTTGTATTTATTCGTCCTTTGTCAATAAGATTTTGCTATCGATACGAGACACCTGCACTTATATGAACTGCCCTCGAGAAAGTAAATGATTGTGGTGATTATAGAACCTCCCATTAGTCTTATCAATATAAATAGTTTCAGTAAAAAGATGCCTTGAAATCTGTTACAATAGAGTCAAATTTTCCGTTCGGTAGATTTTCTGAATATCAACATAAAATTTTCTCTACTCAAGAAACAACAGAAAACGACAACAAAAAAAACGCGTATATATATATATATATATATATATATATATATTTACAAATCTAATATCTACCAGCATTCACGGTACCAGAAAAAAAAACGCCAGAAAGAGATAAAAGTATCCCGAATCACTGCCCGGGGAAAAAAGATAAAATTATAGGTCAAAAAGAAAGAAAAGGCCAAACTCGTCCGCCCTTTAAAAAAAATCAAGGGATACGCTGTCAGTGGTCAAAAGAAAACTAAAAACCTTCCACGAATCCTGCAATGCTACAATTACTAAAGTGCTCAACACAAGTGGAGCCAATTATAAAATTAACTTAAATCGCGAGTCGAAAATCTTTTACTAAAGTTTCACCTTATCGGATCATCAGGAAGCCTAACTTCGACTCGAGTCGAAGTTAGGCTTCCTGATGATCCAATAAGGTGAAACTCTAGTAGAAGATTTTCGACTCGCGATTTAAGTTAATTTTATATATATATATATATATATATATATACTTGCGTTTGTCTTCTTATCTTCTGTAACTTATTTGTTCTAAGACTAACACACAAACTTAGATAAAGCTTGAAACATAGATTTCCTTGCCCCCCCCAGGAGAAATTTAAAGGTATTTTAAATGGGTAAAAGAGGCCTTCATAGTCACGAAAGGCATCTAGAAAAATGTCAACTTAGAATTCCAGAGAGAAGTCAAATTGGTCTTGAGAGCAAATGAAGTCGACATCTGCAGGAGCTCATTTCTCCCACCCGTTGATTAGCGGTAGACCTTTTCAAAATTGCTGTAGGAATCTTTTTTGATCAGAAAGGTTTAATCATTCCGGAAAAGATATAATATTGCATCTCCTGGAGACTCTTGCTTTCTATTGCAGAAAATAGGCATCCACACGACGAATGTGTTCCCAGAATCATTTTGGATTTGAATTATTCAAATAGATCTTATTTGTAAACAAAACAGAATTAATTACTATCCACAGAAATGCCTTCCTAGCTCTTCTTACTAAGCAAAGTTTGTGTTAGAACTTTTTCGAGTAAAGTTGACTGGAAAGACTTGATTTGGATGGAAAGAAAATAAAGTTATCGTCCGAAGGTGTGTCAAAATGAACCCAGGAATCAAAGTAAGTAAAAGTAAAGTAAAGTTTGAGACCGTTGTCTAGGGTGACCATAAGGCTCCCTTTGCGATAGCTACTACACCAAGGTCAAGAGGAGGGCGCTTCTCCTTTCCCTGGATTGCTCCACTTTACCCTTGATCCGTATCTTATAATGCTAAGCGTTAAGCAAGGCAGCATCAAGTACCACTTTTAAAAAAGTTTTTGATATGACTCGACCTAGGATTGAACCCAGGTCTTCCGGACTATTGATGAACTCTCTACCTACAAGGCCAATAAGCCGAACACCGAATGTTTGTCATCTTATATACAATAACAACAATAATAATAATGATAACTCCGTACAAGAAAATGAGACAAAGAAACTTCTCTTGGATTTTGAGGTATAAATTGATCACCAAACTCAGCCAGACGACTAGACCTAGTGATAGTCAACAGCAACAAAAAAAAAAAAAAAAAGAAAAGAAAAGCCTGCCAAATTGTGAACTTTACCGTTCGGGCAGACCACAGAGTAAAATTGATAAGAATAAAAAGGAGAGATAAGTATCTAGACCTAGCTAGAGAACTGAAAAAAAAAAAACTATGGAATATGAAAATGACGGTGATGCTAATTGTAAATGGCAGGTTCGATACAGTCACCAAATGATTGGTACAAGTACTGGAGGAGTGGGGAATAAAAGGGTGTGGAGACCATCCAAATTACGTCATTTTTGAGATTGGTCAGAATACTGAGAAGAGTCCTGGAGACTTGAGGATATTTGCTGTTACTCCAGTGAAAAACTATCAGCTAACGCTGGTGTGAAAAATCCTCGTAATATGAATAGAATAAAATATGGATGAATAAATTGATTTTGGAACTTTCTTAATGATATATTTTCAATTACGTAATAGAACATAATCACTTAACAAAATAAAAGACAATATATATATATATATATATATATATATATATATATATATATATATTGTCCTTTATTCTATATTTCGTCAACATTCTTCACAGAAACTTTTATTATTTAATTAGTGCTTCTTATGTATAAACTACTCGCTGAGTTAGTTATTTCATATTTATATCTTGGAAGATATAATTTCATATTTTCACTTCGTTTTGTTTGAGTTTCAAATAGACACCAAAATTTGCTTTAGAGTATTTTTGAAGCGAGAAGGCCTGCTAATATATATATATATATATATATATATATATATATATATATATATATATGTGTGTGTGTGTGTGTGTGTGTGTGTGTGTGTATAAGATAGATAGATAGATAGATAGATAAGTTATATGACATAAATTACAGATTGCGAGGAACTTAATGAAACCTGAACTCACTCGTATTTGCAGTTAGAATGATTTTCTGTTGGTTATGGGTTTATATAGAGGTCATTCTCTTTTTTTCTTAGAAACAAAGCAGACTAAGTTAAACACATTCTAAGTAAAAGAGAAGATGCTTCAAATGCAAAGGGTTACAGGTTTATTGCAATATCTCTTCGATCTGTCTAGCTATCTGACCAACTATCTTGGCAACCCTGACCAACTCTTTGTGACAATCTGTTGTGGGAGTCTTACCCATCTCACCATAATAGACTCTTCTCAGCGTTATTAGTACAGAGAAATTTCGCTGCAAGAGAGTCAGATCACTCTCAATCTGAACCTCTCCAGGTGTCGGGTAGCACTTCGGCCGGCCGTGTTATCTGCGGCACGGATCTGGCCGGGTGTGTCTCGGTACCTGGAGATTTCTTTCGGCCTCAGGGGGCCTTCCCCCCAGGCTTTTACCTCCTTCGGGAGGGTTGGGTTCATTGCCCGGCGCCTGAGGCGCCCCTAACAAGGGGAATGCCGAAGGGGCTGAGGGTATTTTTGACAAACTCCGGGCGCGTGTGGGCTACGGCCCTGCGCCCGGTCCCACCCAAAAAAGGCCTTGTGCCATATATGCCCGTAAGGTGGGGCGTGCATTAAATACCGCAGATCACTCTCGATCTGAACCTCTCCAGGTGTCGGGTAGCACTTCGGCCGGCCGTGTTATCTGCGGCACGGATCTGGCCGAGTGTGTCTCGGTACCTGGAGATTTCCTTCGGCCTCAGGGGGCCTTCCCCCCAGGCTTTTACCTCCTTCGGGAGGGTTGGGTTCATTGCCCGGCGCCTGAGGCGCCCCTAACAAGGGGAATGCCGACGGGGCCGAGGGTATTTTTGACAAACTCCGGGCGCGTGTGGGCTACGGCCCTGCGCCCGGTCCCACCCAAAAAAGGCCTTGTGCCATATATGCCCGTTAGGTGGGGCGTGCATTAAATACCGCAGATCACTCTCGATCTGAACCTCTCCAGGTGTCGGGTAGCACTTCGGCCGGCCGTATTATCTGCGGCACGGATCTGGCCAAGTGTGTCTCGGTACCTGGAGATTTCCTTCGGCCTCAGGGGGCCTTCCCCCCAGGCTTTTACCTCCTTCGGGAGGGTTGGGTTCATTGCACGGCGCCTGAGGCGCCCCTAACAAGGGGAATGCCGAAGGGGCCGAGGGTATTTTTGACAAACTCCGGGCGCGTGTGGGCTACGGCCCTGCGCCCGGTCCCACCCAAAAAAAGGCCTTGTGCCATACATGCCCGTAAGGTGGGGCGTGCATCAAATACCGCAGATCACTCTCGATCTGAACCTCTCCAGGTGTCGGGTAGCGCTTCGGCCGGCCGTGTTATCTGCGGCACGGATCTGGCCAAGTGTGTCTCGGTACCTGGAGATTTCCTTCGGACTCAGGGGGCCTTCCCCCCAGGCTTTTACCTCCTTCGGGAGGGTTGGGTTCATTGCCCGGCGCCTGAGGCGCCCCTAACAAGGGGAATGCCGAAGGGGCCGAGGGTATATTTGACAAACTCCGGGCGCGTGTGGGCTACGGCCCTGCGCCCGGTCCCACCTAAAAAAAGGCCTTGTGCCATACATGCCCGTAAGGTGGGGCGTGCATCAAATACCGCAGATCAATCTCGATCTGACACCTATCCAGGTGTCGGGTAGCACTTCGGCCGGCCATGTTATCTGCGGCACGGATCTGGCCGAGTGTGTCTCGGTACCTGGAGATTTCCTTCGGCCCCAGGGGGCCTTCCCCCCAGGCTTTTACCGCCTTCGGGAGGGTTGGGTTAATCGCCCAGCGCCTGAGGCGCCCCTAACAAGGGGAATGCCGACGGAACCGTAGGCATTTTTGGCAAACTCCAGGCGCGTGTGGGCTACGGCCCTGCGCCCGGTCCCACCCAAAAAAAGGCCTTGTGCCATACGTGCCCGTAAGGTGGGGCGTGCATCAAATACTGCAGATCAATCTTGATCTGAACCTCTCCAGGTGTCGGGTAGCACTTCGGCCAGCCGTGTTATCTGCGGCACGGATCTGGCCGAGTGTGTCTCGGTACCTGGAGAACTCCTTCGGCTTTAGGGGGCCTTACCCCCAGGCTTTTACCTCCTTCGGGAGGGTTGGGTTCATCGCCCGGCACCCCTAATAAGTGGAATGCCGACGGGGCTGTAGGCATTTTTGGCAAATGCCAGGCTCGTGTGGGCTACGGCCCTTTCCCCGGACCCACCATGAAAAAGGCCTTGTGCCACACTTGCCTGTTAGGTGGGGCGGTCAACAAATACCGCAGATCACTATCAGTCTTACACATCTCCAGGTGTCGGGTAGCACTTCGGCCGGCCGTGTTATCTGCGGCACGGATCTGGCCGAGTGTGTCTCGGTACCTGGAGATTTCCTTCGGCCTCAGGGGGCCTTCCCCTCAGGCTTTTACCTCCTTCGAGAGGGTTGGGTTAATCGCCCAGCGCCTGAGGCGCCCCTAACAAGGGGAATGCCGACGGAACCGTAGGCATTTTTGGCAAACTCCGGGCGCGTGTGGGCTACGGCCCTGCGCCCGGTCCCACCCAAAAAAAGGCCTTGTGCCATACATGCCCGTAAGGTGAGGCGTGCATCAAATACCGCAGATCAATCTCGATCTGAACCTCTCCAGTTGCCGGGTAGCGCTTCGGCCGGCCGTCTTATCTGCGGCACGGATCTGGCCGAGTGTGTCTCGGTACCCGGAGATTTCCTTCGGGCTCAGGGGGCCTTGCCCCCAGGCTTTTACCCCTTTTTGGAGGAGGGTTGGGTTAATTGCCCGGCGCTTGAGGCGCCCCTAATCAGGGGAATGCCGACGGGGCCGTAGGCATTTTTGGCAAATGCCGGGAGCGTGTGGGCTACGGCCCTGCGCCAGGACCCACCATAAAAAAGGCCTTGCGCCACACTTTCCCGTTGGGTTCGGCGGTCAGCAAATACTGCAGATCAATATCGGTGTTTTCCGATCAGTACGAGACTTCTTACCTTTTCTATATAACGCTATCTTTCTTGTGTAATATAATCTGTTATCTAATATCCATGTTTGTGTTTTCATTAGTGACCCTTTCCGGGGCTACAACACTATCTCAGCAACATAGTCTCTGTGACTCTGTCGCGTTCCGACCAACTCCGACCAACCGTCTGACATCTCTCTAGCCGATTGTTGCTTTTCGGCAAAAACTGAGTTTATATAATTGTTTCTCTTTTTTCCAAGTGAGTGTATCTCATCAACGGCCTTCTCCTTAATTAATCTTCAGTAATTGATTGCATAATTCAGTGTTGCTCTCTGCTACCCCAACGTTGAATCCTTGTGCCAGCCACGTCAGAGTGGGAGGGGTTTTCTCCCACTTCAATGTGTTGGCCACTGTGCTCTTCTCTCTGCAATGGGTGGTTTCTCTTATCACGTGACACATACGTCATGTCCAGTTAATTACTCAGTTCCAAAATTAAGTAAAAATTTTCCATTTCTCAAACTTTAATTTTTCCTGTATAATCGGTCTGCACCAGGCTGGCCACTTTATGACCCTAGTTCCTGCTCATCATTGTTTTGATTAGCATTAGCAATGTTTCCAATGAAAAATAGATATTAGCTGTCCCTTCTTTCTTTCTTTTTTTTGGGGGGGGTGTAGAAAAAATAATTTCATATATGCCTTTAAGTTAACAACATATATTTACTCAGATATAAAATTGAATAAACGGCTTTTCCTAAATTCCCTAAAAAAATTTCAGGTTTTCATGTTTCCATTCCTAGAGGTTGCTCTTCAAACAGTCTGTCAAAGCAATGAGAGAATAACTTGGCGGTGCTAATCTTCTCTTCAAGTGACATGAGATAAGCTGTAATGGGTTGCCTGATAACAGGAGCAAGTAGCGATGCCTGACCATAATTAAACGATCCCAGATCCCTGACTTGACTAAATGGAGAAAATTACCCAGCCTTGTCAACAAGTTGGCATTGTCCAGTCACACTTGATAAAAATGTACAAGATAAGGTAACTAATGTCATGTTCTGGTTGGACAGTCTTCAAACATATTGCCTTGATATCGATCCTCTGAGCCATTTAAAAGCAGCAGTTTATTTTCTCGTATTTCAGATTCAAACAAAAGCTCCATATTTACTGTAAAGTAACCATTTTCTTCTGGCTGTCATCTTTGTTAGTTTTAGTGACGTCCGCTCGTTGGTAAATGGAGCAAATGAAGGTTTTTCGGTTCTTTGTATGTTGTTGGGAAATTCTGAAGTTTATGTTTGATTTCTATTTCTTCTTAATCATATTCACTTGTTTTCTCCTTATTGTTGTTTGAAGCTGTAAATGAATTGATGATGGAAAAAGTCAAGGACAGGGATACTTTTAAATTCAGTTTTTATTTCACAGGTTTACAACTATTTCATGGTGGGTAACATTCTTCCCAGACCAGGAAAAAAAAATCTCTTCCCGTAGGACAGTGTAAAGATATCTGACAGAAAGTATCTTTTTTGGCGCCTGGAAGTCCATCTTTTTCAGACACGCGCGGATTGTGTTTCCTGTCAGAGGTCTCATGGGAAAATGTTATTTTTGTATTTGTTTATTTAATTTCCTGTTTATTCTATTTTTATGTTATTGGTTTTCTTTAATTTCTTATTCAATCCCCACAGGTAAAAACAAAAACTGATAAAATAATTAATTCACAAACAACTGCCGAGTGAATGTTATTTTAATATGTATATCAATAAAAAGGAAAATAATTATAAAAATTACTATAGAAATTATAAATGCAACGTGGTTATCTAATTCATTGCTTAATCTCATTTTTCCATGTCCAAAGACAGTTGAACTTTCTGATTATTTTTTTTCAAAAATAACGTAGCCAACATAAGCTATAAGATCTGATAAAATAGTGTATTCAACAAATAATTTACAGGATTTTGAAAAAGAAAACGTACATAGATTTTAACAGATCTTTTAAAAATATTTTAAAACAAATTTCCGTTTTTATAAACACTAGAGAAAGGTTCACAAACATTTACGTCCACGTCACGTTACACACAAGTTGATAAAAAATGACAAGAAAATTATTTTTCTGCCTACGAACTACTTCATAAATATAAAATAATAATATTTCGTATTTTCTTTCAGCTATGATTGAAAAATGGAACCACTGTGTTCACTTATTTGATTAAATTGTTTACATTTTATAGATTGAATTTTTATTACATGCCATGTTGTCTTCCAAATATTCTAATTGCATGATATTTGTAATCTACAAAGATTATTTCATATGAATCTTAAATTTTCATCATCATTATCATCATCATCATCATCATGTCGTGCCGCAGGCACGCATATCCTCACCCTCTCTCGCCACTTTTCCCTATCGTTCATCGCCTCTGGCATGTCTTCTGGGCTACATCCCATATCTTCACATAGCTGCAGTATGTTTGTTCTTGCTGGTCGTCCTGCTTTTGCTCGGCCATATGTGGGGGTCCATAGGAGTACATCCCTTATGAGCTCGTCCCTGCTTCTCCGGCAGTGTCCTGCGTGCCTGGTTCGTCTAACTTTGATAGTTTTCGTGATGGTAGGCTGGTGGCAGTATAGTTGGTGCTTTGTGGGGTGTTGGCGCCAGGACTTGTTTAATATTGCTCGAAACATTCTTGTGTACTTGCCGTCTAGCTTCTTCTCCAGCTGTTTTGTTTTCATAATTTACTTATTTTCATATAATCAAAACTCCTTTATAATAAAAAGAATACCAAGTTCTTTCGAACATAAATATCTAAAAAAACAGATTTAAATTCATTTTTTAACGGATAAAATATTTGAAATATTTGAGGAAATATTTTAATTTTTTTTTCGGTTTATGACGTAAATATAAGGGATATTTTAAATATAATAGAAAATTTGCAAAATAAAACAATACTTTAGATCGGCTCATTGTTTTAGTGGATAGTGTTTTTACCAATGATCGGGAAGACCTGGGTTCAATCCCAGGTTGACTCATACCAAAGAATTTTAAAAATGGTACTTGATACCTCTTTGCTTAACACTCAGCAATATAAGGTACGAGGATCCTTAATTAAGTTTCCAGACTTTTTTTTCGTATGGGGACTTTTATTGATAGTACCCACATGAAACTCTAGTCTCCTTCGAAGTAATCTCCTCCGGCTGCAATGTACTTGTAACGTTCCAATACCTTCTGGAAGACCCCATGGAAGTCCTCTCGTGTAAGCGTGTCAATGACCTTCGTCACAGCCTCTTTTATCTCCTCAGTTGTCTCTTAACGACAGCCTTTGAGCTTAGGGAATAACCAAAAGTCACAGGGAGCAAGGTCTGGACTACAGGGAGGCTGAGGAACTGTGTAGATGCTCATCTTGGTCAAATAGTTTGTGACAAGGATGGAGTTGAGGACTGGTGCATTATCCTGGTGGAAATGCCACTGACCCAATTTCAAGAGTAGTGGCCTCTTCCCAAGGAATCTCTTCCTGAACTCCCTTAAAACCTCAACATAGTAACCCTAACCCTAACCCTTTGGCCAATCAACTCTGGTGTATTGACTTCATTACTCCTCCCACACTGCTCATCACCCCTCACAAACTCCCTGCCTTCCTTGAATCTCTTATGCCATTCAAAAACTCATTCGCGATCATGCTCCAAAAGCAGTGTGAAGGATTCCATTCGTTTCTGTGGCATTTTTTCCAAGTTTAAAACAGAATTTTATTGCATATCGTTCTTCTAAAGTGTCAGATTGCATTTTTGATCTTCACCAGCTGTGACAACCAGGCTTTAGTAGGGTTTATTCCAATTCCTGCTGTAGCTGTTCATTTGAACCTGAAATCATAAAAATTGGTCGGTCATCTTATAAGATGTATAGCAATAACATACTGAATTTTCAAGAGTCTATGCATTTACAAAAATGTCTGGAAAGTTATTTAATGCACCGCTTACGTATCGAGGGTACAGTGGAGCAATTTAGGGAAAGGAGTAGCGTCCTCCACTACACCTTGGTACGTCAGGTTTTCAAAAAAAATAAATAAACACGTTTAGTTATGATTTTAATATGTAAAATCCTTTAAGTACTGAGTTTTTAGATTGAGATAGGGACTGTTGCTATAGTCCTATAATCTTTTTCATGTCTTCATTTCATCACGACAGAAATTCCTGTTCAAGGCATCTCTCAGAGCAATGGTAGGATTACTTGGCAATTTCCATCTTTTCTCCAAGTAACATAAGTTTGCTTCTCGGCTGTCTGGCATTCGTACCAGATGGGAGATCGATCAATGGCAGAATCAAGGCTGAAAGGTCCCCAGCTTCGGTTAAGCCACCTTTGGGTGGGCGAGCTGCTTTTTTGACTCCTATGCACCCCTTGTCTAGCAGTAGACCTCACGGTCTAGTTCAAGCTATATTCTGGCATACGTGCCCGGATCTAGATTTAGGTCCATGATACTGCTTGACTCATTAGACCCACATTGCACTTAGGGTTCGAGTCTCGGCTCGTTCCCGACCTCCGCCACCTTTATCCCCACTTTAATTGGCCTTCAGGTTTTTGACCTTGTGTCAAGTCCTGTCTAGTGGGAGGCAGCGACAAATAAACTCCAAGAAACACGAGAAAGATTATATAGGGTTACAAGATAACGGTAACCAGTAGCAATGCCTGACTTTAATGGAAAGAAATTATTTTCACCTTTGATTTAAACCTTAAAAACCACATATGACAATAAGTATGATATAAAAATTAATTCACTTCTAAATAGTGATTTTGACCCCGTAGTGAGAGTAAAGAACGTCAAGTAAAACTGTTAATGTACCATACTACCTTTTACAAATTGTTAGTGTGGTATAGAAAAAAAGTTCTCTCAGTAAATTTTTTGAGCAGTCGCCATTGAAACGATTTGTTATTGTACACCAATTTCAAACGTCTTTTAATAGTTCTGTTTTCTTTTTGTGGAGTCCACTGAGGGTAGGAAAATGTTGTGGTAGAACAATTGAGGAAATGATTGTCAATAATGTCTACATTATTTTTATATAAAAGTTGGTTCATTCTGACATGACTTTTTGCCTTTGTGCGACTGGAAAAAGGAACATAGATTCTTTTGGATGCAGACTAATATTTTTTGCTATTGTTTTATTATATGCTATTTTTATCAGTGGGTTTCGAGCCATTTTACGGGTGTATGAATAGGCCACTATAGAAATAAATATAGAATGGATACCTTATATCATTCGTATCTGTGTGTTTCAAAGAATCTTATGCTTGTGTGAATAGGACAGTATATAAATGAACTTAACTGAATATCATATAATCCTATAGTTAAGTCTAATGAATGAGTTCTTGACATATATTTTTTTTTAATTTTTGTATTGAGGAATTATATTAGAAATTGAATTACTATGATCAGAAAATCCGGCAATATCGAAACAGCTGGTTCCGTATGTCAGACGCAGTGCTCGCTAAAATTTCTCGTCATGGTAATTCAATTTATAAGAATGTGCTTTTATATGCATTTTTGAAGAGAATTACCCGCTTGGAAGACTGGAAATAATTACTCAGTGGTCAACTAATATCCTGATCTTCGTATAAAGGATTAATCTCGAAACCATTTGTTTGATAAAGAGAGACACATGAAGAGCTAATGAATAACTATGCTGGATGGATGCAGGCTGTGACGTAATCAATTTCGGCCGAGTCACTTTAGCTAGGTTGGTATGATGTTGAAAATACCTGAAACCCCCAACCGTCACTGACGATGCATCCAACCGCATCTTAGAGATGTATTTTGCAATCTATATATATATATATATATATATATATAGCGCAATACCTGATAAAGACAATAAAATAATAGTAATTTACTCTCTTTTGTTTTTATTGTTTACTATATGACCATAAATCTAAGAAAACAAATCGTACATCAAATCCACATCTTCTCTCACGCAGGTAAACGAGGAGTGCATTTCGTTGAAGTTGGAGCTCTTGGACCAGTATTTGAAAAATCAGCTATTGAGCCCAAAACAAACCTAGATGTAAAAACAGAGTCTACAGAGCGACTTTTAACGTTTGAATATTACATACAGTAAACCATCTACTTGATCTTACAGTGCCTGAGGCCTAGCAGAATATAGATATCATGTGCATACAGGAATATAACCATTACCATAGTGATCTAGAACTAAAACACCATGTTACCACTAACAGATAGACATCCCTGCCTGCATCCGCATAGAAAAACTCTATCCATGTCGCCATGTAGGAATGCTTCTCAGTTCTCGTGTTTTAAAATCACGAATTGTCATGGACAAAATCCAACCAAGAATGATGTGTGCAACACTTAATGGCGACCCCTGTCTAAAAAAATCCCTCTCGGAACATTGCTACCAGTGCCTTGATGAAACAAATCCCAACATCATCTATAACGAGTTATCTTCCCTTGTTGGATCGCTGGAGACATGTATATAGGCAAAGACGCAAATAAAAAATTCTGCATTCACAACTCACCATATAGAAATTGTGAATATGAAGTAATTTTTTTTCTTGGAAATAAGCTAGTATGTCTAAACTCTAAATTCTAAAATCGGAAAAGAAAACTATATACATAAACCTACCAAAATAACTCTAAAGAACGACCAGATTATGTATTCATAAACACAACGTTATTTAACACCGTTTTAAACTATGTGGTATCCTCATCTTTTGAAATATTATTTTCCGATCAGAGAATCAGCTAAACAAAGATTCACTAGAGTCTACCC
Organism: Sepioteuthis lessoniana; assembly: GCA_963585895.1. Taxonomy (NCBI): domain Eukaryota; kingdom Metazoa; phylum Mollusca; class Cephalopoda; order Myopsida; family Loliginidae; genus Sepioteuthis; species Sepioteuthis lessoniana. The sequence continues at coordinate 87,387,787 of OY757927.1, forward strand.
AGAAATGAGAAACAAGACTTCATGATAATTTTGGTCATTATTTGACTATGAGGATATAAGCAATCAATACACGTTAACTGTAAGAAACGAGTTTGATACTCTTCAGGAGAAATCTAAAAGATATATTCAAAATAACAAATTAAAAAAAAACTTTGTTACCGTTCATATATAAGCAGCAACCGAGTGCACACCAAAAAAAAAAAAGAAAAAAAAAGAACCAAATGTAGAGTTCCCTGAAAGCAGAAGGGAAAATAGCACAAGTACAAAAATAAAAGCTACCGACGAAAAAGAAATATTTTACAAGTAGAAAGAACATTTCAAGAATCTGCATGAAAAACCCTCCTGAAAAAAAAAACTGATAAACCAAAATTATTAATGAAAATTGGACATCAAACTTGAACAGTTTAAGGACGAAGAACTTGATCCAGTATAAAAAAACCAAAAGCAGAAAACCTGCATATATGAACGAAAAACCTCATGAAGTATGGAAGACATGAAAATTTGACAATATACCTCATCGATTATCCTGGGTATAAACAAATTACGATAGAAAAATGGAAGAAAGGCTGCATCCTTCCATTCTTCCCAAAAAGTGTCCTTGGAATTTCTTAGAACTACTGAGATATAACGCTGACTGCTGTAGCTGCTCTGCTTTTTAAATTATATGACCTAAATTTGCGAAAATTCTTAGAAAAATTCAGGACGGCTTTCAAAAAAAAATCGAATCATCATTCCACGAGTTCTGACTCTCCATTGAGTCATCGATGGGGAAACATGCAAGAAAAGTTCAAAACAACACTAGAGTTTGTAGATTTCTCCAAGGCATTTGATTCTATACAGAAAAGGAAAGATGGAGCTAATTATAAAAGCATATTCTTTCAAAAAACTAAATTGTGGCCACTGTAACGATGCTTAACAAAAGCCCGAAAGCAATGGTTTGCTGACCGGATGGAGACACCGACTACTTCCTCATTGTCGTTGAAATTTTGCGGGAGATACATTAACACCATATCAAGATTTGCATAATGCATACGATAATCACCTGATGTTACGCAGGATGAGTAAGATTAGTTCTCACCCCACCTCAATATTTATTCCTTAGCCATAATTGGACAAGAGACGCCAGAGAGTGTAATTAGCTAGCGCATCAAATAACCTTCAGCAAATATAAAAAATGCGTCAATCTGATGCGGATGAATGCGAGAATTTGCAGACGAGATCAAAAGGTGGCAATGCCAGACGAATAGTTTCAGTGTTAATTTTGCGTCAGGAAGGTCCGGCTGCATTTATACAAGAAACAAAAGATCCTCGGATTAACAAGATACTCAAGAAACCAACATAACCTAGAAGGATCATCAATTTGTAACATAATTCTGGGATGGATTGGCAAATAAGTTCAAATCAATATGAACACTTGCACAGAAGACAGAGAAAGGACAGAGTCAAGATTTAAATCGCTTTCATTGTCAATGCATTTACATTCACGAGAAAAGTAAGCTGACAAGCAGAGTGGTCAGTTTGAAAAGACAAGTTAACATATGTTTGTTCATATGACACTGAGTAACCTAGCAAGGGGAAATAATAAAGGACACTACGAATCCCTTATTAACCCTACTCTCCAAACCACATATTTTGACATGACGGGCTCATGCTAGAAATACTTTCAGAGTAGCAGAAATGACATTAGTTTTAAGATCAAGTGGGTTGTCACACAAACTATTATATCTTAAATGCAGTATGAAGAAGGAACAATGCATCCGTATAGAAGGTCGTGATTGCATGAGATATCACATATCTCTCAAGAGAAGCAAAAGAAGGCAGAACTGAATTGGTTTTCCTGCGGTTTGAGAAGACGCTGGGATGACTCTATGCTCCTTGTAAGATTATAGGACACATTTTAGAGCTGTAAAAGTTCCCAAATGATAACGTTCTTGAGGATTTCAACATTTTATTGACTCAAGGAAAAGGAAAAAATATTGAACTGTTCCATCTTAATTTCCATTATTGTTCTTGACATCAACGAAGTGGTTAAATCAATAGCAACGGAGCGTTCGGAATCGATCACGAAAACAAGTGTACAACAACCACAAAACAGAGCCTATTCTAACGATATAAACATGAATATATTAATTGTGCTGTAGCTGTTATCGGGGTACGAATTAAACTCAGTAACCCAAGTTCAAAGCATGAACGAGTCCGTTCGCATTGCAAAAAACGCTAATCCCCTGGTGGAAGGTATGATGTCAAATATCCTATCACTTGGGTATCACCTACCTCTTCGGCATAATGAGCCAGTCCCATCTGCTATATATGTAGCAGTAGTTTATAAGACCAGTAAGTCTGAACTAGTTTGAGCAAGTCTGGAAGGTGAACAGCCGTTCCTTATAACGGAAGCCACTAACTATCGTTGAACTATATTCTTATTCTAGCCACAAATCCTATGTTCTTATTACTAACAGCCTCTCTCTTGTAAATACTTGTTCCTGTAAATATAACTCTTTTTCCTCGTATCTCGTGGTTTGTCTTTTATTACTACTTCCTGCTTTCATCAACCAGAACGCAACAATATGTAAATAAAGCCGACTGGACTTTTGGATATTGGTAAGGTAACTGGTCAAAAAAGAAAAACCTAAATCCAGTCCATTATTACTTCACGAAAACAATAGACCTTGTGTGGCATTCACTTCGTAGTGAAAGAGTTAGGTAAATTAATGCATCATCAGTCGCTGGTTGTAGATGAAGACTATGTAGAATCAGAAGGTTTATTTCTTGGGCATCGATGAAAAAACATTAGTAACTGAAAAAGAGTATAGAAAAAGACGAATTCTGAGTCATCTTTTGAGAAACAACATCTCTTTATTCGCGGAAAAACCACTTGAAGAGTTTCAAAAAGTTTTCAACTGCATCATGAGGGATACAGCTGTCACCAGAAAGTAGGGCAGTGCCTTCGTTGTCAATACTTTTTGTTTTACGAAAAAACTTAGTTGACAAGTGGAATGGCCAGTTTTAATGTACAACAAATAAAGTCAACATCTTTTTTTCAAACGACATTAAATGATCCAGCATGTGGAAATAATATTGGACACTTCGAATCCCTTATTGAGCCTGCTCTCCGAACGACATATTTTGAGAGAAGGATTTTCCGCAAGAGATATTTTCAAAGTAGTAGTAATGCCCTCAGCTTCAGGATAACGCTGGTTGAAATGCAAACTCATTAAGAAATTAGCTGTATGCCACACAATGTACATTTGAGGCGAAGTACAATTAGTTTGGATGGTAAAATAGCTACATAATGTTCACAACCCTGAACTGCTAGGCCTCATCAAGAAGTCGATGAACCAGTGTCCAATTCATCCGAATAATTCTTGACTATTGTGACTATGTGAAGCCTTAATGTAGACCGTATAAACCCTTGAGTAAACCAAAATGATTTCTTCTTTCCCAAAATATTTGAGACGATCAAGAAATTTAAAAATTGTACCAGTGTATAGAAGTAAAGTTGGCAACCATAATCGAGGTCGACCAGAAGGCTTTCTTTTTGATAGCCACAACACTGAGGTGTGGAGGAGGGCGCTACTCCTTTCCCTGGATTGCTCCACTTAACCCTTGAAACGTACCTATATTGATGAGTTTTAAACAAGGAGGTATCAAGTACCATCTTTAAAGTCTTTGGTATCACACGACCTGGGATTGAACCCAGGTCTCCCGGACCATTGTCGAGCACTCTACCCACTGGGTTATCCCTTAATCATGTCAAAAGCAGCCATATTTAAATTAAGTTGGTTCATTTCAAAAATAATAGGAAGGAAAAAAAGGGCATCTGGGGCAACTATCGGGTAAATTACTTAATATAATTTGATCTGTATATAGATGTTGTCATATTAGTGTATATGTTCTCTGCAAAGCTTCTTTTTTTAAGACGCACGGGACTGCCCCGCAATATTTGTATAAGTAGGGTATTGTGAGATGACAATCTCGAGAACAGAAGGGCAAAAGTCACTGTATGCGACCTACAAGAGAAGGGTGATGCATTATCACTTTGAATAGGATATTTCTATTCCAGAACAAACTGGAATAGACATGGGCAAAAGATTTGTAGTCACATGACCAAAATGCTGATGAAAAAAAGCAACAAATATTAGACATTTTGTCGAAATTAATTTATCAGCAAATAATGAGAAAAGCAAATGTTCCGATTGGTTTCGTTAGAGAAATATGAATTAAAATGTCAGTTTCTTAACAGTAATATGTTTACCCGATATTTTTCTTTTCTTTTAAAACTTTTTTTTTATAATTCTTCTTGCTGGAAGTTTTACATTCAGGGGAGTAAATATTTGCGCGAAAGCATTTAATAAAGAATTCAAAGAAATCTTGAAGCCACTGAATATTTAGTGTATTTTTACGAATAGATAGACTAAAAATCAGCATCAATGTATATATATATATATATATATATATATATATATATATATATATATATACACGCGAACATACACACACATATGACTATATATATATATATATATATATATATATTCTAAAATAGGTTGGTCCACAAAGAGATTTGTATTTTTTGAATTTATTCATTTGGTTCTTACATGCGTGTTATATATGTGTATGTTTCCAGCTAGTTGCTTTTCTCAGAGAATATAAATGGCACAATGCATTGTTGCAGGATACTCAATGAGACTTGAACTCTTGTTCGCAGTTTGAATGTTTATCAGTTTGTTATAGGTTTTATTTAGAGGACATCCTATGTATGCATATATATAAATAGATAAAGAGGTAGGGAAAGATATAAAGATACATATATATGCATTAGATATATGCCTTAAAGTTTAAAGTCTCGTTTACCCAATATATGCTTATATAGACACGTAAATAAATACCGATAATATAAAGTTAACACACACACATGCATTTATATATACATATATATATCTATAATACCTCGTTGTGAGTTGGTCTTCCTGATCAAAATTAATTGGATATCTCATACTTCTGGTCGTTATGCTAAATTCGAGTTTTGGTTCAAGAATAATTATATATATATATATATATATATATATATATATGTGTGTTTGTGTGTGTGTGTGTTTGTGTGTCTATTCTGACTGTGATTATTTTTTCCATTAGATCTGAAGAAGTTCTTATATTTTTGGTGTTATTGACTCATATCAATACCCAAAACAGGATGGAAATAAATTTATAATCCTAATGTGACCGTTTTTTGTTTTTCTTAAAGAAAGTATATATATATATATATATATATATATATATATACACTTTGTAAATGGGAAAAAGTTTATTTTAGTTCGACCCAAAATAATTTCAAACCAAGGTGGGGTACCTTTAAAATGACTCTCTTTTATAGGAAGTACAAAAATTGTGCTTCCTTTAACAACCACTGTCTTCCTATGAGACACGAGGAAAGTTTATCCCAGCAAATTAGTTTGTTTTTGTTTTATCAAGAGTTGCAATGTTTGTTTTGATAATGACTCAATGTTCATTTTTATCTTGAACAATAACTGTAATATTTTGACCTTCGACCCGGCCCAAAAATACTATTCCAAGGTGATACACCAGAAGGAAGTGACACATTTCAATGGCCAGTAATCGAAAGAGATCGTGTGGGCGGATTAAGGCTTATGATATGGGACAAGGTGAAGGTCTCATTGTGCCACTACAGTGATGCACCGGAAGAGAGTAACCTCTGAACTGCATGACATTTATTTCCGCTTGATGACGATTAAACATTCGTTTTCAAAGATCCAGTGGGTGATCGTGTGGGCGTTGAATTATTATATAATTGAGTTGAGTTTGGGGTGCCAAAGCAGTTGCCAGCAGAATTCCAGACAGTAGAGACCAGATGTGGTAGGGAAGGCCAGACCCGACCGAGGGGGCCCTCGGAAAGCCCCGATGGAGTGGACCCCAAGACCTCTGGTTGAGCATCTAAGAGAACAAGAAAGACACAACGTGACGGTCATAACAGTGGGGTCAAAATTTGAAGTTTATGTTCGGTCTCCAGCACCCTCTCACATGCAACCTTGAGTAACCCTTTCGAACCCTTGCAATAAAGTGAGAGAGGTAAATATTTTTCTAAAGAAGTCTTCCGGCATTTTCCTTCATGCATCTGTCTTTGTCACTGCGTCGTTTATCTTTATTATTATTGAGTCGTTATGATACGGCAAATAAGTATGCAACATAACTCTCGATATCTGTGTCTGAAAAGAAAGGCTTCTTGCTGGATAAACATAATGAATTTATTTTTTTCTGTTGATTTCAATCCAAATCTCAGTTAAGACGTATGTTGCCTAAATGGATTAGTTTTTTTTTCTTTTACGATGAGATCAAACATTGTATTATAATTTGCACTATGGTCGAGGGTGACCCAAAGGCTGCTTTTTCAATAGCTACAACACTGAGGTGTAGGATAGGGCACTATTCCATTCCCTGGATTGATGTTTACCTTATAATGCTGAATGTTAAGCAAGGCAGCAGCAAGTACCATTTTTTGAGTCTTTAGTATGACTCGACCCGAGATTGAACCCTGGTCTTCCGGAACATTAGTGAACATTCTACTCATTAGGCCAATTAGCACTATACTGCCTCTTAATATGAATTTTCATGCGAGCATCTGTGGTGAACAAAAAAATTTGAATATTTTTCTAATTGACTGCTAATTCCATTTTAGTAAGTTGGACATACGATAAAGTACTTTTTTTATCTTAATTAGTTTTTCAGATTTTTTCCATAAATGTAAATTCTACATTGTTTTGAATTCGTTTTAGTAAAATTTATCTGAATTTTGAATATTTATCTATTTCTAGACAATTAAAAATGACAGCTAATGTATAGGAGTGTTTCTGGTTTGAATAAAAGTTTGCCCATCTAATGTTTGGTGGTAGAAAAGCGATGACCATGAGAAATTTACAACAGAATGTGTTTCATGAACAGAGAAGAATGTTCTTGTTAAAATAAATTCTTTACAAATGAACTAAATACGTGTTAGCCATTATGATTCTGAAACAAAAAGAAAGTCTTTTGTCTGAATTTCTAAGACGAAGCTTGATGATTTTTATCATTCAGTGCTTTCGGATATCTTTATTGTTATATTCACAATGTTTCGGCTGATATATCCTCCAGTCTTCTTCAGGTATTTCTTGTCGAACCTTGGAGCCTACACAGAACTTCGAACCACGTCGTTTATCTAATCCACGGGGTTCGCCTGCTCTGATTCCGTTTACCATAACCGGACACACATGGACACATAGCACAACGGTTTTAGGCGTTTGTTCCCCTAACTTCTAAGAGATAATCATCTAGAGGTTGCAGATTCAATCCTGACTGCAGGCGAATAAGAATACAGGAATACTTGACTCTTGTACCCAGTTATGGTTAACGGAATCAGAGAAAGCGAACCCCGTTGGTTCAACAAACGACGTGGTACGAAGTTTTGTCTTGGCTCCCGAGTTCGACGGGAAAGGCCTGAAGAAGGCCGGAAGACATATTGGCCGAAATGTTGTGAATATAAACAATAAAGATGAAGACAATACACCGAATACCCTGAATGATAAAAATGTAAGTCTATGGGGCGGAAAACATTAACGCTTTGGTAAAGATAAAGATGCTATGATGATATTGTTATTTCTCGACAAATCTCTCACAGCAGATATATGTCTCTTAGGCAACGTGTTATCATCTACGTAAACATTAGTGGTTGCAGCAAATTTCCCTTGTATAAACCCATTAAAATTGCAATGATTGTTTCTACAGTTTAAGTTCATTAAATTTACTCTGCTGAGGTTATTTATTTCTATAGCGTATTTAAAGACAGATATTCAAAAAGACTCAGTGTCATTGTTTATATATATTTAGAAAGATAAATGGATAGATAAGCAGCCAATAGAATTAAACTGAGATTGAAAGAAGGTTAACACTGATAAAGACTGATAGGTAGAATACGGAATGTTTATATTAGGTGGATATGAACTGAACATTATAAATATCAACATAGACAGATTGATAGATGTGATACGTATAATTACTTTCAGAGTACTAATTAATTACGTATTAATAATTTGGGAGTACTAATTAATTACGTATTAATAATTTTGGAGTACTAATTAATTCCGTATTAATAATTTTGGAGTACTAATTAATTACGTATAATCAATTGTGGAGTACTAATTAATTACGTATTAATAATTTGGGAGTACTAATTAATTACGTATTAATTATTAATTGCATCACGCAAATATAAAACAGGAACGCTACTAACGGTGATAGAATGTTTTAAAACTTTCTCATCACTTTTGTTTTATTTAGAAATCTACACGCTCTGACGAAGGTCTAAAAATTGAAACTATTTACGTTAGTCCATATTTCTATGTATAAAACCACCATCTGAAAACGTCATGTTTTTTCATCTCAATACATTTTCGTTTAAATATGTATACATATATTCATATATATATATATATATATATATATATGTGTATGTGTGTGTGTGTGTGTGTGTGTGTGTGTGTGTGTGTGTGTGTGTGTGTGTGTGTGTTCGTATATGTGTATTACTCTCTCATCTTGACAGATGACAGTCGTCTTTACCAGCTGAATTACATCTCAAACATTCTGATTAATAATTGACTCCGCATGTAAAAAATTTACAAGATGCATTAGATGATAAGGTAATAATACACCTGTACGTCGGTGGATTATAGATACATGTACTGGCACAACATTTATACCATTCTCTGGGTCTATATCCCTCAGTGTGATATCAAGATAGCTGGGGACTATGCAAACTGCAGATTTTATTTCAGAACATCTTCTCTTGGACTTTTCTCATCAAAAGACATCTTCAAGTTTTCAGGTATTAGATGCTTGAGTTTCTTTCTGAGTTTGTGATTTCGGGTTAACTTGCCCTTGAAGAGTTTCTTTCAAAACGGCTTTCTCGTTTGACAGAAGCCTCTTCTACTGAACGATGGAGCCACATCTACCACACACACACACACACACACACACACACACACACACACACACACATATATATATATATATATATACATATCATAACAGTTTATTGTAGTCACTATCTCACTTGTGGTAGACCAAATGCGTTATAATTTAGAGAGTGCTCAACATCTGTGATAGAGCTATTATATAATAATCAATAATTGTGTATCAGCTTTTATTCTTATTTAATAGAATGGATACTTTTCTGTAACACTTGGTTTCATCCCGTCTTTACACGGTAATCATCAGGCAGATGATTGCCGTATAAAGATGACATGAAACCAATGGTCGTGGATACGCATCCACGTTATTAAAATATATATAAAAGCTAATATATATATATATATATATATATATATATATATATATATATATATATACGTAAGGCCGTTGTTGTATAATGACAATCGTTTTAGGAAATGTGCACAGCGAACCTAGTTCAATTCTTCTCCGAGGAGAGATTAGCTAATAAATCCTAAAAAATACAAATCTCTTCGTTGACCTACTCATTTAAACATATCGTATTCTCTCTTTGGACATACAAAAAAAATTCATTTATATATATATATATATATATATATATATATATATATATATATATATATATATATATATATATATGTGTGTGTGTGTGTGTGTGTGTGTGTGTGTGTATATATATATATATATTCAGTTTTGCATTTCTACAAATATACGTTATGAACATATATATTTATATATATATATATATATATAGGGAGAGAATGGCAGACAGACAGACAGAAAGACATACAGACAGACAGATAGTGATGATGATATCCATAAACCAGTAAATAAAAACAAAATTACCATTTTATTATCCGTTACTTAATAGTTATAACAGAAAATTATATTTCTTGCAATTATTTTCAAGTTTCTTTTTTTTTAATTGTTTGAAGGCAAGTTTAGTGTGATATTTATTTTATCATTTAAAATATAAAAACCTGTATTGTTAACAATTTTCTACAAATAATTTTCCCAGTTATAATGGTAGACAACGCTTTTTTCCAGAAAGCTTGACTATAAAATACATCCTTGCAGACGTTAAACAGAAGAAAATTCGTCGTTTAATGTTTTCAATGTGGAAAGTGAACAAATTGTTCGAATCGAAATTAATGTACCATTTTAAATTGAACATAATCGTTGGAAAAAAGGTTGTTAAAATTTAGAAAAAGGAAAAATTGGAATCACTCATTGTTCAAATTCAGGCAGAGATATTAATGCTTTTGAAAATGGCATAACTTTCTAATTTACGACCATAAGATACCTTTATGGTAACTGTTATCAAATAGATTCGGTGATTAGAGTTCTAATCATTGATGGGGCAGTTTGTGTTTTGCTTCGAGCAAATAGCCTTAAGAAAAGCTATGAATCCAGGCCTTACATCTACCTGAAATAAATAGTAGAGCAGAATAGGTTCTTTAGCTGTATTTAGACATCAAGTCTGAGATAGAAAAAAATACTGATTTATAATGCTTTAAAACTATTTTTTTGTAAGTAAATACGTACTTTCATGACTAATTATATGTTACCTGACGCGCAAAGCTGTGTACAATGAAGAGTATTTAAATCGAAACTAACTTAAAATCTCGATTTATAAATTGACCTTGTCTCACATCCTGCTTGTGAATGAGAGTTTTGGTAAATACTATTGGTTGTCATTATAGTGATATTTTTGTTACTGGCATGTCATAATTTATAGTGATTAGTTTTGGTTTACAATCAACCAATACATTGACCCACAGATTCTATTTCGTTGATTATAATCAGCAGCTTCGATTTAATATCTATTCCCATTTCTGCCTGCAGAAGAAAATCTTCAAAACAAACTCCCATTTAGTCTCTTCTAAAAATAATTGATATATCCGTTGTTACTTTGGCATTGGTAAGCGATTAAGCTTCTTTCGAAGGAAATCACATTTACTTCTAATATCATGTGTATCTGTTATCAGTTTTTACTTACTGACATCTTGACCCTTTCTGATATAGACTTTCACCAGTGACAGAGCTTCATGTTTCCTCCGAGAAAATCAAATAGACTCTGTTTTCCTTTTTCCACCACTCACAAAAGATGGGTAATTTCCTGTAATTCTCTGTAAAACACCTTGGTTCTTCCCTCAAATCTAGATTTGTCATTCATTACCTCGTTTTCTTCTTTTCCTTATTGGAAGGTATAAGAAACAGTAGATGTCGAAAACGAAAAGAAAATAGCTTCGTGCCGGACAGGTTCCAATTCTTAATAAACAACAGCCAGAGCCGACATCAGAATGCTGAGCAGTGAATAAGAAAGATGTCACCTTCATTGAAATTAATTAGCAGCAAATTTCATCCATGCATTTGACGAACATACTTGATAATTTTTTTTTTGTTCAGCATTGTCTATTTGCCTCTTCACACGGACTCACTCACGCCAATTACAGTGAGAAACATTCATGCTTACATGTGTATAGGTAGTTAATGAAGCCACAAATATAGACAAAGAATGAGAACCGAGTCACTATTGAATGATAATAGATTTGCTCTTTAAATATATATATATATATATATATATATACATTTCAAGAGTCATATATGTATATATATATATATATATGTGTGTGTGTGTGTGTGTGTGTGTGTGTGTGTGTGTGTGTGTATATATAGCTTTGCCCTTAACATATATATAACTTTAAATGAAGGATGAAAATATATTTATATTTTAATATTTTCCAAAGTAAGATTTTTTTTCGGGGAAAAGGTGTTGGTATCTATAAAGAAAGAAAGTCTATACAATTTTTATAGCCAACGAATTTACCTTGGTATCGCCATTAACAGGCTGAGAGACCATATATATGTATATATATACATATATACTCGTGCACACATACGAGGGTCATTCAAAAAATAAGGGGATTTTCCAAAGCAAAATGCTTCCTTTTCTCTCAATTCTTTCATTTGTTTTATAGTAAAATTTATTCTAATCTCGAAAAAATAGTTCTTCTTATGCTATTCCAAACAGAGTACTCTAGATTTATATGGAGTTCTGTCATCAAATTCATGGTGGTTAAGAATAACAAATCATGTGACATCTACAGAGTAATATGTGATGGAAGATTTTCCTGGAAAAGTATATTGTAGTCATATATGGATGGAGAAGGGGAAAAGAGGAAGACAGAATGCCAAATCAGGTTGATAAGTTTTCCAGTAATAGGTTAACGTCTTCAGAATAAATGTGTTTTTACTATATATATATATATTTTTTTTTTTTTTACTATATACATATATATACAAGTTAGGTTTGGGGTGAAATATATATAAACTCCAAGAGTTTTGTGTTTTATTATTTCTGTTATGAGTTTTTAATGCCAGTTTTAAATAATGTTTTTGCAATTGGGTTTGAATGACAAGTCCCCAATACTCTCCTGAGTTTTCAAACTTGTTTCAACATTGCTGCGATCTGTATAATCTCGATTCTATCTCTGACTTCAAATTCCTTCAGTCTTTTTCCAATCCTTAAAGACCGCCCCAAACGCGGAAACTACGATTCGTATCACCGACCTCTTCATGCTTTATAGCATTTTCAGCTCGCTAGCATGACCCAAGTGTATGAAGCCAAGAGGGCTGGAGATGTAGAATACACCGACTGCATCTCTGCAGAGTTTTCAGGCTCACCTCTCCCCCACATGAGTATCCTGTTACCCGGTTAGTTGAGACTATAGAATACGACAACTGCATCTCTGCAGAGGGTTAAAAAAATCTTCCAAGAGTATCCTGATATGACTCTAAACAATCTGATTACTAGGCTCCGATCATGACTGGAACTTTAAGAAATCTCGAGTACCCCTTCATTGCCGTTGCTCCTCTAAAATCCACTCTGGCTCGGAGTGGTAGCACCTGAAACGGCTCTATCTATGGGTTAAAAATAACGATTGGAAATTTTAACTGAGTGCAAGCAAATGACATGCTAAACTTATTTGTTTGAAATAAAACTGTTTAATTATTTAACTGGGTGTAAATAAATGACTTATGTTCAAATAATTGTTAGTGATACATAGCAATACTTGGAACCATTTAGATGGGTACAAAAGAATGAGTCCAGATTCGTTTACAAACGTTGTCAACAAAGTATGTTTACAAATGATATATATTTGATATATATGTATAAAGGGGATTCGACATTAAATAACCTACAATCGTTGATAAGCCATAAAATCCAGCTAAACAACGTCATATATATTTAACATATATGTATAAAGGGGTTTGACATTAAATAACCTACAATGGTTGATATGCCATTAAATCAAATCAAACCAAACCAAGTATTTTTATTCATTTTCACTGTAAGGTCCACTGGAACAGTAAAATCCTCAAGATGACAATGTTTTTTTTTTTCCTTTTTGCAAGCCGTTGTCTTCTGGCTTATCTGTGTGTATCTCAAAATCCCTGATAATTTAATGAGTCTTGTTTTTCTAAGGACGGATTCGGTTTGCTCATGTACCACTTGTCAGCTTGGTCAAATATTAATCTCTTGAAAAATTCTCAGTATATCACTTTTCATCCCCTGTCATACCTAGACTGGTATTTCTTTTGCACTAGTACCTGCATTCGCTAATTATTTGATTCACCGGTTCATCACTCTCCACCTGACAAACCTTTGATTTCTGTTGCATATTAAGAATTTTCGCCTTCGTAAAAAAGGGTTCTTATGGTGTTATTTCGTTTCACCTTTAAAGGAGATTCAGTTTTTCACTTAAGGTTTCCTTGTGCAGGTCATCTCATGCGCAATCTCCTCAACGTATTACTTGAAGTATTCATAGAGTTGTTTTTCTTTTCAGTTTTCTAGATTAATCGTTTTACAGTTTGTCCTTAGATCAACATAGCTGTTATTGATTGGTGCAATTCTTTCTTTGCTTCTTTGGTGCATTCCATGACTCTTCAAATTGTTCCATTTGAGCAGTTCTCAATCCTGGCTAGTACCCTTTTTTTACTTTTCTAGACACATGGAATTTGTCTTTCGAATGTAAGGCCTTCTGCATCTGTGACACTATGAAGTGGGTGCGCCAAGCAGACGATCTTTTTGTTTGTTTTGGCGCGAAACAAAGCAAAGACCTGAGCTCGTGATCTCGACGCGACCGGAAGTAGGCAAGGGAACGCCAGAGAGAGGAGTTGGAAGAAAGAACCTAGAGAAGGCAATTGGCGAAGGGTGACGCTGAGGGGGAGTCGACACCGGACAGTTGAAGAGACCAGTCGGCATGAGATAGGGTCCAGGAGCAGTGAGGGAAAACCAGTCAAGATGAGTCAGCATTCCTCGTGGCTTTGTGGAAATTTCGCGAAGGATGCACGTCAGCGTTAGTCTGCAGATGCACAGGAAATTCAGTGTCACAAACTTGCCCTTCTTGCACTTGAGTTAACCCAAGCCCATATTGTTCGTTTGTTCTTTGTTCTTTATCTCCCACTCCCTCGGTTGTATTTCTTGTGCCGTAAAGAAAGGTGTGATTCTCCCGGCGGACCACGAGATGAATCACCGGCCAAGACAGAACTGGGTTGAAGAAGTTGATAAGTACGGGGGCGGCGAGGGGGTATTGTCACACATTGGCACCAATTTCCTTGTCTGTTTGTCTGAGTTCCTCCCTTATCCATTTTAGAATGATCCCGAATATCTTACAAGAGGGACTGTTTAAGTGTTAATGTTTGTGATAAGATTTCTGTAGCAGATCCGTCTTTCCGTGCTCTTCTAAAGTATTCTTATAATTTTTTTTCTTTTATCTTTTTTTTAATGATACCTTCTGCCAAAATGCCCATTTGCTTTTAAGTTTCAAAAGTTCTGATTCTTTACTGATAATGTAGTTCTATTCCTTCCGTTTTCCTCTTTTATTATTATCAACATGGCACATTTATCAATGTCAACTTCCATTCCTATGTCATGTTTGTGTAATCTTTTCGTTTAATCAATGTCCTAATTGTTCATTTTTGGCAAATGTCGCAGTGTCATTCATTTAATTAAGATAATTTATTGTTTCCAGCAACTTCGTAAATGTATAGCTTCTTTCGCTTTCTCTTAGACGATAATTAAGTGGTAACGTTACAATAAATTATAGAAGTGCTGAGAGTGAGCTTTCCTGTGGATTTTAACCTCTACTAGGATTTACTATCACGCCGCTCATTCCACTTTCCTGCTTTCCATGGCGTTTGTGATGGAGTTTTAAACATTGTAGGATATTTTTTCTTATATTTCAAAATATCATAATTATTAGAACTCCTTTCGAGTTTTCACACCCGGATGAGCTGATTGTCTCTCTGATGTCTGAATGATACCAAGTCCAATCAGGTTTCCAGGATTCTTCTCAATATTCTGGCCAGTCTTACCAATACTGTAATTTAGATGGCCTCTGCTTTGTCTTGCAATTTACAACTTTTCTAGCTTCCTTATTAAGAATTTTAGGGTCGTTTCAAACAAGTCAAATACAACTGATATCCCTGTCATCTTCATGTTCCGTTGATTTCTTGGTTTTCTGGCAAATTACGAGTTCTTGTCTCTCTTTTTGTTTTCTTTCATTTCCATTCTATCATTATTATTATTATTATTATTATTATTATTTACTCATTAGATTTTTTCACATCAGTTTTAGCTGATGGTTTTCTCTTAGAGTTTGAGTGACTGCAAGTCTCCTCAACTCTCCAGGACTCTCCTCAGTGTTCTGGCCGTTCTCAGTAATGCTGTAGTTTGGATGGTCTCCACTGGTCCTTTTATTTCCAAGTCCTCCATTCCCTTTATTAATCCTTTAGTTACTGTACCAAAATCACCAATCCCAATTGGTATAATTATCACCTTCATGTTCCATAGTCTTTTCAATTCCCTAGCAAGGTCGAGGTACTTATCCTTCTTTTCACATTCTTTCAGTTTTATTCTGTGGTCAGTCGGTACAGCAAAGTCTACAATTTTGCAAATTCTCTTTTTTTTTGTCAATTATTTTAAGGTCTTGAGATTAGGTGATCCGTCAGTATGCCAAAGTCCCATGGGAGTTTATGAGTGTCATTTTCTAGGACAGGTGCTGGGTCGTGCATATACCATTTGTTCGTATAGTCCATGTTAGTTTTCATTAATAATGTAGTTTTTATACTTATAAATAGAGTACTCAATAACAGTGATAGAGAATTTATATCTATCTATCTAGCTATCATTTAGAATACTGTAGACATACCATCAACAGTACTTATTTACTTTAGTGTTCTCGTTTATTTGATCATTAGACTATCACGCTTTGAGGCTCTGAGAATCTGACACTCACCAAGCACATATATATACAATCATATAAATACATCATCATCATAATGTCACGCTGCCAGCACAGGATCTCCCCTACTCTCTCTCTCTCGCCACACGTCTCTGTCGTCTATTGCTTCTGGGATGTCTTACAGGCTATATCCTGTACCGGCAGAGAGTTGTATATAGGTTCTAGCTGGTCATCATGCCTTTGCTCATCCATGAGAAGAGGTCCACACGAGTATATCGCTTATGAGTTAACATTACTTCTCCAGCAGTGTCCCGCATGTCAGGTTCGTCTCACTTAGATAGCTTTTGTGATAGGTGATAGGTGACCGTACAGCTGCTGTTTTGTTGGGTATTGCGTCCAGGAGTTGTTCAAAATTGTTCACAGCATTCTTGTGTAGTTGCCGTCACGTTTTTTCTCCATAAGTTTAGTTAGCGTCCATGTAGTTCTTCCATATAGCAGTATCGACACGGCCTTTGCTTGGAAAAAAAACTGCGTTTCCTTTTATGGGTCAGGTCTGACTTCCACGTGACCTATAGACTATCGATAGCTGCCCAAGCCTTTGCTTGTTGCGTGCTGGTGTCTTTCTCCGTTTATGAGACGCTGCTTCCGAGGTATGTGAACATGTCGAACAAGTTCAAAGGAACACTACTTAGTGTGTAGATGTCGCTTCTTTTATCAAAGCACATGAATTGGATCTTGTCTGTGCTGACATGGAAGCCTATGCCACCAGCTGTTCGTTGCAGACTATGTAGCAGGGATTCGACTTGGGTGGGTGTATTTGCCAGGAGCGCTATGCCATCGGCTTAGTCTGCGTCCTTTCCTTAAGAGGGATGCATTCAACCTTTCTCTAAGAAGGATGATCACAGAATAGCCAAGGACTACCGAGGTATAACCTATACATCTATAGCGGTCAAGATCTACTATGCTCTACTACGCAACCGCATAGAACTGAAACTTGAGAAAATACATAGGAAGAACCAAAATGGGTTTCGGAAAAAATCGATCCATATCATCAGAAATTTTGACTATCTGTCGAATTCTAAAAGATGTACGTGCAAAAAAAACTGAGGCAACAATATTATTCGTCGACTTCTCCAAGACATTTGACTCTATACAAAGAGGGAAGATGGAGAAAATATTTCTAGTCTACGGCCTCTCCAAAAAAAAAAATTGTCACAGCCATAATGATGCAATATAAAATACGAAAGTAAAAGTCCGCTGATATAGAATACTTCGACATTGTAGCAGGTGTTCTATATACCTGTTTGTCATCTACCTAGACTACGTGCTTAGAACGTCTATAGATTAATGAAAGAAAACGGTTTCAGGCTGGCAAAGGGAATAAGCAGAAAATACCCCGCATAAATACACTCATATCCACATACGTATATCTATATATATATATGTGTGTGTGTGCATATACACACATTTATATGCATATACACGTCAATATTCAGATATATATTGATACATATATACACATATACATACATATATACATACATTTAATGCACATACGACTATATGAATATATACATGCACATACATCTATATTTACATGACATATGTATAATACGTATTTATACATATAAAACATATTCGGTAATATTGTAAACATATATAGGTACACACAAACACTCAGGCACGTACACACACACACACACACACACAATCACACTTATATATATATATATATATATATATATATATATATATATATATATATATATATATTCTTATATGATCTCAGGATGAAATCCAAGGGTGAGGATTATCCACTATGAGTACTCATTACTTACGGGTACTGATGTATAATTAATTTGGGGTTAATGATATATCAACACTCAACGTGTAGAGCTACAAGATGATTTGCATAAAGACAAAAAGAAAAAAAAATCATGTTCTTGGTATCATTATAAATTTATTTAAGGCTCATCTAAATTCCTATAATTTCAACCTACAAGTTCCTATAAAAACCTTTTTCAGATGTGGTATTCAAAATTCTAATGAAGATGTTTTCATATTGCTTCCGGCGAGAATGAAATTTGAAGAAACTTATTGATTTTTATTTATTTTTTTTTAATAATTTATTTTATCTATTTATTAAACAAGGAAAAATTAATAAAAGTTAAATATTTAATATCTATTATTATTTTACACACACACATATATATATATATATATATATATATATATATATATATATATTCTAAAACATATGCTGTTACACCTAATTTACATATTAAGAACATTAAAAATTAAGAAACATAATCCGGAAACAGTAATTCTTGCTACTTGACTTTAAAACAAACTTTTGATAAAGTTTATATTCTACTTTTATTGAAACTATTATGTTTTATCAATATTAAAAATAAAAAGGAAAAAAATAAATTTTGTTTTATTTATAAAAAAACTAGTTTTAGTTATTCAAAATAAACTCATAATTAATATGTGATTCATTTATCGAACGTTAAGTGATTGTCGTAAGTAAATCATTCATCTGTAAAAGATAATTTGTTAATATAACTAATAATCTAAAAAAAAAAAGATTTTAACGTTCGATTCTTAAACTTGTGATAATCAATAGCAAAAAATGGTATAAGAAAAAAAAAACAAAAAAAAAAACGGTGCATTATTGAAATAATTCCTACTCGTTAAAAGTCCGATTATTTCGTTTTTCTTTATTAATTATTTTTTCTCTTCTATTCTTATTAAAATAGATGTTTATATATTTCATCTATTAATTTTGATGTTATTTTATATTAGAAAAATATTCAATATTGACTTGATTGATTCTATAGTCTTTATTGTAAAGAATTATGGATTGATATATTAATATATGAAATTATGGTATATAAATCACTTAATTAAATGTAATTAGATACATAATTCTAAAAAAATATTAAGTTTAATTATACTAAGAACATTGTTTAATGTCTACTTACAGAAATCAGTTCTTTTCTAGAATTAAACAATTGTTCATCAAAAAAGGTTTATATACATATTTTCTATTGTAAGCCTAAATTACACTTACCGTGTAAACTATTCATTAAGAGTGATCTTTTTATTGTTTTCCAATCTATAACAGGTGTTAGTTCATGTTCTTTTATATCCCAGTAATACTTAGATAGGGCAGTTCTATTTTTTTTTTTAACGTTGGATTTGTAAAAGACTGTAGATGGTTACAGTATCTAAATTTCGAGTATAAACTTGTTATACAATGTAAGCTTTATCAATTTTATCATTTTCTTTATTTGCTACGGGACGTTTCTTTTGTATTTTACAATTACGTGTAGGTTTTTAAGTTGTCTTTGTTATTCCAGTCTAGTTTATTAATTTCTTGTTGTGATTGTCAATAATTATAAAATTATTGTTAGTACAAGAATCCCTAATACTTACATTATTCTTATGAATTATTTTTCTAAGGGGGTAACCACCTTTAAGATAATTACTTATTACATTTAGAAAATATTGGCCTATATTAATATTAGAAAGTTTGCAAAAAGGAGGATTAAACTAAAATGCATTTCTATGCCTGTTTTTGTAAAAAAATGTTTACTTGTTTTATTATCTATATTTACTTTATTAGTTCTATTGTTTTCCAAAAAAATGTGACCCTTATTATCTATATTATTGCCACTATTTATCTGATATTTATTGGCATCTAAATATTCAGCTACATTTATATAAACACTACTCTATAAAGTTTCATTATAAGAATCCTTATTATTATTGAATATGTTTTTAGAAGATGATAATCTATTAATTCTAATATTAATTTCATGACGAATTTTCGTAATTTTGGATTCGCGGTGATTGGAATTAATATTAATGTAAGTTAGAATGATATTAGAATTACTAAATAGTTAATAAGAATTGTTACTTTGATTGAAAGTAACATCTAAAAATTTAAATATTTTCAAGTTAGAATTAATCCCTATCCTTAATCCTATATATCTAAATGCTCTTACCATCTTCTTTTATATTTTTGATGTTAAGGGTCCATTGATATTTTGGATAGAAATTAATCCATTATATATATATATATATATATATATATATATATATATATATATATATATATATATATATATTAATCTTTATGTTTAATCTATAATTCTATTGGTTTGAAAAAGAACAGATTGTACAATTTGCAAATTGAAAAGGTTTTTCCGAATGATTTTTTTTTTCATATGCTAATTTTAGTATAGGTGGGGTGTTTAACCAATAAAATGCATTTTATCCTCACCCACTTCACCAGAGTAATCCTGAAAAGCCATTTGGAGAAACCTATGTACACCCGCTTGTGGCCATGTAGGAATTGTTTTCATTATATATATATATATATATATATATATATATATTGGAGGTGTAATATGGTAGACTTTCATAAATAGAAAATTGTCTTACTCTGAATAAAATGAATCCACTTGAGTATTTAAGGGGTCAATAATTCGAACCAATAATGTCATTATTTTAACTTAAAGATCATTATAATTTTTGTTCTGGTCTTTTATAAATGTTTATTTACTGTTTTGTAAATAACTCTCCTATCACATCCGTCTTATATGTGTATATTTTTTTCTTAATATCTTTTAATTTTTCGAAATTGTAGTGATAACATAGACATTTACAATTCTTCACAAATGCGGTATTCTTATTTATGAAACATATTCACAGAATTTGAAAAAGTTAACACATTCATTGCCTTTATAAATATGTTTTATCATGATTTACGATAGGAAAACACATGTGGAATGGCTAAAACCAATGTTGAGAAAAGTTTCCAAGAAATCTGCTGATAGATAGATAGATAGATAGATAACATGTCCAAATAGATCTATGCACATTTCTCAGTGTCTTTGAATCATTGAAACATCTTATCACAATTTTAGATGCAATTGAGAAGCTGTCAATGTGCAACTCTTGTCATTTACATCACGCATATTTCCAGGTATTCCAGTCCTCGAAGCCATCAACGAATCACAACTAACATGACATGTGTGGCCATTTTTCTGTGAATCATTTTGCTACAACGAATGAGGAATCAATAAATATGCACCTCATAAAATGATCCGTCGGAAGAATAAAGAAAATCTGCACCTGGTAACTTCATATCTGTCCTTTTGTAATACGATGACCTGAAAATGACTACTATGTCATAGTGTGCAGAAGGAAGTTGAATTGAAAATAATATCTGGCGTACCAGAAACTGAGCTTGCAAACATATTGTTCCACACATATTTGAGAGAGAAACTCGTTCGCACAAAAAGTGAGGAAAGAAAATGATTGAAACATACAAGATGAAAGACCTTCTATCCAGAATCGACTATACTAAGATAATAAGCCAGAAGACCTGCGATCTCTATACTCAACCGGACTTTGAAAATAATTGCTTAGAAGACTTTTGCTTCGATTTTCTAGTCACAAGTAGGCTTTGTTTTTTAGTTGTTTTTTTTTATTGCATTTGGATTTGCCTTTGTGGATTATTAATTCCAAAGCCACCTCTCTAGAAAGCAAGCAGTTGTTTTATTTAACTGAAAGTTGATGGGATAAAAGTGTTTGCATTTTCTCAAAGGTATTTTTCTGAAAGTGAATATAATAGCACGACTGTCAGAGTCCAGCAATTTAGGCAGAAAGCCATGAAGACTCCTCACTCACCAAAAGATGATCATGGATCTTACAAGATGAATAAGCAACCAAAGAAGTCGTCATTATGTAATTTCGATAATTTTCAAAAGTGTCAGACAGTTCGTAAGTAATCGGCAGAGTAACAAGTAAGGACCTAAATTTCGGGGCTACCTACCCACTATTAGGGGTAGGATATGATTTAGCAATTCTTTCATTGACTAAAAATACCATTTGACGCCTTCTTGATTAGAGATTGATCTAGTGGGAGATTGAAACACAGTAATAAAATGAGTTACATTTTTCATTGAACACGTGTCTGACAATTTCCTATATTCGTGGTGCATTCGATAAGTTTCCAGCTCTTTTTCGTATGGGGATTGAAAATTGTCGTAGACTCTTGACAATTCAGTATGTTATTACTATACATCTTATGAGATGACTGACTAATTTTTATGATTTCAGGTTCAAAGGAACAGGTACAGCAGCAATTGGAATACACCCTACTAAAGCTTGATTGTCACAGCTGGGGAATTTCAAAAATGCAATTTGGACGTGAGGACACTTTAGAAGAACGATATGCAATAAAATTCTGTTTTAAACATGGAAAAAATGCCAAAGAAACGTATGGAATGCTTCAGACTGCTTTGAATCGAGCATCAGGTTTTGAGTGGCATAAGAGATTCAAGGAAGGGAGACTGTGAGGGATGTTGAGAGGTGTGGGAGGAGTAAGGAAGTCAATAGACCAGAGTTGATTGGTCAAATGGTTAGGGTTAGGGTTACTATGTTGAGGTTTTAAGGGAGTTCAGAAAGAGATTCAGTCAAAGAGGCCAGCACTCTCGAAATCGGGTCAGTGGCATTTCTATCAGGACCATGCACCAGTCCACAACTTCATCCTTGTCACAGACTATTTGACCAAGATGGACATCTACACAGTTCCTCATCCTCCCTAGTGTCCAGACCTTGCTCCCTGTGACTTTTGGTTATTCCCTAAGCTCAGAGGCTGTCATTATGTGACAATTGAGGAGATGGAAGAGGCTGTGACGAATGTCATTGACACGTTCACACAAGAGGACTTCCATGGGGCCTTCCAGAAGTTGTTGGAATAGTACAACAAGTGCATTGCATCCGGAGGAGATTACTTCGAATGGAGACAATAGTGTGTACTATCAATAAAAGTGCCCATACGAAAAAAGCCTGGAAAATTATTTAATGATCCTCGTATTTGTCGTCGTCTCATCTAGTCCTTGTCTCCAGCAACTTTCTCCAACACCCCGGAACACAACAATACTTGGAAAAAATATTTAAGTCCATGGGGTTCGTTGTGTGTCTTTGAATTACGATATAGTGAGGAAGCCATGAGAGGGGGAACCCCAAATACCAGTATAAAATAATTTTCAACAGGAGACCGTCTACGGGTTACATTCTAATAATGTTATATATCTATGTTTAAAACGTTTTTTCAGGGAAAATATATCATATGTTTTTAGAAATTCTGTTAAGTTATAGCAGATAATCTGGTAAATGTTATATTTCAATTAAAACATACTTTCACAAGATAGTATTAGATTTCTTTATATTTCATTCAGGGAATTCCAGCAATTAAAATTTTATATTTTGGTCCATAAGGTAAATTTTTATCAGTACACTGAAACGTATTTGTTTGCATAATTCTCCAAGACTTTCTCAGTGTCAACATTATTGATCAAATCAAATCAATTATATGGAAAACGTGGTTTGCAATAAAGAAAACTACCAGTGAGAAAGTACATCAGTCATTCATGTGAACGACAGAAAAATCAAATTTTATTTGAAATATTTCAAAATTATTCCAATGTATTTCCCTTACAGAAATAAAGAAGAATTGATCGAATGTATGTTTTGTGCACTATCAAATTTATATTTTGAATTGCTTAATTGTATGAATCTCCTGATAAAAGACGTGTGTTCAGAAAGTATCAAGACTAACGAAATATTTACTAAGACAGAACTGAACTATAAATAAAGCGTCAAAGCTCTTCAAAATATTCTGCTTGATATCCAAAACATTTAATTGGTTCTATGACTCCATTTTTATATGGTTGAAAGCGAGGATACATTTCTTGAAACTTCCAAAATACTTTTAATATTACCCTTAACAGTGAGGATATATATTTTTATTTTTATTTTCTCGATGCTCTAGAATATTACTCTTAAAAGCAAGGATATATTTCTTGAAATTTCCACCATGCCCTTTAATCTGGATATGAAAGTTGCTGCTCTTGTACAGTCCTTTTTTTGCAAAGACCGCTTATTGAAAAGTCTCAAGAATCTGCGCCTTAAAAAAACACAAGGTTTTCTATAAAATGAGAATGTCCCATTGAGCTTTTTTTTATTTTTCGCATCGATATTATCCTTGATTTAGCTATGTTGAGGGAGGATCAAAACTGATTAGACAGCCTGTCATCTTTTAAACTTTTATTCTCATTATTAATAAAACCTTGTGTATTTTTATTGATATATATATATATATATATATATATATATATATATATATATATATATATATATATATGTGTGTGTGTGTGTGTGTGTGTGTGTGTGTGTGTGTGTGTGTGTGTGTGTGTGTGTGTTTAAACGTACAAAATGCCGATATAAAATCTGTTAATTTCTCTACACATACTGGGAATACTAAAATAAAAAAAAGTTATTACATAACGGGTTAAAATAAGTTGTAAATATACATATATTATATCCCAGTTTTTAACTTTGGTCATTTATTCAATTTCCGATGACAATAAACGTAATAGAATATTGGAGTAGATAAAATATATATTTAATGAATAGAATAAAACTAAAATGTTGAAAGAGTGATCATAAAATATGAGGATAAATTTTTACATCGATATATGAGATCGAGAATCTTAACTTAGTGTTGTTATCACCTGCATATTCAGTTCCCTAAATCATTTACTCTTGTGCCACGTGTATGACTAGAACTATAAAATTCAAATATCCTTATTTTTTTTATATATCCTTATTACATGAATCGTCTAAAGTTGGAGAACACGAACCTCAACCAATCACCTTCAAGCTAATCCGGGCATATTGTTCAGATATTGTCTAAACAATGAAAATATGAAGTGACTTCAGGTTTCTATAACGCCATTGATATTATGTTCGAGGTTCGTGTAGCAAGTATACCTTTTAAAGATAATACCAGATAATTCAATTTGGGTCCAGGTTCTGCGCGTCAATTTTCAGTCCGGCCTTTGGCTTTGTTTCAAAAACACTGAATCGGTTACAGATGGACATTTCAAATTGTGTTTAAGGGAACAATGAATGACTTATTGTTTACTCTTCTGAAAGTTGTTTCCCATGTCCCAAAACGATATCATTTTCTCAGAATTGTACGAGGGTCGTCCAATAAATAAAGTGAAACTTATCTAAGGATTTGGCTATAAGAAATACTATTTAGAAAATAACCTTTCACCGGGAAATTAATTGTAATCGGTCCTTTAATTTCTTAGAAGACTTTTAGCATGTCCTTCTTTACTTTCCACTGCATGTACTCTCTTTTCGAGGCATGCTAGTTGTGATACACCAATTTTGTAGTCCATTGGTAGACATTTTTCGACAGAAAAATGCTACTCCGAACTCAATACACATTCTTCTGTAAATTTAACACGGTTTGCGATCAAAAAATTCATGCTAGATATCTTCTTAATCTTGGAGCATTCTGTTTAATTTATCACCATATTTTTTAGCCTGAAAAGAAATATTTTTGCACGATTAAGATATTTTTTGCTATCATTAAAAACAATGCAGAACTTACATTTCTGGAAAAGTTGCTATTTTTTTTTTCCTCTTTCAAAAATTCCCCTTATCTATTAAGTGACCTTCGGGACATAACATTCTTGGCCTTCGCAGACATGAACTCAATTTATAGGAATCAGTTGTTAAGAAAACACAGGAAATGAAGGTAAATACTTAAATAGAAACCATCTTGCATGCGAATCATAAGTTTTATAACAAACAAAAGAGATCATATTTCTGCAGATTCTATATTGGTTCAGGAAGCATATGAGTAGGCTATTGTATTTTTCTTTGTAACTTTAGTGATATAATTAACGATTACCAAACAAGAATAAAAGTGTTATTCCTGGTAGTAAGGACAAAAAAGAAACAAAAACAATTAATCTGCTTTGTTGTCCACAATGTCATTGAGTACCTTCAGAAATATCATAAATTCTTCAAGAGGTCACATACCCAACCACAATAACCTGAGAAGATATAAATGTTATAAAGAAAAATAAAATGATATGGTACGAACATATGGTTATAAGTAAAATCTCCCTACCTCTCTGCCGTTCTCTCTCTCTCTCTCTCTATCTCTCTCTTTCTCTCTCTCTCTCTTTCTCTCTCTCTCTCTCTCTCTCTCTCAATAAATAAATAAATATCATAAGAGTGTATTGCTGTCGCTTTCTCACTTGGTGGGTTTATGGCAAACCAAATGCAGTATTAATAGGACAGGACTCAATATCTGTGATAGAGCTATTATATAATGATAATGATGATTATCGTAATAAGACGACATGAAACCGATGCTCAGAGATAAGTATCCATGCTATTAAAAATATATAAATACTAATATATATAAATGTAAATATATATTTATATATATATATATATATATATATATAGATGGAATTTTTGGTGCAGTTACTAGTACATATTAGTACTATGCTAAGTTAATAAAATCATTACAGTATATTCATCGTGATAATTTTTTCCTCCTCCTAGTCGAATTATATCTCCTGCTCGTAGTTGAATTATTTCTCCTCCTCATAGTTAAATTATTTGTAAATGATAAATGAAATATTTAGTTAAAAATGTTCAGTTCAGTTAGTAAAAGGCGGGATGTTAAGTTCTGCTGGTCATAGTATATATATATATATATATATATATATATATATATATATATATATGTATATATATATATATATATATATATATGTGTGTGTGTGTGTGTGTGTGTGTGTGTGTGTGTGTGTGTGTGTGTGTGTGTGCGTGCGTGGGTGTATGTGTTTGTGTGTGTGTGTGGGTGTGTGATTGAGAGAGGGAGGAAGAGAGAGAACATAGCGGAACGGTGTATTGTATACTCTTGAGAGGCCAAGAAGGAAAATCTTAAGGATATCACTGGGTATGTAAGAAAACAAATTCTTAAAGAAGTTATACAGGAAATTGTTAGTGGAAATATATATATCATAAAGAAAAAATATACAAAAATAATGGTATCAATAAACTCAATAAACTACTAATGTAAAGAAAAGAAAACGCACACCCAGTTGTCTCCTTTAGACATGTCGATTTGCAGTTATTTTTCATTTTCTTTTTTCTCGGGTTGATTCCAAAGGATCATAAATGTGTTATATGAAAGTCAAAAGATGAGTCAGCACAAATCAAGATTCTTTTGGCGGATATTGCTAAGATTTGAATAATTCGAAAAATGTAAAAATGAATATTTCGCCAAAGAAGATTTAGGTAATAGTTAAAATATCATATGTAACAATAGGTTGGATATAACATTTATATAATGTTAATTTAATTGCTTTGGTTCTAGGGATGTTTGAGTCATTATGCTTTGTTCTTGCTTTTGGAAGTATAAAGAGTAAATCCCCATATATATATATATATATATATATATATATATATGTGTGTGTGTGTGTGTGTGTGTGTGTGTGTGTGTGTGTGTGTGTGTATGGGTGTATGTATCAGATGCGTATATATATATATATATATATATATATATATATATAAAGCTTTGTTCTTGTTTTCACTAGCTTATTTTATAAATACGCATCTGATACACACACCCATATACACACATATCTATTCATCTATCTGTTGGATATTGGCATGATGCTTAGAGTGTACGCTGATAGCCCTAGAGACTTTGGTTCAATCCCAGGTCGCGTCATACCAAAAACTCAAAAAATGGTAATTGATGCCTCCTTGGTTAACTCTCAGCATTCTAAAGTGCGTATCAAGGGTAAAGTGGAGCTATCCAGCGAAAGGAGTAGCGTCCCCCCTACATGTTAGTGTAGCAGCTTTCAAAAAGTTAGCCTTCGGGTTGCCATTTTTACTTTTTTACTATATATATATATATATATATATATATATATATATATATATGTGTGTGTGTGTGTGTGTGTGTGCGTCGCAAAAGCAAGAACAAAGCTTAATGATTCAAACATCCCTAGAACCAGAGCAATTAAACTAACATTATATAAATGTTATATTGAACCTCTAGTTACATATGATATTTTACTAATAATCTAAATCTTCTTTGTCGAATTTTTTTTTTTCCATATCTTTCAAATAATTCAAATCTTAGCAATATCTGCCGAAAGGATCTTCATTTGTGCTGACTCATCTTTTGACTTTCATTTAACATAGTTATGATCCTTTGAAATCAAGTCGAGAATAAAGAAAATGAAAAATAACTTCAAATCTGCTTGTCTAAAGGAGATAACACAGTCTATGTTGTCTTTAATCAAAGGATCTTTGAGAAGTTGTTCGGAAAATGTTGTTTATGGTTTATTGAAATACTTGGTAGAGACATGCTTCAGCTAAATGCATCAAAGTCGCCCACTACAAAAGAAATCAAGTTAATGTATTTGCATAATTATTAATGTAAGACGATTATAAAGATTTCAAACCGTTTTTCGCATTAGATCTGAACATAGTTACTAGCATTACCAAAGTTGAATGAACATGATTATCTATCATATAAGTGGTGCTGAAAAGTTCGAGGCAACACAGGAAGGAAACAATCTACAGTACAACAAAAAAATATGGGCTATTCTAATCATATTAACCACGTAGTTTTATACAATTTGGATATCATTTCTATAAATGTAATAATAGTTAAAGAAGTAGTTATTCCTTTCTAGGGAGTACCAGAAACATTTCAGTCTACGTTGAATATTCAACAAATTTTAGATGTTTTAATTATTACGATGTTGATATCACTTGATACAACACTTTATAAATAAGAAATATAGACTTTATACAACAAGAAATGATTCTCCCCTTTAACAGAAAAATGGTTCCTCATGAAGCGCAGCCTAGGGTGCCCAATATTAATCAATTTAATAGACTCCCTGATGGCGAATTTTAGACTAGGCTGATTATATCCCCTATTGAGTGGTATGACTCCCCACTCCAAAATGGGTATGTCTCGTGCGTGACACTCAACTGCATTTGATAGTGAGTCTCCAGTTCTGGAGATCTGAAGAGTGGAGTAACCTTTCTTAGCAATTACTCCCAACTTCACTCTGATCCTTATTAAGGGTACTTGTCAAACAGATCTGTCAAAAATTTACTCCTATTCGACACGACTATGTACAGACAAAACATTTAAGAAACAAATAGATTAAAATGTAAATATAAAAATGCAATAAATGCGCCTCGCTAACCCCTATACGTATAAATTTGGACGAGTTGAAATGCCGTTAATATCAGTCAATCGATGCGTTAAAATAAAAACTGAAAAATGATTTTCAATTTTAAGTTTTATGAATATAATTACAGATATACACACTTACTAACACTTATATATATATATATATATATATATATATATAGTATTTTTTCTGTTTTTTGGTTGATTTAATCAGAAAAAAGTGTAAATAATATTAACAAAGAGATAAATTTGAATTTAAAAGAATCCCACCCCAGTCAAAATACATTATTAGTCTCTGGAAAAGAACCACAAGATCTGAATCACGTGTAGAGAATTAAAAAAATAAATAACCGGAAACCAAATTCACGTGAGGACCTATTTATTTTATAGTATATATATATATATATATATATATATATATATATATATATATATATAATGCTCTACATTTGAACTTATGCAAATTGAGCAAAAAAATAAGAACTATCATGATTAGTTTATAACTTTGATAAGTTAACTAAGACTTATATTTCAGTAGCCACCCGCTTACCCCCTGGTATGGGTTGAATTGTATCATTGCTGTTCTACTACAAGGATGTTTTTGGCATTGAATAGCCCGCGAAGGTTGGTATGTCATTAAACAAAAGAAACCAATCATTCAAGCCATGCTGAAAGCATTAGTCACTATTCGATCAGATAAGGTAAGCAGTGACTAAAATATTCCGTATTTAAATGGGTACCGACTACGAACTACTAATGTTAGGTAGACAAAGAAAAGCTTAGTAAATAAAAAGGATAAAAAGGTGGAATAGGTGTAACATATTCGTAACTGCATTTGTGGCCCTACTAATGTCCTTTACAAGACTAAAAAAAAAAATTCATTCAATTTAAATTAAATGATGTCAGTTCGGATAGGCAAGTTGATATTGATTGTGATATTAGCTTACTTCAAGTAATTTACGATATTCTCTGTTAAACCCCAAATGATTCGGGGATTAACGATTGTAAATTTGGATTTTATGGGACTTTAAAACATGATATCAAATTATATCAGTTATGATTGAGAACTCTAATAAAGAAACCAATTACATTGCTGGACTGATGAACCAAATATCCATAGTGAAATACTAAAAAACTCTATAAAGTGGAAGATATTGTAATAAAACATTTTTCAAGAGTCTTAAACTAAAGCAATTCGAGTTGGTTATTGGGTTTGCGTGTAAATAAATATCCAGTTCGTCTTTTGACGTTGTTTTTTTAAAAAGACTCAATTGGTAATCGATGGACACTTCAAACAATTCTTAAAAAGAGAGTAACATAATTAAAATTATCCCTTTTAGATAAATTTTACCATGTTTCAAAACGATATCATTTACCTAGAATTGTATCATGACATTCTTGGACCTTTCTGTATGACTTTCATTACAAAATGTTGCAAATATATTGTTGCAGAAGCCATATTGATCAAAAAGCATTCATTAACATTCAGAGAATGCCACCGCATTGTACTTAGCGCCTTTAGTAACATAATTAACCATTAACTAACAACAAAACAGAATATCGGGCAACGAGAACAAAACCCTAAATTAATCTGATAATGATTTGCACATTGTCACAGGGTATTTCAGAAATATTTTAACTTCCTAATAAGGTCACACAGGATCAGTCAACCAAATCATACTACATAGAAAGGTACAAGTTTTATTAAAAATGGAAATTAAAAACGTATGAATTTCTAATTATATATATATATATATATATATATATGTGTGTGTGTGTGTGTGTGTGTGTAAGAAAATAATGGATAGTAATCCGACAATTTGTGAAGAAAAATTGACAACAAGTATTCCAAATAGAAAGGGGAGATTTATTGAGAAACAAAGTCGAGACTATAGTGTTTCGGTTCTGCTGAACCATCATCAGGGCTATGATGGGTTATATTAGTGATGTTAAGCATAGATGGATGTATAAAAAGTGTAAAAATATATAAAAATTTGGAAAAGTTATATAACAAGAAAAGTTGGCTGTTTATGACAAGAAAAATTGGCCGTTTGATCAATGAATCAGCGTTCGTTTCTTTAAAATACGTCACCTGATATTAGAAACATTGTGCATAATCCATGTTCCGTTAGTTCATCGAGAGATTTCGAATCATTCCTCGTTTTTGACAAAATTCAGATCATATAAATCTGTAATTTTTTAAATGTATATGCCTAGGAAAATCCTAAAATATGAATATAAGCTTCAAGGCACAAACTTATGTAATCCAATGTAGAAATGAACGAAAAACGCTGGACATTCAGGTAGGTGTGATTTTTCTTGTGTAAAGTTGGTTATAGAAGTTTTCTTGTTTTTGAGTAGGTCTGTGCATCTGCGAAACATCTTGATGTTGTTGATGTAAGATATTGGAGTGGGAGAATGGGTCTGGATCTTGTTAGTTAATATATATATATATATTTTTTTTTTTTTCATCATACAACGTGTGAAAGCACGTGCTATACCATATCCTCATCAGCCGCCATCCAGGGGTGATAACACAGTTTCGGTAGCTCAAGGCGGTACTGCCACCCCTGGCGCTACCAAGCAGCTTTTGCCACCGGACAGGGTATTAAGAGAATTATATATATATATATATATATATATATATATACGCCAGATCCATTAAATGCAGAGACTACATTGGACGTTAATCTTCATTTTCTTAGTGCAGTTTGTGATTTAAAAAACGTGTTTACTTTCGGCGGTTGATGTTATTATGCGTTTACAGTAACCGTTTCTTACGTAATCACACGGGAAAGGTGATTCCTCGTGTATTACCTTCATGCTGAAAACTTTCTCGCTTTCGACCAAATCCAACTTGATGCATATCGCGCCGTGTTCTGAAGACGATTCGAGGCAACTTTCAAACTTCGGCCAGTGATTCCTATTTTTGAAAGAAACGAAATGACTGAGTGTCCTATAAAACCACGACAACCAACCTCAATAGGAATCACATGGCATATCCAACCCTTTTCCACGCAGTCGGCACGCAGTGACTCGTAGCGGTTTTTCTTCCGCTCGTGTGCTTCCTCCCGGTTTTCTTCCCAAGGGACAGTCAATTCTATGAGGAGGACACTCTTCTTTGAATCGGACCATGCTACAATGTCAGGTCGCTTTCCCGTTTGAATAATGTGAACTGGAAATTGTAGAGATGTCTTGAGATCTGCTGAAACTTTCCAGTCACTAGCTCCGTTCAGTAGCTTCATGTTAGGATTTTTTTGTTTCCTCACAGGACATTCACCTTCCTTGAGAAACTGAATTATGGGTTCCTTGGCTGCTATGGATTGCTGATTTGCTGTCTCACATTGTGTTCTTAACAATTCTATTATCACTTCTAATACCTTGTTATGTCGCCATGTGTACATTTGAAGTGAGTGTGGACATGCAGATAAGATGTGGCTCAAAGTACCCCGATCACTTTTACACGACAAGCACAGGTCCGAATTGGTATATCCCCATAATTTTAGGTTGGTCGCATTTGGTAAGAGATCATAAGTAGAGCGAAGAAGGAATGATATCGCCAGTGGTTCCATTGCAATTAAGGATTTCCACGATAATTTAATTGGTTCGATATCATTCCATTTTGTCCAAGCACATTGTTTGGCCTCAGTAACAGCACTGGCTTTTCTTTGCTCTTCCTCAAGCATCCTGACTTCTTCGCTCACCATGTCACTTTTTCCTTTTGGGTCCATTTTGAAGAATACCTTTTTGCTCGTGCTACCCAACCCAGCTCGATTGGTTTGAGTGACGCCTATGATGTCTTTGATTCGTAGGCTGCATTCCGCCTCCTGGGCGGTTTTAACGGCCGACCACTTCGTACCTGATTTTATTTCTGGATACGCCTTCCGAATGATCTCATCATGTGAAGGCGTACTTTCCCAATTTTGAATTCTTCTACCAGTGAGGATATTGGGAGCTGTAGGTTTCCAGAATTGGTATATAAACCCACTTTCGAAAAACAAGGAGGAACTCCGAGCCACTTACGCAGGTATTTGTTGCTGTACTGTTGGATCCGTTCAACACGAGATATCGCAATCTCGTACATCTGTAAGGGCCACAAAGGACGGGGTAGCAGACCATGTTGGTAACACCAAGCCTTCATCCTTCCGGGTAAACAAGTTTTATCAATTGATCATAGTCCCTTCAAAGCTATTTTCTGGACCTCAGTACCCCTATGACGATCAGTCAGTGGGATTGAATAAAGACGTCCGAGACTCTTTACCGGCTCCTCCCTGACTGTTGGGATCTTATCACCCCCAATTTTGAAATGGATCTCCCTGACAGATCCTCCGACTAACGATAGGCTTCGACTTTTCTTTGGCTTAGCCTTCATTCTGGCCCATGTGAAAAGGTCATAATACCTTTGTAGTAAACATATATATATGTATGCATGTATATTTTGGCAGCATTTCTTCAATAATACAAATTTCGTTGAACATAATAGGTATTTTTGTCTACATATTTTTTTGTTGATCAACAAAAAATATGTAGACAAAAAATGTTTATTATGATCAAGGAAATTTGTATTATATATATATATATATGTGTGTGTGTGTGTGTGTGTGTGTGTTACGATTGTTATTTGTTTTTCTTATATTTATTGATAAATAGTGCTCAATATTGGTGATAGATCATATGTACATGTAAGATTTTTTAACGTTCAACTAAATTGGGGGTTTATCGCATTTAAAAAAAAAATGATAGTCAAAAGTGCCGTTAACTTTGTATCTTCGCTCGTAAAGTTTGAACCAATCTCTCTCTCTCTCTCTCTCTCTCTCTCGCTATCCCTCTCCCCCCTCTCTCTCTCTCTCTCTCTCATATATATATATATATATAACTCCTTTGCGCATTTATTTGCTCCTATTTATATCGTCGGTAAAATACTGATTTAATTTGCGAAAATCTTCCTATTCTTGAAAGTTTTCTATTCCTTCTTTTTACTTCCGTTTTAATGCCATGCATTTGTTGTATCATGCGAGGATACTTGGTATCTTTATTCATTTCCTTGTCCATTTACATCTAAGCTCCTTTGGTGATTGTACGCTTACTGATACATGAAACTTTTAATTATGAATCTATTATGATAAAAATATTATATTCTTATTTCTTTGGGGGGTTTATCTGACTGTGTATGCTAGCATTCCTGCACTTCTTTTGTCAAACTAATCGTTTTTCAATAATTTGTTTATTGTAAATAAATGTGTGTGTGTGTATGTGCGTGTGTTTGTGTTTGTGTGCGTGTGAAAGCACCTGACAACAACAGGACTGTATATTATATACAGTTGCGTTAGTAAGATCACATCTTGATAATTCAAATGTCTCTAAATCTGAGCCAATTAGACAGACAACATCTGGACGCTTTGTTGTTGTATTTATCCTACGTCCCACCAACGTACGAATATTGCACAAGGCCGTTTTTAAGGTGGGTCCTGTCGCAGGGCCGTAGCCCAACGCGATAGGCAGTTCCAAAAATGCCTCGGACCCCGTCGGCAGTCCCCTTTTCGGGGCGCCTCAGGCGCCGGGCAATAAACCGGAGGGTTAAAGCCTGGGGGGACGGCCCTCTGAGGCCAGAGGTGATGTATCCAGTGGCGGAACACACCCGACCGAACCGCGCAACGCTACCACGGCCGGTCGAGAGCGCCCCACCACAGGACACAAAAAGAACGCTCGCTGGGACGCTTTGTTGTAAACACTATTTCAGTTGGAAATATGCAGTTATTTTTTAAATCGGTTGCGACGTGCCAGTCCGTGCAGTTCTCAAGCAATGATGGTTTACGCATATTTTCACGTGCAATTTTTGAAATATTTCCTTCTTTAACGAACTGAATTGCTCTGTTGTTGATACTATTTAAGGCTTTATTGGCAGTCTCAAAACATGTTTTTGAAACCTCAGAAAAAATCTCTAGGACTTCGTTATGTCTCCAAGTATAGCTTCTCAGAGCGTACTCACATCCAGTGAGAATATGTTTGAGGCTCGCAGTTTTCCCACATGCTCTGCATCGGTCGGATGTAGTTAACCCCCAAGCATGAATGTCGACTGGTGTTGGTAAGACGTCGTAGACTGCTTTTATGAAGAAACTTACTTTCTTTGGTTCCATGTGCTTGAGGTTCTTTCATGTGACAGCTCTGTCCTTTGCATTCTCCCACTTACTCCATACGCCCTGTTTCCTTTGTCCGACAGCTGTAGCAAAACACCTAACTTCCTCAAGATGATGGATTTCATCCGACACCTAGATTTTATTTGCTGCCTTTATATAATAATCTCAACTATAAAATAGGCATTGCTATTATTTTTTTTCCAAACGTTGTGTCAATCCTTTTAAAGTCTGACAATGACTCCGAATTTTGTGACGGCAATCTTTTTTGTAACAGAAAATCACCTCTGTTCCTGATAAAACAGCACCATACAACTGCATTCCCATAGACTTACAAGAACGAATGATTCAATCTATGAAAACGAGAATGAGAATTCCATCTTCTTTCCAAGTGAACTGATATAAGTTTGGAGGAATGTAGTTTCCTCTTATAAATCGATACAAAACAATACGTTAAACTAAAAACATTTTATGGACGAAGAAAAACCAATCAGAAAAGAGAATGAATAAATATGAGATAAAGAAATTAAATGATGGTATAAATGTAGAAATTTCCTTTGCGGAAACTATATCGGTGTGAAGTTTCTAAGACATGTGAAGTTTTTTAAGAAATCGTGAAAGACTAACATATTTCAGAAGAATTCCTTGAGGTGTTAGACTTATTAGACAAGTCAGTATATATAAAATAAACCCATGGCATTATGTGTTCTCTACTATTTTGTAGTACCGTGTTCATTGTGCTCTAGGTATACTGGGGAAAAGAAAACATTTTAACTTATATTTACTGCGATTATTGTTCGATTATGATTTATCGTATTGAGAGGTTTGAGTTTTCTGATTTCATTTAGCATAAGATTCATAAAACTTTGAATATATACGATTCCAACAGACAAGCAGATGATATGAAAAAAAATTCAAGATTGAAATCGGCAAATTATGTGATTAAAGGTGAAAACAACACCATTATAAAAATAGGAATGAAACTGTGGCTCATGCTGATAAAACAGACCAAAAATGGAACCATTCTAATGAAGTGATGACGATGAAGACATTGGGGTGCCATATCTAGTGCGAGTGAAGAATTATCAATCACGATGCTTATCTGAAGCAGCTTGATAAAAAATATATAAGTAGTTGAACAACCTAGAACATCTGCTTTTCAAGTAACAATGAAGATATTAGCATTTAAGAAATATCAATTTATATTGTATGGATCAATAGCTCATTATATATACACACACACACACACACACACACACACACATATATATATATATATATATATATATATATATATATATATATAAAGTCCTACTGATAGTTCCCTGACGCTCTTTCATCATTTGTCCTTATCGCACATAGCTCCTGACAGGTCCTCCAGGCAGCTTCACGTTTCCGTACGGGTCTGATGCATCTGATTCTTTACTGGTCAGCTAACATTGGCGCGTTTTTGGTAGGAGTCCAAAAGAGGACGTCACCTATGAGTTCGTCCTTACCTTTCCAGCAGTGCCCTGTTTGCCTTGTTTATCTTATTTGGATGGTTTGTAAGATAGCGGGTCAGTGGCCATACAAGTGCTGTTTTGCATGGTGCTGCTTCCTGGATTTGTGGAAAACAGCACGTAGCATTTTTGTGTAATTACCATCTATCTTTTTAGGTTTTGGTTTCTTTGTTTAATGGCATATCATCATTTGCTGGTTATTTAATGTCAAATCCATCCTTGCAGTGCTATTTAACCCATAGCTGGGAGGATAAAGAGGTTCATACCTTTCCGAAGGATATTTTTTCGAAGGTGGATGTAATAGCATGACTGGGGTTCGAACTCGTTTATTACGATTCCAGAGTCCATCACTTTAACCGTTAAACCACGAGGACACTCCCTCTATCTTTTTAACGTAGACATGATATACCTATATAGAATTACAGATACAATTACAGTTTGGAGAGACCCCCTTTTATTTTATTTTATCAGATTATATATATCTGGAGTATATTAATTGAGAGTCAGATAAGCCGGGCTAAAATGTAATATATATAATGGAAAAGACCATATAAAAATTGTTTGAGTCTTAAATCTACATAAGTTAAACTGTTCCCTTATACATATAGTATATAATATAGAACAATCTGTTTATATATATATATATATATTCTCCGTCCTTAAAAATTAGTCAATGAAAGAATCCCTTTTTTTATTTTTAATCAACATCTATTCAGTATAAATACTGATTCAATATTCATTTATCAATCACATTTCAATATTATTCAACATCTGTTCAATGTCAATTTATTTAGAACTTAAGAAAGAACCATTTTGCAATATTTATTTAACCTCTTATTAGTATCAATATTGGTTCTGTGTCAATAAAAGTGTCACTTTTTTATATTTAGCGACGAACCAGACATGCAGGACACTGCTGGAGAAGCAGAGATGAACTCATAAGAGATGTACTCTTATGGATCCCCACACATGGCCGCGCAAAAGCAGGGCGACCAGCTCGAACGTACATTCAGCAGCTATGTGAGGATACAGGTTGTTGTCCTGAAGACCTACCTAGGGCGATGAACGATAGGGAGGAGTGGCGAGAGAGGGTCAGGGATATCCGTGCTACCAGCACGATATGATGATGATGATGATGATTGCTTCCGTATTTATTAATAAATCACGTTTCAGTATTTATCTAAAATCTAATTTGTATAAATATTGATTCAGTGTACCGGAGTAAACCACTTTTAAAAATTTCGTTCAAAGTATTTCCTGAGTAATTCAACCTTATTTTTGCCATACTCAACCCATTCAATCTGCCTTTTATTTTTGGGGGTTTATTACTGGACTCAATCCCTCTTCAAAGTCTGGTGAGAAATGTATGGGGCTGATGAAGGTTTATATGTGGTTGTGTGTATATTGTTGATATTAATGAGAAATTCTGAAGTTTGTAAACTAACTCCTTTTCTTTTTCTTAACCCATTCATTCGCTGTTTTCTTTGAGACTGTGAGAGAATTAAGCACCGAATGAAAGAAGCAATGATACCTTTTGAGTTAAATTTTATTTATGGGGTTTACGACTATTCTGTAGAGGACAATGTTTTCCTGAACCATTAGAAATAGTCGAGCTCCTCAGACAAGGCATTCGAAGTATAGATGATAATCATCTGTTGCAAATTTTAAGTTGAGGGTCTATGATGAGTCTCGATGCTACTTGGTTAGACGCAAAGATTTGCTAGGTCCAGGGAATCAGCCAACACGTGCACTCCCTACTAGCAGCCGAGAGCAAAAGGTCCGTCCAAGTCGAGGTGATAAAAACTTCTGTGAGAGTTTTTATTTGGTGCCAGGAAGCCCATCTTTTGAGGCATTCACAGATTGCGCTTTCTGTCAGAGGCCTCCTGGGAGACTGTTACTTTATTCATTTTATTCATTTTATTTTTTTATGTTATTGTTTTTTATTTCTTCTTTGTCTTTCTTTTTTTAAATTCATAATCTCTAAAAATGAGAACTAATATGATTATATCTAGCACAAGAGATTATGATATTTAGCGGGAATTTTAAAATCAGAGATATTT
The DNA here is from genome assembly GCA_963585895.1 of Sepioteuthis lessoniana. Classification (NCBI taxonomy): domain Eukaryota; kingdom Metazoa; phylum Mollusca; class Cephalopoda; order Myopsida; family Loliginidae; genus Sepioteuthis; species Sepioteuthis lessoniana. The sequence goes on from OY757927.1 coordinate 87,426,841, forward strand.
TTTCACATACTGGTTATTTTTCCAATCTAGTAATCCCAGTATGCTTTACTCATTTGCTCATAGGTAAAGTGGGAGGAACTGAATCATTGTCTTTCACAAATTCATTAGTGCACAGTGAATTCAAACAGCACCACACACACTTGATGGCTTATGCTAATGAGTATTTGACAATCAAATCAATCGAAAGAAAACAGGTTTGTCATTTCAGTTCATACAAATTCTAAATAGAGAGCGAAGAGATAAAGATGATTCAATAGAGAGTTGTTTCATGCAAGAAGCTTTGTTAAATTTAGGATAAGAACGGGAGTATGAGGCACCAAGTGAGAATCGAACACGCGACTGTTAACCTAGCTTGCAATTATCCTACCTGGGCTGCTAAAAATATCAGCATGCTTAGATCTGGCACGAGTCCAGAAGAATGAGGTATCTTTTGAGAATCGAACTCACATTTGCTAACATGCTTAAGTCGCTAACTATTATTCCACGAGAATTGCCCAAAATTAAGCATAAAGTTGGTACAAGGTCTGAATATGAGTCACTCTGTGAATAACGAACTCACTAGCAAATTTTCAACGAAAAAAGTTCGATAACTACTTTGGTTTGATAAGAGACCTGATTTCTGAAATTAGCATGTAAAATATTTCTTCTTCATAATTCATTTCTCTAAAAAATCTTTCACTATTTGAGATAACGTCATTGTTCGAGTTTAGGCATAACACCAGACTTTGTCTATTTGTATTTTCTCTACACTTTCACCACTGACTGGATGGGAAACAAAGTCAATCTGTTAGTGGAGTCCAGCTGGTTTGAATGAGAGCCTTTCCTTCTCCTAGCCTGGTTGCCTAAACAAGGCTTATAGAATACCCTAATATTTTTTTATACCTGAGCGGGGAGGATAGATAGATTCATATCTTATCTGCCAAAACAGTCTCGTCCAGGATTTGAAGACAGATCGTCGATTCTATTTACTACGTCAATAAGCGTTAAATTAAGCCAGACTCAGATTGCCAAATCAGACCATTAAGAAATTCAGCAACACCACATTTAAGAAGCTAGTGAGAACCCCCTTTCATATGCACTATGCCAAATTGATGATAAACCAAATGTAGGGTGTATCAAATGTCTTGCAATAATTTCGGGAGGCACAATTCGGAAGGCCCAAATGCTTTTCAAGAGGTTGTAAAGGTGATAAAGTACTCTGGACTGTGAGATGCTAAGCTCACCTGATATTCTCCGAGTGCTTCTCACTGGATTTTCCTCAATCGCTAGAAGCGCAGCATCGAAATCCACTGTTTAAGACCACCAGTATTAATCCACTGTTCCACTCTAGTAACAGGCCACCTGGTATTCGTGCCGGTGTGGGGCAAACAACGACAAGCATAAATTCCCTCTGCAATAGGCCTTCGGATCAAGTAAATCTATGATCAGTAAAATCACCTGACATACAACCCGGGAAACTTTAGAATAACTAACATATTTCATATTGTACCTGGTGAATCTCATGCACGACATCAACCACCCTAATCCTCACTGTAAAAAAAGACTTTGAGTCAAGAACTGCCGGGTGACAAGCACAGACAAATATCAAATTTCACATAAATGTTTTTGTTTGCTTCTGTGGCGCTATGGCCCAATTTGAACTCGTAAAGCCTAGATTCACAACTAAACTACGCTGCACGTTTATTTGTGCAGCTTTCAAATCACACACAGACGGAAGCAATGCACAACGTGTCAGCACACCCTCTAACACGATATTATAAACTACTGTGAGCACCTACCACTGTAACACCACGGTAGTAAATATATAATAAGGGTAACACTTCGTACGCAAATAAGAAAAAGGTTTAACCTTGTTAGACTCAAAACTGAATCACAAAGTACAAATTAATTCCTTTGTTTCTTAAGATATAAAAATTTATTTTGTTCTGCAGCATTTGACATAGTCGCACGAACGAGAGAAATAGAGAGAAAGGATTACTGGTATCCATCAGAAACGCATCGAGTTTCATTCATGGTAGACTTGACGAAACAAATACAGATTTTATTTCTTCACCCCGACAAGGCCTCACCTCCAAAGGGCTGCTGGTCTCATATCCCAACTGGATCCGACGCAAACCTACCGACCAACTCTGACCAACTGACTCCAATCGAATCTGACTCATTCTGAAATTTTCTTTTTATATTTTCTTCTAATATTTCTCTTCAATTCTGATTACGTAATAACTAAAAACTTTCCATAAACACATCATCGCTAAATCAGTAGATATCACATTCAAAATGTTTTTCAACATGCTGGCAACAGCAGATTTCAGCAATAACCTGTCAATTTTATATCCTGACCTTCGCGAATTACACTTCAACTCAATTTTTTTAAAATCTAACTCTCAATTTATCAATAAAAATAAAAGGAATTATATAATCATTTACCATCCTTAATTATATTTCACCACAGCTTGAATTGCTTTGGTCAAGTGATATACACGTGCAAACTAGCATGTACTAGAATATTGCAAAACTCTTAACTCAACTGTGTAAATACCCATCTACCCATCTGTGAATTCGTTACATCTGTGAAAAAATAAATGACGAATTCTTAGATAATAATAAGTAAATTGATGAAAATAAATATATAGTTGACAAGAAGAAAACTTCACATATGCTAGTGATGGCTATTGTAAGCAATGAGATTCAAGCACTGCAACATTGGTAGAAGAAGTGTACGAACTACAGGAGAGAATATATTGAAAATATACCTCATTTGGTCACTTTTCTTGAGAGTTCTTGGTCAGCCTATGAACTTTTCAGACGACCTTCGTATGAAGTTAACATAGAATCGATGAGATGCCATAAGAATTGAGAGTAGGCAATTAGTCAGAATATCCCATCAACACACCCATTCGAAAACGCCTGCGAAACGCATTTTCCGACGAATAAATGAACGGCCATGCAACGGAACGCATTGCGCATGTGCATTCACTGAACAAACAAATGCGACGAACTTGGACAAGTCGAATCGATTTTTCCCATCACTAACGAAGCATCACGTTATCACAAGTGAATAAGAAAAAAAAAGAAAAAAGAAAAAGAACGTGGCAGGAAGGCGAAACAACAAGAACAACAAAAAGAACAACAGGAACAACAGACACAGAAAGGGCGAGAAACATTTGAAGAGAATCTTCTGCCTGTGTTAATGAATATTTCGTTTGGGTAATCACTTAACAGTGTGAGAGAAAGTGAAAAGACGTTTTAAAGAAGGGAAGAGAAAGCAGTTGAAAATGTTTGGGGAACGACGATATGTGTGTGGTTTAGATATGTTTTTATTTTCATTTTTATATTTAAGTTAATGTCTGCTAAGCCTTGTCAAAGTAAAATTTTAGAATTCATTTATGGACTACATATAAAAAAGAAATCATGAAATGCTTAGCTGAATATTTCTCGGTCCGACCAAGAAATATAATAATAATCACCTAGTGTAATGAAACATATAAGCAATTCCACAAATTCATCAGACATTTTCACACACTTGGAAAACAGTTTGACAAGTTTTTTGAACTTTTCTAACAGTGTGGATTCTGTTTTAATCGACCGGTCACTTCACTTAGCGAATGTAATAAAAATCAAGGCAGGTATCAGATTTTATCGATGGTAAGTATGACTGCTGATGAATTGATATTGATCAATCACTTTGCAATCAGATCGATTTATTGATTGATTTTAAAAGACATGACAACCGGTCTAGGGTTACTTTATAACCAGAGGTTAGGGAATCGCTTTCCTTGCCTACTTATATTTCCATTTTCTTTTCTCGTTTCTGAAAGATTTTGTGCATAGTTATATGATACTAAGTATCCTTATCTAAAAGAAATAAATTACCCACAGTTATATAGTTTCAAGTATCCCTGTCTAATACAAATAATATTCACACAGTTTCATAGTTTCAAGTATTTCTATCTAAAATAAATAATTTGCACACAGTTATATAACTTCAAGTATTCCTGTCAAATACTTGCCCATTCAGCTGGGGCTGTAGAATACACCGATTGCTTCTCTGAAGAGAGGTAAGAACCCCCACCCCACGAGTGACCTGCGTATGACACTAAACAATCTTATGTTGAGGTTCCAGTAATGCTGGAGCTTTGGGGAATGTGGAGTACACCTTAATTGCCATCGCTCCCAGATCCATTCTGTCCCGGAATGTAAGTACCTCATAAGGGTCTTATCTAGGGGTAAAATAGGACTAAACAGTGATTTCGAGAGATTGCCGTTTTTGTATTTAAACTGCGTATTTATGTTAAACAGAGTTGTTTAAAATAGAATTATTTGACATTTAAGCTAAACTGAATTGGTTGAAATAGAACTGTTTGCCATCTAAACTGCGTATTTATTCTAAACTAGTTTTCTGAAATAAAACTGTTTTACATATAAATCTCTCTATTGCCCAGTCAGCTAGTGATGTTCCAATGATGATAGAAATTTGGGGAATTTGGAACACCCCTTAAATGCCATCGCTCACAGGTCCTCTCTGGCCCGGAGTGGTAGCACTTGATATGGTCCTATCTATTGGTTAAATAGCACTAATCAGCATACTAATGCTAAAATAAATTAGTTGAAATAGAACTGTTTTGATATTTAAACTGCAAACTGAATTGTTTGATATAGAATTTTTTACATTGAAACTGTACTTACGAGAACTGTTTTTTAAAATTGAAACTGTATTTACGCTAAACTGAATTGGTTGAATGAGAACTGTTTGACTAAACTGAATAGCTTTAGATAGAAATGTTTTTGATAATTAAACTGTGTAATCATGCTAAACTAAATTGTTTAAAACAGAACTGATTATTCGTATAGAAATGGATTTGGCATTATATAACCTACAAAGGTTGATATGCCATAAAACCCAATCAACCATCCAGCCTGTCTAATATAAATAATTTGTATACTGTTTTATGGTTTCAAGTATTCCTATCTAAAACAAATAAGTTGCTCACAGTTATATGTTTTTTAAGTATTTCCATCTAATATAAACAATTTGCACACAGTTTTATGGCTTCAAGTATTCCTATCTAATACAAATAAGTTACACCAAGTTATATGGTATCAAGTATTCCTATCTAATATAAATAATTTCAACTCAGTTCTATAGTTTCAAGTTTTCCCATTCAAGTATTCCTATAGTATACAAACTCAATTATTTTACTGATTTGAACATTTGTGACAACTTCCTCTTTCTTAAATCAAAACCAGACTTTGTCGTTTCTATTAAGGCAATTTGGAGATCAATTAAAGGTCCTGATCAGTTATCAGCGTCGGCTGAAAACTTTTCAACGTTGTTTCTTATTAACTAAACACGTCGAATCGTGGCTTCGTAAATAAATTCTTTTAAAAGAGATGAAGTCAATTCAAAAGTAATTTCTTAATAAAGATATTTTGACAATTGGTGTCACTGTTGTATAGTCACCATCATGACCAACTATACACATATACACGCAGAATACATATTGACGCAATAATAAAGACGAGCGACACAGTTCTAAGAAAAATATACCTCTCACATTATTTGAAAGGTTTATGTGTGAGAGGGAGTTGGAGACCAAACAGAACTGCAACATATTGACCTCCACTCTTGTGGCCATCAGCGTCTCTTTCCAGCTCTCCAGGGCTGCTCAACTGGAGGCCTGGGGGCGCACTCTGCTGGATACTGGCTTTCTCTACCACATCTTGTCACCAACGGGTCTGATCTCCAAACTAACAGACTTCCTGCCTTCACCGAGTTATATAATAGTTCAATCGCCCACTCAATATCTCCCCATAACTTGCCATCGGGATGTGTTACTTCCGCTCTCCTTGGAATGGCATTTTTGATTGTCATCGAGCGGAAATAACTGTCATGCAGTTCACAGGTCACTCTCTTCCGGTGCATCAGTCTATGACTATACCGCAGGATTTTACCTTGTCCCATATTGTCAGCCAGACTCGCCCACGCCAATGGAATATGCACTTCTGCCGTCTTTGGAATGGCATGTTTGGAAGGGTCGAAGGTCAATATACAACACTCACTACTTAATTGACTGACTTAGATCATTTAGAAAACGTGGGGCGTCACGGTTATCTCAAAAGAGACACGTTGAAACGAGTTTAAATTCAGACTGAAGTTAATACGCTTAGGAAAGGCATCTATTTCTTCTCCTCCAACCCCATATCTATTGTTATATTGTAGGACAGACGGGGTTCTTTAGTCTTTAGTTGTACAACTGTTCTTGGAGAAGAAAAACTCTGACTTCAAGCCTCCAATACCCCGCTGAAAAGTAACCTTCTGACGTATTCTTAGATCCAATAGTAACTGATCATTTGTTTCTGTGAATGACACTTTAATTAAAAAGTGGGTATAAAATGATTGGTGATTTAAATTATCATTTCTTTGGAATTTATACTCGTAGGGATATGACCTGTTTCGATATCTTTCAAAAAATATTTTTGAAATGATTTTCTATTGGTTTTCGAGAAAATTTCAACCTTAGAATTTAATGTGTTGCTTTTATCAAATAAAAAAAGACAATTAATTTTCAAAATTAACTTTATTTTGAAAAATTATTCACTGTTTTCTTCTACTATATTCCGCCGCCTTTCAATCAAATGCTATCATCATTCATTTTAAACTAAAATCTACCTAAAATATAATTATACAATATTAGAAAAATCTTTACGAAAATAATTATATGAACAAAAGGAAGAAGTCTCGGTATTTAATAATATTAATATTAATCACCAAGTAAATGTTCTCTTAATACATAAACATTTTACAATGAACTGCTGAAAAATTCACCTCAATATATACAGTCAAGTGACCAATAATAAGTTTGTGTATAGCTAGCTACTTAGCTAGATAGATTGATTGATTGACTGATTCTCATAATTCTATTTAACAACAAAGGATATTTTAAGCAACGGAATCTTTCATTTTATTCCATATAAATCCAGTAGACTTCTTGAATGTGGTGTTGAAATCTTAGTATATCTGAATAACAAGAAAAAACATTAATTTACTATGCTCGTGAATATATTCAGTAGTCAATAGCAAATGTAGACTATGAGGTGACAGAGATGAAACGATCAATCACATAATAAGCGAATGCAGCAAATTAGCACAGAGGGAGTATAAGGCGAGACATGACTGGGTGGGCAAGGTGATCCACTGGGAAACGTGCAAGAAATTTCAATTTGACCACACTAACAAATGGTAAATGCTCAACCCGGCACCTGTCCTAGAAAATGACACACATAAACTCATATGGGACTTTGACATACAAACGGGTCACCTAATCGCGACCAGAAGACCAGACCATATAATAATTAATAAGAAAAAAAAAAAAAAGAGAATCTGCAAAATTGTCGCCTTTGTTGGTCCAGATGACCACAGAATAAAACTGAAAGAATATGAAAAGAGGAATAAGTAAATCGACCTTGTTAGTGAATTGAAAAACCTGTAGAACAAGAAAGTGATAATTGTACCAATTGTGAATGGTGCTTTTGGCACAATAACTCAAGGATTATTAAAAGGCCTGGGGGATTTGGAAGTTGGCGTACCATCAGCTAATGTAACATATTGACCTTCGACCCAACCGTCAATCAAGAAACAGGTGCATCCGGTCGAAGATATCAAGATATAACCTTGACCGTGGCCGGGTTGAACTCAGTGCAATTGCGACGTCCACGGGAAGCAGGTGGCCGTCAAACAATGATATAACCTGGTGCCACACTAATACTGATGTGAAAAACTCTAAAAGAGTAAATAATAATAATAATAAGCATTGTTGAGAACGGTCAGAATACTGAGAAGAGTCCTGGAGACATGAGGAGATTTGCTTTCACTGAAGTTCCAGTAAAAGACCATCAGCTAACGCTGATGCGAAAAACTCTCAAGGAATACTCGGCCAAAAGACCAGACCTAATAATAATCAACAAAAAAAAAATGCAAAATTGTCGACTTTGCTGTCCCGGCTGACCACAGAATAAAACTTAAAGAATGTGAAAAGAAGGATAAGTACTTCGAACTTGCTAGGGAATAGAAAAAACTATAGAACATGAAAGTGACAATTATACCAATTGTAATTGGTGCGTTTGGAGCAGTAACTAAAGGATTACTGGAAGACTTGGATGTTGGCGGACAAGTGGAGACCATCTAAACTACTACATTACTGAGAACGGCTAGAATACTGAGAAGAATTCAGGAGACTTGAGGAAACTTGCTGTCGCTCAAACTCCAGTGAAATACCATCAGCTAACGCTGATGGGAAAAACTCTAATGAGTAAATAATAATAATAATAATAATAATAATAATAATAATAAAGATAAACACTTAATGAATACCTGGCAGTCTCGGCCAAAATGAAATACAAAAAAAGATTCACTCGTGGAACTGCTTACCTCTTTAAAGGAGTGCAATTAATGTGACTGGTAAAGTAAGATCCACCAGCATAGATGGAACTTAGAATACACATGATAAAAATCGTTCATCACGCTAGATCTTGAGTAAAGACCCGATGAGGAAATATAAGAAATATAGAAATAATGCTGAAAATTTATTATTTTTTTTACTCCTTGAGAGTTTTTCATTGTTAGCTGATGGCCTTTTACTGGAGTCTGAGAGACAGCAAGTCTCCTCAAGTCTCCAGGACTCTTCTCAGTATTATAGCCGATCTCAGCAATGCTGTAGTTAGGGATTGTCTCCACTCGTCCTGTTATTTCCAAGTCCTCTAGGTCCTTTACCAATCCTTTGGTGACTGAACCAAGAGGACCAATTACAAATGGTATAACTGTTACTTTCCTGTCCTACAGTTTTTTCAATTCCCAAGCATCGTCCAGGTACTTATCCTTCTTTTCACTTTCTTTTAATTTTACTTTGTGGTCAGCCGGACAAGTCTCTGGCTCTCTTTTGATTATTATAAGATTTGGTTGTCTGGCCGAGATTAGGTGATCCGTTTGTATCTTAGAATCCCAGAGGAATCTATGCATTTCATTCTCCAGGCAAGATTTTGAATTGTGCATATACCATTTGTTCGTATGGTCAAATTAAAATTTCTTTCACAGTCATGTCTCATCTTATACTCTTTGTGTGCTAATTTGCAGCATTCGCTTATTATGTGATTGATTTTTTTGTCTCTGTCACCACATAACCTACATCTGCAGTTTTGTAGCGTCTTATCTATTCTCGCTTTGATTTAGTTGGTCCTTTTGGCGTTGTTCTGTTTCTGCTATTAGAAGAAATTCAGATTAAATTTTAAGGTTTATCTTTCTTAGCCACGTCCACGTTTTCTCGTGTGAGGCGTCACTTGTTGGTTGCTTAAAACGTTCATCGAAGTGCTCTTCTTCCCATTTTTGTTTTTCTCGTTATTTCCATTCTGTTGGTCTTCATGTTGTCAGCATTATTTGTAGTGGCTGTGATTAGTCTTCCTCCGTGCTTTTCTATGTAGTCTTCGAGTTGTTTTATCCATGTGTCAACGCTATCTCCAATGCTGGCGAGTCCTCTTCCTCCCTCTTTTCTTGACACATAGTTTGTCAACGTAATTCCTTGGATGTAAGGCCTTATGCATGGTCATTAGTTTAGTCTTTGGGTCATTGTATGTATTGACGAGGTCTTTAATTCAAGCGAGACCTCTTCCTCCTTCTTTTCTTGACACATAGGACCTGTCGTTGTTATCTTTCAGATGTAACGCCTTATAAATAATCATCGGTTTTCTTTTTTCAATTGCCTGACCATTTTGAAAATAGTCCCGAGTATCTTACAAAGAGTATACCCGGATATTTATCCTTTTCATGAGATTTCTACGGGAGTGCTTGTTTTCGAGAAGGTTTTTCGTTCATCTGCTCAACACTTTTCTTCTTATTTCCTTAATCTTCGTTTTTTGGTGGTGCCCCCTTTCGATATTGTCAAGAATTGTAGTTTTCCTTCGTTCAGTACATCTTAGTGAGTTTTCACACTAGCGTTTGGTAGTGGTCTTTCACAGTAGTTTGAGTGACTGCAAGTTTCCTCTTGCCACCAGAACTCTTTTAGGCATTCTGGCTGATTTTGATAATATTGTTGTCTGGGTGGTCTCGAGCCGTCGTCTGAATTCCAATTTTCCTAGTGTTTGTTTTTTATCAAGACTCTGGGTACTGTTCCAAGTGCACAAATTACAATTGGTATCATCGTCACCCCCCCCCGTGCCATAAACATTTTTTGGCAAGATCCAACAATTTGTTTAACTTTTCGATTTTTTACTTTTACTTTTACTGTTTGGTTTGCTGTAACGGCAAAATCTACAAGATGGCAAGTTATTATTATTGTCATTTAATCATTAGAGTTTTTCATATCAACGTTAGCTGGTGGTCTTTCACTGGAGATTGAGTGACTGCAAGTCTCCTCAAATCTCCAGGACTCTTCTCAGTATTCTAGCCATCTTCAATAATGCTGTAGTTTGAATGGTCTCCGCTCGGCCGCCAACATCCAAGTCATCCAGTCCCTTTAATAAACCTTTAGTTACCGTTCCAAAAGCACCAATCACAATTGGTATAACTCTCACCTTCATGTTCCATACTTTTATCAATTCTCTAGCAAGGTACTTATCTTTCTTTTCACATTCTTTCAGTTTTATTCCATGGTCAGCCGGGACAGGAAAGTCGACAATTTTGCAAATTTTCTTTTCATTATTATTATTATTATTATTATTATTATTATACTATATTGAGAGTTTTTCACAGAGTTAGCTGATGATTTCTCTCTGGTGTTTCAGTCACAGGAAGTCTCTTCAAGTCTCCAGGACTCTTCTCAGTATTCTAGCTGATCATAGTAATGCTACATTCTGGATGGTCTTTCACTTGTTCTTTTATTTGATTATTTTTACAAGTGAACCAATTCCGATTGATATAACCATTACCTTCAAGTTCTAAAAAACATTTAGGTCTCTAGTAAGGTATAGTTTCATATCTTTTATCACTTTCTTTGAATTTCATTCTGCGGTCATCAGGGACAACAAAGTCTACCATTCGGACGATTCTGTTTTTTTTTTCTTTTGACTATCTCTAGGTCTGCTCATATGGCCAAGATTAGTGAACTTCTTTGTATCTCAAAATTCCAGAGAAGTTTATGCGTCTCATTCTACAGGATGGATTATGGTTTGGGCATAAACCATTGTTCTTACGGTCAAATTTATATTTCTTGCACAATTACCAGTGAATCCCCTTGCCAACCTAATTGTGTCTAGTCTTGTACTCTTTTTTGGACGAGTTTGCTGAATTTGCTTATTATGTGATTGACTGTTTCATCTCTATCACAACATAACCTCCACTTCCTATTTTCAGGCGTCTTTTCTATTTTTGCTTTAACAGTATCATCATCGTGTCATTCCGCCTGGATGGATATCCCTGACCATCTCTCGCCACTTCTCCCTATCGTTCATCGCCGCTGGCAGGTCTTCAGGGCTACATCCCGTATCCTCACTGAACCGCCGTATGTATGTTCGAACTGGTCTTCCTGATTTTGCTCGGTCATATGTGAGGTCCATAGGAGTACATCACTTATGAGCTCGTCTTTGCTTCACCAGCAGTGTCCTGCATGTCTGGTTTGTCTAGCTTGGATAGTTTTTGTGATGGGAGGCAGGTGGTCGTATAGTTGTTGCCTTGTGGGATGTTGCCTCCAGGACTTGTTCAATATTGCCCGCAGCATTCTTGTGTAATTGCCATCTAGCTTTTTCTCAAAGCGTTTTGTTAGCGTCCAAGTCATGCATCCATATAGCAGTATCGATACGACCGCAGCTTGGAAGAAACAGCATTTCATTTATCGGTCAGGTCTAACTTCCATATGATCGATAGCTTATCGATAGCTGTCCATGCGTTCGTTGGCCGCGTGCTATTAGAAAAAGTCGAGTTTCTCTCTTAACGTTTCCTTTTTTAGCCATGTCAAGTCCTCTTGCAAGATATTTGGTTTGTCCGTTAATTTTCGCTTGAAATATCCATACAGTTGTTTTTCTTGCCATTTTTGTTTTATAGCTATTATGGCACTATTGACCCTTGTGTTCTCTGGATTATTTGTTGATACGCTTCAAGAATGCCCCTGAGTATCTTACATGGTGGACTGCTTAGGTGTTTATTCCGTTGATGAGATTTTTTCTGTATTTTGGCTTCGGGTGGTTTTGTCGTTCACCAGAGATACCCGTTTTTAATTAATTCTTTCATCTCTACTTGGTGGATGGTGATCGTTTCGAATATTCCCAAGGACGTTCTAATTTTTTCTTGATTGGGTAGTTTTATTCCTTCCGTCATTTGTCGTTTTGCGTTTCTCATTATTTACATGGCAGATTTTTGTACGACAAATTCCATCCCTATATCCTGACTCTATATCATCTCTTCCTTTATTAGGGTTTCCAGTTTAATGTCGTCCATGTACATTAGGTGGTTAACGTTTTCTTGCGATTTATTAAGTTTGTATCCACCTGTGCATTTCCTAAGTATGAGATTCGGTGACATCATAGCTAATACAAATATTAAGAGTGATATTTAATCTCCTTGGAAGATTTCTCTCAAGGTTTTCACCTCAGCTAGACATTTTCCTCCTTCTGTCGATTCCACTCTCCAGTTTTTCATGGTTTCCTCGATAAACTTTATGACTTTGTCAGCTCTCTTCAACAATCTGAGACAGACTATTAACGAGCTCCGCTAGACAATATCGTCTGCCTTTTTGTGGTCAATCTATACCATAGCTACATTTTTGTATCTTGTCTGGCTCCTCTCGAGGATCTGTAGCTCAAAATATAGTACCTCTCCTTTAATTCTGGTTCCCTAGAGGCATCATTTCTGTTCTTCGTGAAGCAGTCTATCACTTATTAGCGGATAGTAAATCTCTCCTTAAACTGTGCTGTTAGTATTATCCATACCTTCAGTAGGCACGTTATGGTTCTATAGATGTTGTGGGCGTTTTCCTTTTGGGATTTCTTTGGATCAGAGTGGTCTTCCCTATGGTCATCCATTCCGGCAAGTCGGTTTCTTTTAGGCATCTAATCATTTTGAGAACCAGTTTGTCGTAGATAAAAGTAATTTTTTAAACTAGTATCCATGTATTCCATCATGGCCCGGGTTTTTCCAATTTGGTATTTTTTGAGTTTTGCTTTTGTGTGTTCTTCGTGACGTTCTAACTCTTTTTCTATGTTATTTATTCATTCGCCTTTTTCTGTTGTGTTATCACTGTTTCCATATTCTACTCCAAAATTATCATACTTTCTTATCATCCGGTTTTAGAATATTTCGTGCATTCTTCCCAAACTTGCGGGTAGAATTTTCTTTTGTTGTTTTGGCATATCCTATTTTGTCTGTATTGTTTGATCCCGTCTCGGTATCTTTTTAGTCTTCCTCTTTTCACCAGGACCTTCTGATAAAATCCCCGAGTTCTATTGTTTGTTGAACTTGTCTTGCCTTTCTCTTTTCGTCCTAACATATTCCCGCATTTTTCCACAGTTTTAACATTTTTCTTTGTCATCATAGATTTCTTATCAGCATTTCGAATCTAATTTCCCATCCACGCTTTGAATGTCGGTTCATTTTCTTTGGGAGAACACCGATTTTGCCACAGACTAATTTCGCTCCTCCAACATAGATTAGTTTCTTTACTCCCGTGATGTTGTTCGTTGAGAAATCTATTAATAATTTGTTTATTTTTTTTTCACTTTCTACCTCGACAGTTTTCCAGTCTTTGTTCCTGAGATATGGTTTTGTGATATTCTTTTCAGATATAATTCTCTTTATAATCTATACATTTATTTGTTCTTCTTGTTTTATTGTATATTCTGGGATATTTGGGCATGTGGCGCCTCGATTACAATCACTTTGCCTTTCGTTTCCGTTAGATTTTTTTTTTCATTATTTAGCATTTAGATTATAGTGTTAGGGTCTTTATGATAAGATTCACTATTTAATCGTTGAAACACTTCTAATATTTCAAGGTCAGAAAACTAACCATTTTTTAATTATCGTCCGAGTTTGGTCAGTGAGTCTTTGGATTGTTTTCTTAAATCTAGCGCATTCTTCCCAGATTTCAATCATTTTTTTCTATACCTTCTTTGTGTAGGGTTTCCCTTACAATTACAATGATGTACAATTTGTTGTCTCTCCAAATTAATTTTCTACGTTTGAGTCTCTGATTTCTGTGGTTACATAGTTCGTCGTTTGTGTACCTGAAAAAAGAATAGCCAACATTCACTGGATGCTGATTGAATCCCCCATGTTTGCTATCTTGGAAGAACCGGCTGATCATGACATTCAAACCTGTTGTCAGTTTCCTACGTTGATTTACGTTTCGATTTGTCATGGGTTGTATATTCTGGCTATACCAGACTGAGGGGTTGTTTATTATCAGAACTTCTGTCACAGATGTGACCAAGTACCCTTAAATTAAGAAAACTCTTATGTGGGTCACAACAGATCAACCCCTTCCCTTGTAAATTTATTAGATGTTAACTTTGTTTAAAGTATCGAGCAGACCTTATTTTCTTTACTGTTTAACTGATATTTTTTTTACTGTAAACCCTGAGATAATAAGTATCATTTCTGTGAGTTTCGCTATACTTTCAATAATTTAGTATAATTTGTGTATTCCTGTTCCTGGTAAGTGGGTTTGATTAACAAAATTAGTCACTTTTCTATGTTAATTTCTTAATTCTTACCATTCTTTGGTGACCTTTCCATACTCCTTCAATTCATTATTATTCTTCCTTCTTAATGGCCACTATTCTAAATTTCTACATCATTTCTATGTATTGAGGCACAAATATACAAAGAACTTACAGAAAATACAAAAACATGAAATGCATTGCAATAATATTCCCAGAAATATTTTAAAATTTTTATTTGCGAGGCCATTTTTCGTCGTCTCTTTCGAAAGTTATCACAGTAGAGCTGTGTTTGCTTTGGTTTTTGTTTTTCTGTTGTTGCTTCTTCTTCAACCGGACATTTTTTGTCTGTCTTTTCAATCGAGTGAATTCTTCTTTTTTTTATTTCAAAAATTGTTCACGTAACTACCAAGAATGTTCCATCCCGCTCCTCTGTTAATCTTTATTCATCATCATTCTTATGATTACTAGGTAGATTTTTTGTAATATTAATGAAACCCTTAATCATAGAATTAGTGAATACAGAAAACTATAACAAAATAGGCACAAAACAGGGGTAGGGTATCCCCTGAGAATTCTTCCAGGAACTGAAATTCTACAATACTACCGAATGATATATGCATAAACAAGAATCTCTACTAAAAAAGATTTTCTTATGATGATATTTTAACGAAGATAAGCAATATTAATCATTCTGAATAAAAATGTTTTGAATTATTACATTCTGATGAATGATTTTCGTTTGGATTTTTTTTCATATTTTTCTTCTTTCTTTGACTTAATGATGGTAACGGTTTAAATGATATATTAAACTCATTGAGCTATTTAATGTCAAAGCCATTCATGAAAAAGAGGAGTTGCATTTAACCCATATTTAGAGGAATAAGTGTTTTCATGCCTTTCTGGGGGGGGGAATTAGTCCGAAAGCGAGACTGGAATTCGAACTCGCTTACTACGTGGTCAGAGTAGGGCACCTCTGGTGGTATAATGGTTAGCAAACTAGACTAGCAAACCTACACGAGTGAGTTCGAGTCTCACTGGGAGCCCAATTCATTTGGCCTTGTGCTACATCGAAGCAAAGAGCTTCGTAAATTACTACTACGTGGTCAGAGTTCAGCACCTTAGCTTCGGCGACTCCTACAATGATGATAACTTTCAATGCCTTAGAGTCTAAGAATACGTTGATGAATTATCTGCAAAAAATTAAGAACCCCATTTCTAAAATTGTCCTAGTTATGTCATTAAACTGTTGAGGCAACAGTTCAGGAATTTGGGGAAGTAACTCTTTCATTGCTTTTACTCTCAGGTCTACTCTAACCTGGAGTGGTAGTAGCTGTTATAATCACTTCTATTTTTCAGATAAATCTGATTGAAAATGGTTCGTATTCGATCGGAATACTTGATGCTGTAAAATTGTAAATTGATTGCATTAAAAATAGTTACAAGAAACTATATTTTTTTAAAAAGAACATGATTTAGTCATCATCATCACCATCACCATCATCATCATCATGTCGTGCCGCCAGCACGGATATCCCTGACCCTCTCTCGCCACTTCTCCCTATCGTTCATCGCCTCAGGCAGGTCTTCAGAGCTACAACCCTTATCCTCACAGAGCTGCAGTATGTATGTTCGAACTATTCGTTCTGCTTTTGAACGGCTAAATGTGGGGATCCACTGGAGTACATCACTTATGAGCTCGTCCCTGCTTCTCCAGCAGTGTCCTGCATGTCTGGTTCGTCTAGCTTGGATAGTTTTCGTGATGGGAGGTAGGTGACCGTATAGATGGTGCTTTGTGTGGTGTTGCCTTCAGGATTTGTTCAATATTGCTCGCAAAATTCTTGTGTAATTGCCGTCTAGTTTTTTCTCTAGCCGTTTTGTTAGCGTCCAAGTAGTGCATCCATTCAGCAGTATCGATACGACCGCAGCTTGGAAGAAACAGCGTTTCATTTTATCGGTCAGTTCTGACTTCCATATGATTGATAGCTTATTGATAGCTGTCCATGCCTTCGTTAGCCGCGTGTCGATTTCCTTTTCGGTTGATGAGACACTGCTTGCTAGGTAGGTGAACTTGTCTACCAGTTTCAGAGAGCTTCGGTCTAGTGTGTAAATGTCGCCTTGTGAGCAAATCAACGACTTTTATTAAATACAAAAAATTACCAGAAACCATAGAATTATTAGTATTTGATCGATATACATCAAAACAAACAACTGCTTGCAAATTGTTTGTATTACATAGAAATACTTATAACTATACTCTTGGATGTAATTTTTCTATTACATAGGAATATTTGATATCATGTAACTACGTGTATAAACCTCTTAAATAGCAATGATAAAATATTGGAAAATATTTGTATTATATAGGATCGTGTGCAACTAAAAAGAGACTCTAAAGGAACAACTACAGTAAAAATGTTAATATAAACGTACGATGAAGATGATTTTCTAACCCTTAGGCAATAGTGACAGCAGATGGGTTAACCTGCTGTTACAATCTATCAAAGGAACAAGGCCTAAATGATTTTTTGTGACTTGACTCTTCTCAGCCATTTTGTTAGCGTCCAAGTAGTACTTGGACGCTAACAAAACTGCTGGAGAAGAAGCTAGACGGCAATTATATAAGAATGTTGCGAGCAATATTGAACAAATTCTGGAGGCAACACCCCACAAGGCACCAACTATACGGCCATCTGCCTCTCGTCACGAAAACTATCCAAGTTAGACGAACCAGACATGCAGGACTCTACTAGCGAAGCAGGGACGAGCTCATAAGTGATGTACTCCTATGGACCGCTACATATGGCCGTGCAAAAGCAGAATGACCAGCTCGAACCTACTTACCGCAGCTCTATGTGGATACGAGATGTAGCCCTGAAGACCTGCTAGAGGCGATGAACGATAGGGAGAAGTGGCGAGAGAGGGTCAGGGATATCCGTGCTAGCGGCACGACATGATGATGATGATGATGATGATAAACTCTTCTCAGTGTTGTTGTTGCAAATAATTGACTTATAAGTTTTCTTATTTCATCAAGTCATTCCTTAAATCATTTCTGCGATCAGCCATCTTTTGTGCAGCAGATTAAAACGCCATAAGAAAATGACAAACAACGCTCCGTATTTTTAATTTTCTGAATCAGATGTCGAACGTAAATTTCAGTTAATCTCACTTGAAAAAAAAAAAAAAACAATAATCAGCTTTTAATAAGAGTTACTTTCCTCTATAAAAGAAATGATATGAATACAGTATGATATATTATGATATATGTTATTTATATATTATGATATATATTATTCATATATCATGATATACTATGATATATATATATATATATATATATATTATACTATATAAAAGTAAGTAAAGTTAGTGACCACAGTCGAGGGGGATTCGAAGGCTCCCTTTTGAATAGCTACAACACTGAGGTGTTGGAGAGGGCGCTACTCCTTTCCCTGGATTGCTCCACTTTACCCTTGATACGTACCTCATATTGCTGAGTGTTCAGCAAGGAGGTATCACCGTACCATTTTTAAGTCTTTGGTGTGACGCAAACTGAGATTGAACCCAGGCCTCCCGAACCATTGGCGAACACTCTACACACTAGACCAATGAGCCGATTCTGGACGACGTCGACTACGGTCGCCAACTTTACTTATGATATATACCATTTATGTATTATGATTTATTATGGTATATTTATATATTATGATATATATATATATATATATATATATAAGTAAAAGAAAAATTGGCGACCATAGTTGAGGGTACCCGAAGGCTCCCTTTTCGATAGCTACTACACCAAGGTGTAGGGGAGGGCGCTACTCTTTCCCTATATATATATGTATGTATGTATTATGATATATATATATATAATTCAAACTACTTTTTTCCTGACAAAATGACTCCTCTTAAATAAATTACTGATGATATTTTAAGGCACGTCAATTTTTTCGCCAAGGACAAGGTCAATGATGAAAAATGAGGGCAACAGGATAATATTTTATCGACATAGAAAAATGCCTTTATTTAATTATGTGCAGATCAGCAACTCCTAGTAACGATTAAAAAGATTTAAATATTGAATCTTACTAAGTTAATATGACCATTTAAATTTTGAAAAAGAATGAATGATTAATTTTCATATATAAACTTCAGTTCAGCTCAGTTAGGATTATTATAAACAAATTGGTTAGAGAATCACGTTCATTGTATGTTTATATTTGCATTTTTGTGTTATTGTTTCTTTGGAGTTTTTTTTTTTTTTTTCAACACGGTAAAAACCTTTATAAATAATTTTGATATAATCTATTTGATCCATATATGGGGACCTAACAGGTACAACGATTCCAGATCAGGTAAGACCTGGAAATAATATAAATGACCGATTACTCCACACACACACACACACACACACACACACACACACACATACCAGAACTCCTGAACTGGAGCCTCATCATCAGATGTAATTTAATTTCATTCACAGGATACTTTTTTTCAGCGACGTTTCACTCACCTACATGGAATACAATTTGCTTATTCATGGTCCTAACGACTGGGAGAGGTAGACAGAAGAACAAGAAGAAATAAGCATTTAATAGATGCAATTATTTTAAGTAAATTTTTTACGATAACCCCGAATGAAGACCTAGAATCTGTTTTCTTGCTAAGAGAGTTGAATAAACTCCATTGTTTTAATAGATACGCACCAAGACACAAATAAACAATGGATTTGAATACAAATTGTGTTATATAATTAAGGAATGATATTTTTTTATATTAAGCATTTTTCGTTAATTATATTTTATCATTCAGTTTGGTCGGGCTTTGGACTATTCGGGTTAAGAGTTCTGGTGCATAGTCAATGGGTACAGTTCAACGCTCGTGCGCAAAGGATATGACAATCACCATTGTCATGATAAACCCCCAGACGGAAATAAGGCTGGTGTGTGGATGACATCATGCCCGGAAAAGATGGCCTAGAGAATTTGAGGATTTTGAAAAAGAGTCGGTTGAGAGTTGAGAGTTGGGGATTCGGCCATTGAGTAGAAGAGTTAAATTTTTTCGGATCTCTACCGACATATATGAATTGAGATCTTAAACACCACGAGAAGTGCCGAACGTTGGGTGTGGGTTTAGCATAGTATGATTACGAAAGATTTTTTAGAATTGCGTCTCTCCCCTCGTGTCGAAGAAACAAAGTCAGAAATTAATAAACCGTTCGTACCTGAACAACAGAGTCCGCTTGCATTTGTAAATGTGTTTGTATCACTGTTGTGATAGACATCACCAAATTATACAACAATTTCTTGACAGACCAAGTGCCTAATTAAGATGATTTTATTGAAATCGGTTTTTAAGATATTTTAAATATTTTGTTGTAGTGATTTCCCATGTTTCACAAATGAGGTATGATAGATGTCATTGAGGGACACTGCTGAAGAAGTAGGGACGAGATCATAAGTGATATACTCCTGTGGACCCCTTAACATGGCCTCGCAAAGGCAGGACGACCAGTTCGAACCTACATACAGCAGCTCTGTCTCGATACGGGATGTAGCCCTGAAGACCTGCCTGAAGCAATGGATGATAGGGAGGGGTGGCGAGAGAGGGTCAGGGATATCTGTGCTGATGGCGCAACTTGATGATGATGATATTCAACATAAATCGCTCGGACCCTGTTTTTCCCAAAATAATATTTCTATTTATTTGAATAATAAAAGCAGATAAACATTGAAATATATTTTCGGAGAAGTTATTTGATCATAAATGCCGTCGATGGTTTAATTCATATGTTTAACGGCATGTCAAATACTCATGGATAATTTAAACCTAACCTTTGATTTTTCTTAAACGTTTGATTCCAATAATTACTTTTATAAATCAAATATTATATAGTCAACTTTTAAAGCTTACGAGTTAATGGATAATTAGTTACATCTTGCAGTAAAATGGTTTCTCGATATAACGTTCTTTCATCAGAGAGATCATTTCACAGGGGGAATCTATTTTCCTTAAATAAATGTATTGTTAAAACCTCCCTCTAAATCTAATAACAATACATAAAAAATGTGAGAGCTCTGCATCAAACTGTTTGATCGTCTATAGAAGACAGACAAACAAACTTTCAATGGAGTTTTCGTCTGATATACATAATCTGAAATGATGCAAAGATGAATTCCATTTGGAAATTAATTATTTCCTTTCTGTCTACTCATATCTTTCTGATGGCCTCAACGCTTATAAATTCCGATTTACATATCTTTGTTTTGGCTTAGTGCCTGCTTTTTAAATGCAAGTCTTTTCCGAACTCTTTTTCTGAATACATTGGCTGTCATCTTCTGGTACTGGAAGAAGACTTCTTGATAAATGAACGTCTAGCAAACAATATGAAGGCCATCAATTCTTTATCTACACAGAATTCCTCCCTACCATAATCATTATTCAAGCTTCTTCTATTACGACTGCATCAGTTCTGCAGCCCCTTGTCACAACAGGGCTCCGGTCCGACAGATGTCGCCATTTCTCCGAAATGTCGTCTAGTGGTTACCAAATCTGTTTATTATTTTTCTCTTGTGGTTACCCGTTCTGACGTGATCATTATTCACAACTCTGAATTCGCTATTAAAGCTTCTAATTCAAACTC
>OY757927.1:87453132-87468132 GCA_963585895.1 Sepioteuthis lessoniana
GCTTTTCCGATAGTAAAAACTAGTCGAGATATTTTCTGAAATAAACTATTCTTGGTCTGACTTACATTGTCTCAAATGTATACAATTCATATAAGAACTGATTTACACATTTATTTCGTGTATAGACTGTAAAAAGCACAGCATTATCTAGTCGCTAACTTTTCACTTTCACTTTATTGCTTGTAATTTTTTTTTATCTTGTCTTAATTTCGTTATTTGTGCCTTTGCCCTTACTGAACTTCTTTGGTCAGCTGGCAACGACCGGTACAACAATCATTTCGTTGGCTTCTGCTCGAAAATTGCGCTGTCAGATAATTTTACATGGACCCCAAGAGCAATGACTTTTCCATGAATATTATTGGATGGTGACTCTCTCTCCAAAACCCTGATATTCAATTTTAGCATTGTCGTCGCTTCTTTTGACCCCTGCCCATGCCCTCAAAAGGAAAACTAATTATTCTGAACTATGTTATCTGATCATAAAGAACCACTTTTCACTGTAGGGACATCTCCTCGTTTCAAATATATAAAACTCCCAGTCGATTTAGCAGGGCGTGCAAAGCAATCTGAAATACACTCAGTAAGAAACATAGTCTATGAGAATCAAGTATTTCCTTATATTCTCCCCCAAGATTTGTTATTTCTACGTAGGAAGAACTGATGCTTTTATTTTTGAAATTATAGCAGATACAATGGTATAAAGAAAGGAAACTTTCCCTCAGCTCTAGACCAAATAGCACTACTAATATCGTTCGGTAGGATAGATTTTGTGTTAAATAAGCTGTGAAGTGTGATAAACCATCAAATAAGAAAATAAATCAAAGAAAGAAAAACCAAAATGTATATAAATGTCAATTATCGTATATGTTAACAAAGGAAGTAAGTTTTTTTTTTTAATTCAAAATAATTAACTAGCAAACGTATTTTTTGTTTTGCTTTGTTTTGCTTTATTTTGTTTTTTATCCTCGACATAATGTTTCTTGGTTTTCCTTATTCGATTTACTCTTTTCAATATAATATGTCGGTTTATAATGTTTAAGCGATTTTTATTGATTGACTTTCACGGCATGTCAATCAAGGGTTATTTCATACCAGGATAACATGGAATCACGTTCATTTTACGTCATATTTACATATTTTGTGTTGGTAAATAAAAAAAAAAAAAATTGGCATATGTTACTAAATTTTTATACAAACCGATTTGGCCAATATATTGGACCCTAACAGACACTTACTCTCTCGACATGAAAGAACCTTGCAGCAATGGCAATGAAAGAGTACTTCTCACGACCCACCTTTCTAGAATTACAGCCATACCATCAGATGCAAAATAGTATGATAACCAGGAAAGCACTTTTTGAGAAATTTCACAACTCTGCCGAAGATACAGTCATCGTATTCTATGCCCCACCGATAAATTGACAAGGTCTTTTGAGCAGAATGAACAATTCGAAAAGATGTAACACCTTCTAACTCGAAAATATACCGAAATATATCTGTACTATGGATAAGCCCAACCAATACTAAATATACAATTTTCGTCGAAAATATACCAAACCTTCAAATTAAAAGATATCATTCCCAAATACATGCCCTATCAAATAAAATATACCAGTCCTAAATATAATGATATAATTCTCTATAACATACTAATTAAAATTTATCATTACTTTCAACTGGAATATATTATTAAATTTTCACTTCAGTTATATCAGTACTTATATTTTTATTTTAAAAATCCCGCCATTTTTTCAATTTTATTTCCTTCTCCCCTCTCCATTAGATGACAGAGATAACGATTCTCCGGGGATGTAAGAGGAGTTGTGTTGTTTTGTTTTTTTCTGGGTTTTAGCCACTTTACACTTAATTTTTTTGGCCAATCAACACGTTTTTCTGCCATATTTTTCATCAACGGGATCTCTACAATCAATTTTTTTTAATTATAGTGTAGATTGTTTTTTCATATGCATTTTTTTTTGAGAATTTCTTAGTATAAACGAAAATTTTAATCATTCCCCCTAACTCACAATGTATTTACAAATGGAAACATTTTAGACACTCATAGACTCTTATTGGTATGTTTTACTGAATGTAATGTGAAAGTTTTTTTATAAATGCGACGTCACGGTGAAAATTTAAATGTATTTTTTGGATTAGGGAAGGGAATTAGCTCGTTGAAATAGTAAATACTAGACTTTGCCCACCAATTTAAGCCATGTGCCACATTTTTATTTTTGTATACATAGTGAGCAGAATGTTTGCCAATGGTCCGGGAGACCTGGGTTCAATCCTAGGTCCCGTCTTACCAAAGACTTTAAAAATGGTACTTGATACCCCCTTGCTTAACATTCAGCAATATAAGGTACGTATCAAGGGTAAAGTGGAGCAATCCAAGGAGAGGAGTGGCGCCCCCCTACAATTTGGTGTAGTAGCTATTGAAAAGGGAGCCTTCGGGTCGCCTTTGACTTCGGTCGCCAACTTTATTTTTTTTTTTACTATTCAATACCAAAATACCGAAATGTACCAATTCTTTCGAGTAGAAAATATATAAGATCTTTCGAATATAAATTGCCAATCAAATGTTTTCAAGTCATTTCGATTAGAATATAAAAGTCCAAAATATACCAGTTTAATAGAACTATGATGCCAGTCCTAGTTAAGTACCCACTCACTGCCATTACTCCCAGGTCCACTTTCACTTGTAGTCGAAGTACATGTTACGGTTCACTCTATCAATAGAATTGACCTATTTAAAAATGTTCGTATTTAATTGGAATACTTGATAGCAGTTAACTGTACATTATTTTATTATAGTTAGGTTACTTTGTTTTAATAATGTATCAACTTTCGTGGGTTATTTAATGCCAAATCTACTCTCACAATATAGCACCTTACCTATAGCTGAGGGAATGAGGGGATTCATATCTTTATTTAGGGTATTAGTCAGAAAGAGAATGCAGCAGTTCGAACTCGCTCACTGTAATATCGCAATCCAGTATGTTAGTAATTATATCATGGAAACAACAACTGCTGTTCATAAAAATAGTCACTTGTAGTTTTTATTACTTACTAAGGATTATCGTTAGTTACTTGAAGCCATCTAAATGTGAGTTTACAAAGTACTATTATCAAATAAAAATACTTATCTAAAACAATAAATTTATTAGTACTTGATAGTACTTGATAGAAATACTCGTAACCAATATGTGCCAATTTATTTGTATTACCCAGGAATACTTGATAACATATAACTGTGTGTAAAACCTCTTGAGAAACAAAATAAAAATCTATATATAAATGTAATGAACGCAATTCCCTCGAATCAAAAGATGAGATAATCCGTGTTTATATGCAGTTAAAATCACTCAATCATCTACTAGCCCGGAACATATACCTTCCACCTGTAGCAGGCGAGTCCAAAATTTAGCAATCCTTTCGAATCAAACATACAAGTGGAAGTGTGCGTGTTATTTCAATCACTCTACAAAGTTCCCTTATTCATGAGAATTGTTTCAGTAAGAAAACTTTCGAAATTTAATGTGCCTTTTTCATGATTTCTGTAACGAGACTCCTCGATGGATTCCAGTACTGTGAATAATACCACTTAGGAGTAAGATCTCTTGTTATCTAGCGACAAAAGAATTCAATGAGTCTGATTAGAATTGGGCTGACCCAAGGAAAAGAGGATTATTCCCAAGGTCATAAGTTTAAATATCTCTTAACATGTAAATTGTATGAAACAGCTGGTTATTTTTAATATAAGTATATTTTAACCTAGGTAAGTCCTCTAGAAACTATTCGGTACCTTCATGTCTTTTTGTTTGCTAACGTACATGCTTTTAATTGTATTTTGTTAAATTAAATTTAATGTCAGGAAGACACGAGTCTTAAGTGTCAAAATTAACAATACCATAGCAGATAGCTTTGAATACATTCTACCCGCTAGCAAAATTCTTGAATTATCACACTTAGAGGATGATGAAACTTGTTTTGTTTTCTTTAGCAATAAATAAGATAATAGCAAATAAGATGAAAATCATTTTTTTTTTAATTGAGCATTCTGGCTGCATAAAATTTATCCTAAACAACGTTAAATTAAAGAATTAATTTTTATTTATTGCAGAATTTTTGTCCTCATCTTGGTAGTTTTTTTTTTGTGTTGTTTCTTCTTTCACTACGTTGCGGCCAAATTTCACCTCTGGACTTCTTCAGGTGATTTACCGCGACCTCGGATTAGTCTTGTAACCGTATCCTCTGTAATTTGGCCGAAACGTAGTGAAAGAAGAAACAACACAAAAAAAAACCCGACCAAGATGAGTACAAAAAGTCCGCAATAAATAAAAAATTAATTCTCAGATTAACAAGCCTCATCTCAAAATGATTCCAATTAAAGACAACGTTAAATTAGTCAAATTAATGATAATTTTTCTAAACCATACAGCGGGAAATATGGAATAACCCAATATTGATAAAATGGTTATTGAACGCATTGGTAAAAAAAAGTTATTAATTAATTCTAAGTCATCATTTTATATGAAACTTTAATCCTTTCAACCAAGGATTTAACTGCTTAAAGTAATATTTGATTTAATTTGATTAAAGTGTATTTTATTAGCCAGAATGTCCAACTATTAAATGATTTCTTGCGTTTTATCTGTTATTACTTTATTTACTGCAAAATAAAAGCAAGAATAGGTGAACATTTAGGTATGCTAATTCCATTTTTTTTTTGACAGGAGTAATATGCTTTGAGTTTTTGTGCGATTTTTTCTGCATAATTCTTTTTAAAAAGTACACTTCTGTATTCTCTGAGGAACATATGGATGATTATTTCCCCTGTTCATCTTTCATTTTTGTCTCTATCATGATTTAATTCTAAATGGATTGTTTTGTATCCGATCCTTTCCTTGTGTTACCTACTAATTCTCATTCCCTTGTTTAATTTGGAAAAGTGGCTTTCATCTGTTGATCAAGTTCAGTCGTACGCCATTTCCTTTATATATACCTTCTTAAAATTCTGTGGGATGGTTTAGATTCTAACGTCACACGTTACCTTAATCAGTGGTTTCCAGACTGTGTTTCTGAGACCAAAAAAGGTTCCAAAATGTTAGCCACAAGGGTCCACAGATGCTGCAAAGGTTTCTTGAAAATGTATATTATCCGATCAGCGACAGAACTGCAAATTAGTTTTTCTACTTACTAGTATAAACATCAACCAATCCCAAAATGTTGACTTAGCTTGGTTTCGGAGTATCCACGGTCATCTCAATAGAAAAGTCTATCTAATTGCTGTTACATTTTGCAACAACAGATTTATGCAAAACATCATTTTCAGCACTAACCAATATGTTAAGAAAATACAGACCTATACTTATGTAATATACTGAGTTAGCTAGCGACGTGGATCAACTTAGTAGATTCAATGCGGTCGCTACATAACATCAACAAAGCAGTTTCACAGGAAAGAGAAAAATAAAGGATGGTGGCGAAGAATGTAATTTATTGCCGGTGGATAGAATGACAAATATTTCCGTTCGCAGATAAGACTAACAAATTGCCGAAAAGAAAACGGATGTATGTAAGTTCCGATAACTAGCCATGAATAGAAAATACGTGAGTGACTTGAAAGACAATATAAGGCCTATAATTTTGGACAGAAGGCAGAGACCAGCTGGCCACTCAAGCGAAGGGGGAGGTCCACTGGTCTCTCAAGCAAACCTGTCGGCTCCTCCGTCTGTGTTCTCCGGCCGTCGCACACCTTCATAAAAAGGTTCCCCGCAACAGAAGAAAGATATGAGCGAACTCTCTCTGACTGTATTCCTACTTCACACAAACGTCACCGTCGAAGAATAAAAACATAAATTATATTTTTATATATGTACGAGTTTTTTTGTTGTTTGTCCAGCGGTTCAATGTATGAAACCTATTGAACTTAATGAGATCTGTGTAACTTCGTCAAATACATTACTAATAAATTACAATTTGTTCAAAGAAAGGAAAGCACATCCGTCTCACTAAATCCGATTACACAGTGTAAATTTAAGACAAGATTTTCATTGAATATTTTTTATTACCTTTAACATTATTTTCATGATGGGTCCACGAGATTTCGTTTTCATTTATATAGGAATCCACGAAATTTTGATTTTATTTATACAGTAGTCCATAAGATTTCGTTTGTGTACGCGTCTACGAGATTTCGTCTTTAATTGTATAGGTGTCCACAAGATTTGCTTTACATTTATATAGGGGACCACGACACAAACTCTTAAATAGAAAGGAGCCTCGACAGTCAAATGTTTAAAAGCCACTATTCTAAGTCATACGGACAACATGATACATTAATAAGGATTCTAGATGCTTGCTTATTGTGGGATAATATGTTTGGATTGATTATTTGAGAAAGGTAAAGCACAAGATCTGATAAAGACTCTTGGGAAATGTTTTAACCCCCTCATCCACGAGTTATGCGTTGAATAGTATCACTGCTTTTTTTTTCAAATATGGACTTGGCATTAAATAACCTATGAAGATTGATATGCAATTCAACGAAAAGCCGAAACCGAACAAGTGAAAAAAAAACACTTAGTAAAACTCAAAACCAGTCAGATCGGATATTTGAAGAATGTATCCGTCGAAATAATTATTTAACGAAATATATGAGAAAAAAGCAATCTTGTCGAGAGATGAACTGTTATAAAGTTGTTGTAGGAGAGGCTCTACTTACCG
Source organism: Sepioteuthis lessoniana (assembly GCA_963585895.1). Lineage (NCBI taxonomy): Eukaryota > Metazoa > Mollusca > Cephalopoda > Myopsida > Loliginidae > Sepioteuthis > Sepioteuthis lessoniana. Next base: position 87,459,862 of record OY757927.1, read on the forward strand.
GATGAAACTTAAATAATCTGGTTTCGTTTCTTCGTTTTTAATGGTATATCAACATTCCTGGGTTATTTAACGCCAAAGCTATCCTGGTAGAAGAACAGCAGTGATATTATTTAACCAATTGGTTGAAGGAATGTGCGTGCATACTTATCCCAAGGTTATTAGTCCAAAAGTGAACGCAATAGCCCGGCTGGAGTTCGAATTCACTGCGATGTCACGCCACTCCCCCTAAAAACTAAAAAATAAACTATGAACGAGTCTAACACGTATTTTCGATTAAATGTCTCAATATGTATACATGCACAACTCACGAGTTCCTACGTCACGTGACTACTCCTGAAATTTAAATAATAACCTATAGACCAGTCTGGCATTTATTTTTGATTAAATGTCTCAAAATATACATGTATGCATTTATCCGAACCCTCCCCCATGAGCCGCATGGGAAACAAGCCAGATACGAGGGGCATACGATAAGCTTCCAGACATTTTTCGTATGGGCATTTAGAATCGGCGTAGACCCTTGAAACTTCAGTATATTATTGCTATACATCTTATGAGATAACTGACTAATTTTTATGATTTCAAGTTCAAAGGAACAGCTACAGCAGCAATTGTAATACAACCTACTAAAGCCTGATTGTCACAGCTGGTGAATTTTAAAAATGCAATCTGATACTTTAGAAGAACGATATGCAATAAAATTCTGTTTTAAACTTGGAAAAATCTATAGAAACGTATGGAATGCTTCAGACTGCTTTTCGACCATCTTTCATGAATCAAGCATCAGTTTCTGAGTGGCATAAGAGATTCAAGGAAAGTAGGGGGTCTGTGAGGGATGATGAGAAGTGTAGGAGGAGTAAAGAAGTCAATACAGTTGATTTGCCAAAAGGGTTAGGGTTAGGGTTACTAAGTTGAGGTTTTTAGGAAGTGCAGGATGAGATTCCGTCGGAAGAGGCCAGCACTCTTCAAATCGGGTCAGTGGCATTTCCACCAGGACAATGTACCAGTCCACAACTTCATCGTTGTCACAGACTATTTGACCAAGATGGGCATCAAGACAGTTCCTCAGCCTCCCCTTAGTCTAGACCTTGCTCCATGTGACTTTTGGTAAGCTCAGAGCTGAAAGAGGCTGTGACGAAGGTCATTGACACGCTCAAACAAGAGGAATTCCATGGGTCCTTCCAGAAGTTCTTGGAACGGTACAATGTGTCCATGCGAAAAATGTCTGGAAACATATCGTATGCACCTAGTACATCTGTTTTAAATTGAGAATTTTCCTTCTCATTTCAATGCTAAATCAAGGTTAAAGAATTGCCTCATTATTTACCCATAGAAAGAGGAAGAAATATGATTTCTTGCCTTCCCAAAAATGATAAGCGCAAAGGCAAACTGGCTAGTCCAGGTTTTGAACTTGGGCCACCGATTTTAGTTACTGTGCCTTGTAAATACGAATGTTTTTCCTCTTTGAATTGGTTGATGAATTTTATGCTAAGCGCTGCTTGTAAGCATGTTGATATTTCAAAATATACGTGTTATATTTTAGCTTCTAAATAACAAGAAAATAACTTTAAAATTTCACAACCTGCAGGATTAATTTTATGCAATGTTAACATTTTATAGAAAATCTTTCAGAATTTGATTCTGAAAAGCAGAATACATAATTGAATCTATATTTCTCTAATCTAAAATTATAAAAAGTAAAAATAAAAAAGTCAGTTTAACAGCCATGCTTTAACGTTACATCTTTCGATTTAAAAACATATTTGTTGGAAAGGTAAGTAAATTTGAGGTTATAATTTAGCAAATATTTTAACTGAATCAACAGAAGCCAACAAAAATACAAAATATCTTTGTGATTTTCAATTTAATTTTATTTAATTGCATTGTGTCATTCAAAGAACTTCCACATTCGTTGTTGAAAGTAATTTCGTTTAAATGCAAAGGAAATGCTGGATCGAAGCAGACAATTCAAATTAGTAAATGTACATGTAAGTTATAGGTATGCATTTATATATACATACACATGTGCAGCTGCTTTAATAAATCTGCAGCTAAACACGAAATTATTAGCATAGTCTCTATCAATATATATATATATATATATATATATGCAAACATACTTTCCGCATCTAAAAAGCTCCGAGACTTCATGCATAAAAAATGTTATTCCTTCTAATAAAAAATGTTATTCCTACTTATAATGTTGCAGCTAAATACGAAATTATTAGCATAGTCTCTATCAATATATATATATATATGCAAACATACTTTCCGCGTCTAAAAAGCTCCGAGACTTCATGCATAAAAAATGTTATTCCTACTAATAATGTTGCAGCTAAACACGAAATTATTAGCATAGTCTCTATCAATATATATATATATATATATATATATATATATATATATATACAAACATACTTTCCGCGTCTAAAAAGCTCCGAGACTTCATGCATAAAAAATGTTATTCCTACTATTTTTATTTTGCCATTATGCAGAATCCAGATATGAGTATGTGAAATAGATATACGGAAAATGTTCAATTCCTGGACGAAGCTGACTGCATTTCACATAGCACTTGGGAAAGGTATGAATCCAATTATTATCCCTCCAGCTATGGGTAAATAGTAGGGCAGACTGATTTCTTCAGCCTTGGTGAGGCAACTAGTCTAGAAGAAGGAAAACTCTGAATTAAAAACCTGTTAAACTCCGCTTAAAAATTGACCTTGTGTCATATCCTGACCGAGTGGAGGGGTTGGTAAATATGATTAAAAAAAAGAAAACAATCCAAACCGAATCATATATGTGTACACACTTGACACTCAGCTACATAATATCTTCATCCTCATCATGTCGTGCCACAGGCATTGATATCCCTGACCCTCTCTCGCCTCTTTTCCCTATCGTTCATCGCCTCTTGCAGGTCTTCAGGGCTACATACTGTATCCTCACATAGCTGCTGTATGTATGTTCGAGCTGATCGTCCTGCTTTTGCCCGGCCATATGTGGGGGTCCATAGGAGTGCATCACTTATGAATCCGTCCTTGCTTCTCCAGCAATGTCCTCCATGTCTGGTTCGTCTGACTTGGACAGTTTTCGTGATGAGAGTCAAGTAGCCGTATAGTTTGTGCCTTGTGGGGTGTTACCGCCAGGACTTGTTATAACAATCCAAAACACCAACTCGAAAAGGCCAACACAAACAAAAGTCGAGTATTTAACAAATACCGGAGAAACTAGGTATTCTTTTTTAAGGATTCAATTATTCAATATATTCAATCCTGCTACAACGCATTGCTCAAATTCATATCCTAATAGCTGGCAGGTTGTCCCAAAATAACTTACGCATTTTTGTTTTTCCATATCTCAGTTAGCCTACAGCTAAAATACATTTTCTACATCTTTTTTATATATCAAGGTGTCTTCAAAAAGACTCAGAAGTTATGTATTTGCCAAGAAAAAATGAACAGTGAACACAATTTCAATTTTTTTCAAAATATTCCCCTTGGCGTTCAACACATTTTCCTTTTGATATATCTGAAGCAGTGACACCGTATTTCTTTTCATGTCACTTTAATTGTCAAATGTTACCTTTTAAAATGATCTTTTCGTTTAGGAAACACAAAGAAATTGTATAGAGCCAAATCTTATATGTGTGAAGTGTGTTACTCCTAACTCAATAATGTTTCTAAACTTTTGGTTAAAATGGATCGACTCTATCATTGACTTTGTCAATATGAATTCTGGATATCGATATGAATTTTAGACATCTACTCAATAATTTAACTGTAAGCCTATTCTTTATCTAAATTTCCAAAAATTAAAAAAACCTTTAAAATTTTATTTTACGTTCTTTTTATAATACCTCATTTTGTGTATCAATGTATGTCCACTAATTATAATTTAACTAAATCTCTGAAAATTCCGCTGGTCTTCACAATTGAGTTATTACAGTTGTAAATGTATCTGTGCAATTGATTACTGTAATAAAGACAACGCTAGTTGTCTGCTCCTGTATTTGCCAACTATTAATACTAAAAGATTTCCCACTTTAACTGGACGACAGTTATATATGAATAGTACTTAAAGAAAAGCAATTACCTTGTTCACCTTTTATAACGTTGACGTAATTCTCTAATATTTTTTAACACAAATTTACCCATATAAAATGTATAGACTAAAGGAAAGGAATGAATAATAGAAAGAAAGAATTATAAATAAATATTAAGATATGAGATCACTGAAATACATTGGCGACAGATATTTCCGAGGTTAAGTTGGTACATATAAACAAGCTGAGCATAAGAAAAAATCCCGCTCGGTTACAACGTGAAGACACCAGAGAAGTGAAATGATTTAGAATGTAATTTATCAGAGTAGTGTAAAGGTGTAATAAAATTCGGAACACTGGCTTGAGAAGAAACGAGAAAATGGAAATTAATTCACACGTAGATCAGGTATATTGGACAAGGTTTAATAAAGAAGCATTAAAATCAGAAATAAAAGTATTTGCAGATGATTTTAAGCTGCTTATTAGATTATCACAAAAAGAATGAACACAGATGGATCGACATAAATTCTCATATTGAAAAGATATTTAAAAATAAAATTAATATAGAAAACTGAAAAGTACTCCATATTGGATCCGACAACATTAAAGTTGATTATAAATTAAACAACTGGAAAATAAAAAAAATGTAAATGATGAATGTAATCTAGGGGTTAACTTTGATGATAAATGTCAAGTTGACAATCTAGGGATAAACTTTCATTATAGATTTAAAGATGACAATCTAGGGGTAAACTTTGATGATACATTTAAAGATGACAATCTAGGGATTAACTTTGATGATACATTTAAAGATGACAATCTAGGGGTTAACTTTGATTATAGATTTAAAGATGACAATCCTATTTAGTCTATTATACAGAAGAGAAATGGAGTGATTGGCTTAATGGAGGCAAATAGTTTTAACACCATGATAAGACCTCATTTTGGCTGTTGTATTCAGGTGTAGGATCCACTATCTAGACATGAATATTCGTGTAATATTGATTTTGAAAATCATACAAACGAGAGCAACAAACAATGAAAAGAGTAATATATTACACTTACAGGGAGATTTTTTTCCCAGGCAGCAGTCGGGTCAATTCTACTATATGGATGCACCACATGCAAGCTGACAAAGCATATAGAGAAAAAGCTAGACAAAATTGCGCAAGAATACTACGAGCTATATTGAATAAATCTTGTAAGCAAAATCCCCAAAACAACAGCTGAATGGCCATCTACCTCCTATCTAAAAAAAGTATCCATATACGATGGACAAGACGTGTGCAGCACTGCTGGAGAAGTAAGGATGGACTCATAAGTGACGTTCTCCAATGGGCCTCTTCACGCGGACGTGTAAATTGTGGACGACCAACAAGAACTTATATACAACAGCTCTGTACGGATACAAGATGTAGTTTAGAAGACCTGCCGGAAGCGATGAATGATAGAGAAAAATAACGAAAAAGATTAAGGGAAATCCATGCAAGCAGCACGACATGGTGACGATGATGATGACTTTAAGAATGATAGGTTATCTGATTAAAACTTTCCAAATAATTAATGTATTTTCAAATTGTGGTGGATATGTTTTTAATATTTCACCTCAACTCAAAAATCTACAGTCGAGGTATATCGCTAAAACTGAGAGTATTTACGCATAGAATTTTTTTTTTTCTGTCAGAGTAATATATTTTGGGAAACAAATTGCCTGATAAGATTGAAAATAGCAAGAGTTTCGTAAAACTTAAAGTGAATTGAATGATTTCAGCAAAATCTTGAGAAAAAGAAATTAAATGGACATTTTTGGGAACTATCTGATGAATTACAAAACAGAAGTTGATCTGTATATAGATATCGTATAAATATTATATTGTTATATACCGCCATAATGAAGACGCAATATACCATAGGACCAACGTTTTGTGCTGTAAAGAAAGAAGTCCACAGAAAAAGAAATACTCAAACTCGAAGGTAAGGGAAGAAAATATAGCAGTCGATTATTATTCAGCTATGATCGTGGCAACTCGAAAAGATCATTTTAGTTGCATCCTTCTTCTCCCTTTCTCTCGGTGGTGACGGGGTGTGCGTGAGAACTGGCTGTTTGACACACGCCTGACAGATTGGTAGTAGCAGACTGGGTAAGGACGTGTCGGGGCCTCGGAACCTTTAACGTACCCGTTTTGACAACTGCCTTCAACTCTGCCAAAATCTCGTTACTTGTTTTCTTATATAGAGATTTTGGAGAACAAATCGAAGATCCTCGAATGTTCGATGTCATCAGTGAAACACGTGATAATACATCTGTGATTATTTTAAAATCACGTCAAACTTTGCCGGTCATTCTGCCCGCACGCGCTAGTCTCGTGACACCTTCACTGATTGACGACAGCGCCCGTCCGTAATATTACAGCAAGAACGCATTTCTTTAAAGAGAAAAAAAAATCTATCACAACTTTATATCTCGAAAGAGTCGAAAATGCTGTAAGTGTAAGAGAGACAGAGACAGAGACAAACGGAGACATAGGCGAATGGCTATGTTGACCCTTTCTTCATAACCATGCTATGCCAACACTCAGATTCAGGTCTTTTCTTCTTTGACGAGACGTTCTCAACCGGACTTCATCAGGTGGGGGTCACGAGGCCCATCCCACAGCTACTCTGGGACTCCAAGTCTCAAGACTGCTGATCAAAGACTGACCATTGCTGACTGTTAGAACAGTGGGATGCGCCCCCACACACCCACGGAACAGCGCCGAGTGGCCGCTCTCCGTAACAGATAGAATCTATTCTAGCTGCAAGACTGCAACTGACCGTTACTCTGTTGGTACCAGTAAATATATAATTTCATAACGCCTACACATTTTCGGTTAAACCCACATGAGCTGCTTACACCTACGCATCGCTGCCTTCCTCTTTATACAGGTGCTGCCTAAAATCACTTTGTTACACATCTGAAACATCTGGCTCTGTCAATAGTCAATATGCAACAAAATATGTTCGGAGCAAAGAGTCTTTTTTAAAAGCATAACAAACAAATAATAGATAGAACCTATTGTTTCCTTTAGTAGAGGCTTATTCTTTTAAGATACCGTATTTTTACACGGAGAGTTATAGCAGCCTGTTGCAAGTTGGGATGTAAGGTTATCGCATAAATGCATTTGTTGTTAATTACGAATTGCTCAGTGAATGAAATTAGCAAAGATAAATGAAAGTTATTAAATGTTAAATGACGACCACACACATCTCGCTACCCCACCAAAAATGTCTCGGCTATATGCTCAATCTCAAATGTATCTATTTATTTCTGGCAAATAATTTGGTTTCGAGAGAATGGCGCTTATTTGGTTTAAATGTACATACATTTCGGCAGAATAAATTATTTATTTTTTGATTGGTATAGCTGGTGTATTTATTAGAGTGGGCAAAGTCTGGAGACTCTGCGTAACAAATCCTTTCAAATTCCACAATTAAACAGAAAAATGTGAAAAGGGAATAATTTAGAAAGAAAGAGAATTTTTGAAAAATCGATTAAAGGAAAACATAAATTAGCGAAGTTATTGAGTTCAGATATATGAAAAAAATCGAATGATTTTTGTTGAGTCTGTTGATGTTTATGATATATTATCTCTTGTGGCTCATTTAATGTAGAATATATATAGTTATATATAGGTGTGTGTGTGTGTGTGTGTGTGTGTGTGTGTGTGTGTGTGTGTGTGTGTGTGTGTGTGTGTGTGTGTGTGTGAATTGTAAGCGAATAATTTGAGATAACTTTATATTCAAACAAGTTGTTATCGTTCATTGTTTTGGGCACAGTTAAATGTTTCAAGTATTTATATTAAATGCCAATAATTCTGTTTTTCAAATATTCCTATCTAATATGAACAATTTGTAGACAGCAATATTGTTAAAAATAACTAATAAAAATAATCCTTTGTAAATGATTGAACTGTTCTACTTGATCCATTGATGGGACTTTAACAGGTACTACAAGTTCTGACCATATGTGACCAATGAAGGGGTACTTTGCATTCTTAAAGGCTTCATGACTGCAGCCTCATCATTAGACGTAGTTTAGTATCATTCCCAGGTTACTTATTGGTGGGCTATCTTACCCCTCTGCAGAGTTGCAGTCGGCATATTCTACTGCTCCATATGACCTGGCAGAAATTGAAAAAAAAAAGGGGGGAAATATATTACTTAAAGCAATTTACTTAATTGTGGAT
>OY757927.1:87473132-87635632 GCA_963585895.1 Sepioteuthis lessoniana
CTAATATGAGTAATTCTTAGTAAACAATTATATCTTTAAGTCACTATTATTAATATAAATAGTTTACAGCTTTGTGGTATCAAGTGTTCCTATCGAATACGAATAATTTTAAACAGATCTCTTTGACCATTGAAGAAACTTTAACAGTTACTAGCCTTCTGGGTCAGAATAAACCCAAGATAATGGCAATGAAGTAGTACTCCACTTTCCGCTGAACTGGAACCTCAGATAAAATGAAGTTCTGGATCATACCAGGGTTTTTTTTAGTCAGCGTGTTCTCTACCGCAGACGTAATAGAGGCTGATAGACCCTTTCATATCATTAACTCAACAAGTTCCAATTACTGTCTTAAACATACTATTATATTTATTTCATAATAACGTTTTATTTATCCTGGAATTCTTCCAAACTACAGTCATGACATTTCCACACTTGACGGAATCTCTCTGAAACTGGTAGACAAAATTCACCTACCTAGGAAGCAGTGTCTCATCAACCGAAAAAGACATCTACACACGGCTAACGAAGGCATGGACAGCTATCGATAGGCTATCGATCATATAAAAATCAGACCTGACCGATAAAATGAAACGCAGTTTCTTCCAGGCAACGGTCGTGTCGATACTGCTGTATGGAGGCACTACTTGGACGCTAACTAAACGGTTAGAGAAAAAGCTAGACGGCAATTACACAAGAATGTTGCGAGCAATATTGAACAAGTCCTGGCGGCAACACCCCACAAGGCACTAAGTATACGTCCACCTGCCTCCCATCATGAAAACTATCCAAGCTAGACGAACCAGACATGCAGGATACTGCTGGAGAAGCAGGGACGAGCTCATAAGTGATGTACTCCTATGGACCCCCACATATGGCCGAGCAAAAGCAGGACGACCGGCTCGAATATACATACAGCAGATCTGTGAGGATACGGGTTGTAGCCTTAAAGACCTGCCAGAGGCGATGAAAGATAGGGAGTAGTGGCGAGAGTGGCTCAGGGATATCTGTGCTAACGGCACGACATGATGATGATGAAAACACATCAATTTCTCTATGAAACCAGACTATTTCTATACGTATATATTTGAGCGAGGGAGATGAATGATTTTATTTACAAAATTACCCCCCCCCACCGAATGTAAAATGAAGGAACGAATAACTGTTATTGAAAAAAAGGGACGATTATCACTATGACCCGTTCCCATTAGCAAAAGTGACAGAAAGACTAGTTAAGTGATTAAAAAATATTCGGAAAAAATAAAATCGAAAACACTCTCACATCTCCAAAGAAGGTTCATCCTTGTCATCAAATAGGGGAAAGAAGGGGTAATTTAAATGAAAAGCACTGGCGACTAAAAAAAAAAGTAATGACTATAAGACTAATACGTATTCATACGTTAAATGAATTATTTCTCTATAATGAAAGACAAAAAAAAAAATTAGTCTTAACTACGTGGGATGTGTCGTCATGTCCTTTCAGAAAAAAAAATACTTGAATCAACCCGAAATTTCCTTTAAAGTTTTATGTGACATGAGATAATATTATATAATTTGATGACGCCGTTTTACATAAACTATTTTGTTATAAAGGAAATAATCAAGTTCAACAAGTCGATTTCATTAACACACTTCTAGGAAATTTTGGATTAAATAGATCTTATCAAAGACTGAGACGTAGGTAATTATTTTTATATATTTGTCATTAATTTAAAAAACATACTGAAAATTACCTTTCACAATTGACAATGAATTGGGTCTAAACTAAAGATCTTTTAATGAGAATCTAAGTTTCCTTGGTAGATTTTAAATAAGATTTTTATAGCAGGAAAAATATTAATAATTGCGAAAAACAGCGGCTCTTAGTGTCGATAATACTTAGCAAATTAAGCTAGAACATGGTTAGTTCCATTCACATTAGATCACCAGTGCTTATAGCCTTGTGACACATCTAAACAAAGGACTTTACTATAAAAACAAGTAAATAAATATGATTCATTTTCTGTGCAGACACTAGATACCGTCTAGAGAATTAACCTAGATCAATTTCCGATAGGGACGTATAGTGAGAGAAATAGGGAGAATCAAGGGAATCCCTGCTGTCAACACGCCATGATGATGATGATGATTATAATTTTTTAAAATTCTTAACTTAATCTTAGTGTATATTAACGATTTTAACATAAAAATAATAGGACTTCCTATTTCATAATTGTATTTAACAGATTTTTACTTTATCTAAGCGCCAAGAGAATTTTGCTTACAACATCCAAGGCGTTAAAGTGTATATGTTATATTCAATTTTATATTCTTTCCAAAGTTTTGATTGTTTGGTTGTTCAGTTCGCATATTTAATGCCACATTTACACTCTTTATTCTAATGATTTAGGTTTGATGTTTGGCTTAGTTTCTTTGTTTAATGGCATATCAACACTTTTTAGGTTATTTAATGCCAAAGCCATTCTCCTAGAAGAACAGTAGTGGTACTATTTAACCGATTGCTGGGGGGATAACGGGGTTCATACCTTTCCCAAGGGTATTTGCCCGAAAGTGAACGTAATAGCGCGACTGGAGTACAAATTCTGGTACTACGATTCCGCAGTCCATCGCTTTAACCATTACACCACGAGGACACCCCCTAATAATTTAGGTAAGAAATAGTTTAAATCAATTATAAAGATCACAATTCCAACTAATTATTCTTGGTAATAAAGACTTAAGTACAAGCTGATGGTTTCAAGTAGCTATTCATATTCATTAATAAGCAATTTTTTTCACATAGGTTTTAAGTATTTCTATCAAATACAAATAATTTATACCCGTACAGTTTCAAGTATTCCAATCAAACACAAATAGTTCATTCACATATAGTTTAAAATATCTCGAATTAATAGTAATAATTTTAAAACATATATGTTTTAACCATACGTTAACAGGTACTATCACTCCTGTTCAGAGAAGATCTTGGAATAGTGCCGACGGAAGTGTGACCACACTGCACAGAGCTCCAGATAAAGTTTTGGGTCAAACTCAGAACACATTTTTTTTTTTTTTTTTTTTTTTTTTAGTCCATGTCCACCTCTGCAAGAGTTGCAAGTGTACTCTCGACCCCACCGAAATTTCTTTATCTGTTCATCATAGAAAATATCCCATCAATAAAGTCCTCTCTACTTATACAATCTAGAATATCTTAGAAGCCAAGAGATTAGCTTTCCGATTATTCAAACTATCTTAGAGAAAAAATTCAAAACGTTTGACCAATCATAAAATTGGCAGGAGTAAGTTCAGGTTAAAGATATTTTCATATGTTTACTTCTTCATGTATCAGCTTCGTTACAACGATTTCAGAGTCATGAATTCTGAAACTATGGATGGCAAATATCCCAATAATCTTTTTGCAGCTGCGATTAGTGAGTTTCAGCTAATCCATACTCAGGCAATCTTAGTGTTGTCCAAATTACTGAAATGATATATCTTATTACTCCATGAAATGTTCCAACTAGAATACTCGGTTATATTGATTTATTTGGTCATTTAACCTTTCTAATAGAATTATAATATTTGTTTATTATGCCTGCTTGGACATCTCCCCATTCTACTATCTTATATCAATCTTAAAATGGTGGCGTCCTCGTGGTGTATTTGTTAAATCGTAGTAAGCGAGTTCGAACTCCAGTCGCGCTATTAAGTTCACTTTTTCGCAAATACCCTTGGGAAAGGTATGAACCCCCTTATCCTCCCAGCTATGGGTTAAATAGTACCACTACTGTTCTTCTAGAATAGCTTTGGCATCAAATAATCTACAAAACTTAAGCAACTCAACCAAACCAACCTTAAAAACGTATCTTTGCGCGGAACATGTTATTATTAGAATGCCTTTGTGCAGATAAAATTCTTTTAAGTAATTTTTTCCTAAATAAATAATCTTAGATTATTTTTCATATCATTATTTCTGAAAAATATCCGATTTAAGCTTGATTTTTTTTTTTTTACGTTTCCGATCTTATTTGGCAATTTGTTCCAAAAATGTGTTACTCTTTGTAAAATATTCCTCTCGGTTAGTTTTTGAAATACATCAGAGTAAACTTCCAGTTGTAGAAATATTGAAAAAATTCCATCAAAATTCGAAATTTTTAATTAAATCACCTCAAATTCTTCTTCTACGTAAAGTAGTCCATCCTAAGTTCTCCACTCTTTCCCAGAAACTGTAATCTTTTATCTTTTTTCTATTTTTGTTCCTCTTTTTGTATGTTTTCCAGACTTATTAGTAAAGTTGGCGACAGTAGTCGAGGTGACCCGAAGGCTCCCTTTTCGATAGCTACTACACCAAGGTGTAGGGGAGGGCGCTACTGCTTTCCCTGGATTGCTCCACTTTACCCTTGATCCTTACCTTATAATGCTGAGTGCTAAGCGAGGTAGCATCAAGTACCATTTTTTGAGTCTTTAGTATGATTCGACATGGGATTGAATTTAGGTCTCCGGGGCCATTGGCAAACACTCTAACCATTATGCCAATGTCCGGTTCCAGTCTTATAATTCACTCTAATGTTAATGTTTATTCACTGGAGTTGAAATTGCAGGTCAATATTCTATATGAGGCCTTATCAGTCCTTTTTTATATCTTCAAAAAAGTATTTGCCTCCCTTGAAAAAATATTTTTATCTAGCCAACCAATGGTTGCATTTGCTTTCGATACAATCAACAAAATATGATAGTCATCTTTAAATCTATCATGAAAGATAACACCCAGATTGCGTTCCTTATTTACTTTTCTTATGTTGGTGTTGCTAAATTTATATTCAACTTAAATATTGAACCTGAAATAATAATAGACATTTGAATTACAAACTTCAATAGAAATTCATTGCAAAAGAATGCAACGAATAATTGACTCATTTGAGTGGTGTATTGAAATAGAGAAAAAAAAAACTTCTTCCAGTGCAGGGAAATAAATCGGCGATTTTAATGCATAACAATTCTCTAGTCTTTGCCTAGTCAGCGGGATTTAGATTAGTCTGATGGTTAAGACTTCTCTCCGAAAAAAAAGGATGCCCTGAGTATGATTTCAATCATACATCCTTGATGTATCAAGGTAGGTCTTCAGTGATGCACTGTCTTCATCGCCGATTTCGGGTTTTTTGCATCATATCGGCTCCGACAGCAACCCGGCATGACTCTGGAAGAGCCAAGCCACCTCCTTGATCGCGACGTGCTACGCTCGTGCCTCTACCAAAATAATAATAAGGCCGGACTTCGGCCGTTCTTATAGACATCTGTCTTTCAGTAACAGCCAATGAAAAACAGGGCATTTCACAGAGCATATTGCTTCTGAGAGTGAGGCTCCTATTTTGCCATGTTTTAACTGAAGGGCTGGTATATTTCAGACGAATATGTTTTAATCAAACAGACTTGTATATTTTGCATTGGTAGGACTTATCTATCGTACGGATACATTTCGGTATATTTTCAAATTAGTTGGTTTTACATTTTTTAGACTTGTCCGTTCAAGTCAAAAGAACTTGCCATCCAGTACGTGGGTATTAGAATACGCTGACTATATCCTCCGAGGAGGAATAAGACCCCTCAAAAAAAGCTTATATATAAACTGCATCTGATGGTGAGGCTTCGGTTCTGTATAGTACTCTTTCAAACTGTTACTTCCGGGTCCACTCTTATATTTAACAGTACTAACAGTTAAGCTCATATATGTTTTTAAATTATTTGTATTCCATGGGATCCAATGCAACTCTAACTCTTAAACACGAGCACAAAAATGTAAATAGGAATGTAATATAAAATTCCCAAACTTCTATGTATAAAATAACCGTTGACGCATTGGCATACCTTTGAAATCAATCAATTAATCAATCAATCATCTCTTTGTCGCAAGTATAATTTAGTTTAGTACCTTTTATTGATCTGAGATTGAAAAGTGCATTTTCCAGATTTAATAACTTGACAGTTGTTCCATCCCTTGCAAGTATATGTATTGCTGACCTTAGTTTAATCTGGCTCATGTTTAAAATGACAGCACTCACTAGCCATCAGATGTTTCCCAAATCCTTGGGCACTTCGACAATTTCTGATCTAGACTGCGTAAAGTCGATACTCTGATAGAAGTGATATTGGTTTACTTTGTGGGATCGACTAATCTTTAGAATATTCGTCAAATTTAAGCCAAAATCTAAATCATGTCCATATAATTTTTGGGGATGACATATAATTCTCAGATGACTTAGGTTCAGCAGAAATACCCTGTCAACGGGGCTTAGAACACGCTGCATATATCCTTTGCAGAGGATAAATCCCCACCAAAAAAAGCGATGCCGTGGGTATGATAGTAAACTGCTTCTGACAGTGAATCTCCTGTTCTTGAGATCTGGGGAGTGTCGAGTACTCTTCATTACAATTACTCCTGTTATTCTCCCATCTATGGGTCAATTAGATGTTTTTAAAAATTATTCGCATTCGATAGGACCATGTGCTAAAAAGTATTCTTAAAATCAACTACACAAAAACAGTGATTATGAGCGTAGAACGAACGCAATTCCCTAACCATTTGGTATCAAATGACCCTAGACTGTTTGAGATGCCCTTAAAATCATTCAGTAATTTTCTTCAGCAAAATAATGACATAGGAATTTCAAAATGGACCACATGAACTACAAACTAGGAAAAGACGATAAATATATTATCATCCAAGGACGATAACATAAGAAAAATAATGTGAAAAAAGTGGAAATTTCGGACAGATGAGTTCCTACACTAAATTTAAAAACTCGTCTAAATTTACGCATTTGAATATCTTCTTATATTTTTTTATTCAAGAAAGGGTTTATCTGTAAGAGAAAAATATAGATAGACGGAGATTGAGGGACTTGTTAGAATTTTATCTGAGGTTTTGTTTCTTTCTTTCCAATCTTTTTGTAAAATCAATATAAATTCAATTTAGAAGATACTTTTATCAGTGAATTATTTAAAAATTGCATTATTTTCCGTATCAGGTGTTATTTGAATCTCTTCGTGAACAGATACTGTATTCACGATTGGCTTCATGATAATTAAGTAAGGGTCTAAAATACTCAAAAGCAAATAAACTAAGAATTATGTTATACATATATATATATATATATATATATATATACGTCTGGGATTCCATAAGTTTCTAGACTTTTTTTTTTGTACCGGCATTTAAATTTGTAGTAGACTCTTGAAAATTCCATATATTATTGCTATACATCTTATGAGATGACTGATCAATTTTTATAATAACAGCTTCAAATGAACAGCTACAACAGCAATTGGAATACACCCTACTAAATCCTGATTGTCACAGCTGGTGAATTTCAAAAATGCAATCTGGACGTGAAGACATTTTATATGCGATAAAATTCTGTTTTAAACTTGGAAAAAATGCCACAGAAACATATGGAATGCTTCAGACTGCTTTTGGAGCATATTGAATGAATCAAGCATCGGTTTTTGAGTGGCATAAGAGATTCAAGGAAGGCAGGGAGTCTGTGAGGGATAATGAGAGCCGTAGGAGGAGTAAGGAAGTCAATACAACAGAGTTGATTTGCCAAAGGGTTAGGGTTAGGGTTACTATGTTGAGGTTTTAAGGGAGTTCAGGTAGAGATTCCTTGGGAAGAGGCCAGCACTCTTCAAATCGGGTCAGTGGCATTTCCACCAGGACAATGCACCAGTTCCCTACTCCATCATTGTCATAGATTATTTGACCAAGATAGGCATCAACACAGTTTCTTACCCTCCATATAGTCCAGAACTTGCTTCCTTTGACTTTTGCTTATTCCCTGGGCTCAGAGGATGTCGTTTTGAGACAATTGAGGAGATGAAAGAGGCTGTGACGAAGGTCATTGATACACTCACTCAAGAGGACTTCCGTAGGGCCTTCCAGAAGTTGTTGGAACGGTACAATAAGTGCATTGCAGCCGGAGGAGATTTCTTCGAAGGGGACTAGAGTTTCATGTGTTTACTATCAATAAAATGCCCATACGAAAAAAGTCTGGATACTTATTTAATGATCCTCGTATATATATATATATATATATATATGTGTGTGTGTGTGTGTGTGTGTGTGTGTGTGTGTGTGTGTGTGTGTGTGTGGAAGACCTCCTGGTGCATTCGTTTGCGTCGTAGGAAATGGACTCAGCTACCAGAGTTCGAATACCAGACAAGACCATTTGCATTTTATATAGTAGTAATACCTTCGAGAACGCTATGAATCCAACAATTCTTCTTCCGGTTGTGTGTAAATCGTAGAGCAGACAGGGTTCTTAAAACTTTATAAGCTAATCGGTGGAAGAAAAGGAAAACTAAATTCAGACTAGCTTAACTCCACTTCAAATCGACTTTGTCCCTCATCATGCTCATGCGAAGGGGTTGGATAAATACATATACAAACTCGTATATGTATATATATATATGTAGTGATAGAGGGAGTGAGAGTGAGAAGTTTGCGCGAATGTGTGTGAGGGGGAATTTGAAATGAACGAACCATTAAATACAAAATGATATAATTTAAGCTCACGTAGATGTTAAGGCTGAATGTACTCGTTGATAACATCGCAAAAAGTGGACTTGCTTACCCTAGTTCAAATTCTGAACGACATTATTTGCATTACACATCGTGGTAATACCCTCAGGAAAGGCATGAATCTAACTATTTTCTCTCGGTCTATGGATAAAAAGTGGGGCAGATTGGGCTGTTAAACCTTCCTACGGCAAACGGTCAAGGAGAAGGAAAAATTTGAATTCAAATTAATTGTCAACTCGGAAAGAGATAAACTCCACCAGACTATCCCTGCCTAAGACATATTTTACCAGTAACACCCCAACAACCAAAAAAGATAACAAGACCAGTGAAGTGTTTAGACATTACATCATGCATGTAGGATTACTGTTCTCAGGAAAAACTTATTTTCAAAGTTGAAATTATTAGACATCCGTTATCCTCATTCGAGCATCCAGATATTAGTCATTTTATAAAGGTTCAATAATTATATATATAGGTTAACAGTTTAATGGAGTTAATTGTATATATATATATATCAGAATTATCATGACAAGAAAATCCGGCAAACACCTACATCCGACATACGGAACACTGAACAGCTGTTTCAGCCTTATTGAGTCTCATCAGCAGTGCGCACCGTAATCTCTACCTCTGGAGACCGAACCAACAACTACTGTGTATATATATATATATATATATATATATATATATATATATAATTTTGTCATGCTGCTCGCACAGATTTTTCTCTCTCTCTCTCTCTCTCTCTCTCTCTCTCTCTCTCTCTCTCTCTCTCTTCCATTGCTTCCAGTATGTCTTCCAGGCAACATCCTGTGTCCGTATAGAGCTGTTGTAGATAAGTTCTAGCTGGTTGTCCTACACTTGCGAATCCGTGTCAATAAGTACATAGGAGAACGTCGATTTTGAGTTCGTCCTTGTTCCTCTAGTAGTGTCCTGTATAAAGATTAAAACATTCTTTCTATTACTGCGATTACTACGTTTCAGCTGTTATGTCCTCTAGCAATTCTAGTGTAGTTTAAACTACTGAAATGAATATCTCTAATTAATCCATGAAATTTTCAAAATAGAATCCTAAGTTTTATTGATTTGATTTGTTATCTAATCTTCCCGATAGAATTTTTTTTAAGTAGCATCTCTTTGAATAATGATATGCATGGTAGCATTATTTCACATTGTGCATTTCAATGTTATAGCAGTTTTTAAAAAATCGTCTAACACTTTTTGGAACCAAAGCATTTATTATTATGATTTTAATATTTTGAGAGCTTTTCACTCGAGCGTTAGTTGATGATTTCTCACTGGAGTTTGAATGACTGCAAGTCTTCTTACGTCTCCAGGATTCTTCTCAGTATTCTGGCCTCCTCAAGTCAATGAACCAACCTTTTAGTGACAATTAACTCCTTGAGAGTTTTTCACATCAGCGTTAGTCGATGATCTTTCGCTGGAGTTTGAGTGACAACAAATCTCCTCAAGTCTCCAGGACTCTTCTCAGTATTCTGTCTGATCTCAACAATGCTGTAGTTTAGATTGTCTCCACTTCCCCTGTTATTTCAAAGTTCTCCAGTTCTTTTTACAAAACCTTTTGTGACTTTACCAAGAGCACCAAGGACAATTAGCATAACCGTTCCATAACTTTTTCAATTCCCTAGCGAGGTCCAGGTACTTATCCTTCTTTTCTCTTTCTTTCAATTTTACTCTGTGGTCAGTCGGAACAGCAAAGCCCACAATTCTGCAAGTTTTCTTTTTTTTTCTTTTGTTATTGATTATTGGTCTAGTCGTTTGGCCGATATTAGGTGATCAGTTTTTATCTCAAAATACAGAAAGCAAATAGAATTTGAATACAGAAACCAGTCATATTAGCCGAAATATCTTAATGAAGAAGAGAAAAAAAGCAATGATAAAAAGTCTAGAAAAGAAAAATGGGAAATAAAACAGCTTTATAGATACTTTAAACGCTAATGCAATGATATTGTTAATAGGGTAACTTATTCCTGGCCGCGAAGGAGAAACCTCAAAAGAGAAATCGAATCTCTTTTAACAGCAACAGAAAATAATACCATGAGAATTAATCACGTTGAAACAAAAAATTGGTAATACACAGAAAATCCAGGGTAGGTTACGTGGGGCGAGAGATGAGATAGTTGATTACATAGTTGGGCAATGACTAGGCGGAAGAAACAATCCATTGGGAACGAAGCTGAAGATTAAAATTTAACCTTGCTGGCAAATGGTATACACAGAAACCAGAATTTGTTCTAGAAAATGAGACGCTAAACTTCAAAGAGTTTAAAATACAAACAGATCACAACATCACGGCCTAAAAACCAGTCTTACTATTAATTAACAGGAAGAAAAATTGTCATATTGTGGATTTTCCTGTTTCAACTGACGTCAGGGAGAAAATAAAAGAAATAGAAACGATAAACAAATACTTAGACCTTGCTAAAGAACTGAAGTGATGGGAAATATTGAGGTGTCAGTTATATCAATTTTAGCAAATGCCGTCGGAAGAGTTCACAGAAACCTGATAAAGAGCGTTAGGAATTAGAGATGAGGTTTCGTTTGTTGGGTTTTATGGCATATCAACCTTTGTAGGTTATTTAACGCCAAATCTATTTTTATGTAAATAATCTGTTCTATTTAAAACAATTCAGTTTAGCATAAGTACACAGTTTAATTGTCAGAAACATTTCTATTTCAAACTATTCAGTTATATGTAACAATTCGGTCATTTGTAAATACAGTTTTAATGTCGAAGAACAGTTCTATTTCAAATAATTCAGTTTAGCATAAGCACGCAGCTTAAATGTAAGTACATTTCAATTGTGAAAAACATTTCTATTTCAAGCTATTCAGTTTATTCAAACAATTCAGTTTAGCATAAGTATGCCGTTAGTTCTATTTAACCCATAGATAGGACCCTATCATCTGCTACCTCGCCGGGCCAGAGTGGACATGGGAGCGATCGCAATGAAGGGGGACTCCGCATTCCCCAAAACTCCAGCACTGCTGAAACCTCACCATCAGATTGTTTAGTGTCAAATCAGGACACTCGTTTGTGGGGGTCTTATCCCTCAGCAGAGGTGCAGTTAGTGTATTCTACAGCCCCATCCAACTAGGCAAAAATTAGAGATAAGGAGAAGAATCGGAAATATTAAAAACACATCAATGTTAAAATCAGCTCGAAAACCTCGAAGAAGAAGGCGTGATTTGGTGACCCGAGTTTAAATTCCGGACGAGGATGCTTGCATTTCACATAGTCCTAAAAGCCATTGAAAGGCATGAGTCCAGTTATTCGAGCTCCAGCTCTAGGTAAATAGTAGGATTTAACCTTCATATGTCAACTGTTCTAGAAGAAGGAAAATTCTAAATTCAAACCTGTTCAACTGTAATTAAATTTTACCTCAGGTCACATCCTGCTCGTGCGGAGGGGTTAGTTACACACACACACATATATATAGAAAGAAAGAAAGAAAGAAAGAGAAGAATCCTGGGAAGCTAAGGGGTCTTGCTATTGCTCAGACTATGAGTTAGAGCGGGTGTGAAAAACTCACAAGGAGTTAAATAATATATATATATATATATATATATATATATATATATATATATATATAATCCACAAACAGACTATTTCGTTGAATAACAATACTTTACTGTAGATAGACACGCAGAACACCAAGCTGGGATCGAAACTTTACGCTACACATGGTATCTAACCGCTCAGCCATTTCGACGACATACGTCAGCTCATATATATTAGCTTTTGTTTGTTTTGCATTTTGCGTTACCGGCTACCTGAGTGCTCAGATCGTTAGAAGAGCTTTGCATTACACGGGTGGCAGCCGCTAATTCTTTGAAGTGACCGTGTATATATATATATATATATATATATATATATATATATATGATTTTATTATTATTATTTAGTATATACGTTGTTTTGCTGTTATATTCACAACGTTTCGGCTGATACTTTTTCGGTATTCCTCTGGTTTTTCTTGTCGAATTCGGTCGAAATGCTTATGATTGTAATGATAAAAGATGAAAACAATAGTCCAAATATACTAAATAAGCAAGCTTCATCTCAGAGATTGAGACAAATAGCACACACACACACACACACATATATATATATATATATATATATATATATATATATATATATATATATATTCAATTTTGACAAGTTGTATTCGTAAAGCTGACAATAGTTGATAGCGCAATTTATGAAAGTAACTTTGTAAACGTTTTGATGTGTGGGTTATTGAAGAGGTCAGTTCATAGCACTTCCTCTACCTGTGCTTATATGTGTGTGCACATCGTCATAATAATTGAATTTTACGTCAATATTTGTGAGTGTAAGGATTTGAATTATACAATCTGTAAGCTATATTTAGCTTTGATAAATGAAGTTGAATTATTCAAGCGAAATCGTATTAAAACAAAAATGTTGTCTGTTCTTAAAGGTAAAACTACACATAAGAGTTTTAGTCAGTATCATATTTTTTATAATCATAACCCGAGTAATGTGGTGTTTTTTTCTCTAACCAACATAATGTGGTGTTGTTTCTCTAGCCAAAATAATGTGGTGTTGCTTCTCTAACCAACATAATGTGGTGTTGTTTCTCTAACCAACATAATGTGATTTTGTTTCTCTAACCAACATAAAAACAGCATAATCACAAATGGTTTTTAAATGAGTTAGGCATTAGCTGTAAACCGACAATTACAAAGCTCATCTTACACATAATTTTACAATTATACCTGTGGCGTATTTTCACCAAATACCCAATGAAATCTGCTTCATTAATGAACTTATTACTGTGATATAATTATTCGTCAAATGATTCTTTACCTATAAAGATAAAAAAAAAAATCAAATCCAAAATTACATAGATTCTATCGAATTAAATAAATTGACTGAAAAATTATTTCAGCCATTATTCTCATAAATTACTATATAGGTCCTGCTCTCTCTCAATATATATATTTTTCTAACCACCATCTCTCAAGTCGTCGTACATATCACCTCTATTTTTGGTTAGGGTTCTTTATTTAATGGTATATCAATCTTCTGGCTTATCTGATACGAAAGCAATACTTATAGAACAAACATTCATAGTACTATCTAGCCCATAGCTGTGGGATAATGGGATTCATATCTTCCCCAATAGTATTAAACGGATTAGGTAAACGGATTAACGTAACTGGGGTTCGAACTCGCATTTTACAGTTTAACACATAAACCACAACCCCATGAGAACTTCCAATACTATCTCTCTAAAACTAGTGCCATCAAATAACATAGATAAATTCACATTTGTGGAAATACGAAAAATCCTATTTATAACAACGAAATCATAAATTAAGATAACAACAAAAAAGTCTTACAAATTATCAAATGCTGCCAGTAATGAAAGAAAAAAAAACAAACATCTCTATCATTTTTAAACTCTTCCAAAAATAAATATCGCAGTCAGACAATTTTAAAAATTGCAAAAAAACATTTTCTCCAGTTGACGATCAATCGACATGATCGAAAGCGCGTGCCAGAAAAATTTCGGGTCACTTCTTTATTATTTGGAAACTGGTACAAAATACAAGCATGAAAGGTTTAGAAAAAACATAACAAGATCATAAAAAACGAAAGTTCTGTGCTATTTAACGAAATTTGCATATATGTATATATATATATATATATATATATACAAAATTTTATCTGTATATCTGTTTTAGGTAATCATTATCTATCTATTTATTACACATATACACACAAACTTAATATATATATATATATATATATATATATATATATATATATATATATATATATATATATATAATTCAATTTTTCTACGAATTTATAGGTACAATATTCCTCAGATAAAACAGGATGTCTGTTAGTGAAATGTCACTTACTGTTCGACTTTTGTCACTCTCCCTATATTCAATCATTTTACGAGAAAAAAGTGGAAATAATTTATTAACAGACTGAGCTTATTCTGATTCTAAGCTACTAGTGAAGGCCATCAAATTAGAATGTAACTGAATACAATTCTAATGAGCATTTAAACGACCTTCTAAACAGTTAAAAATCTATAACATCCGAATGCAAGAGAGGTGATCATTGTTGCCTTTGTTTAATGTTTAACTAAAAAACGACAATAAAAATTATTAAAATTTTAAAATATGAAAATTATTAAATTCTCTCTCTCTCTCTCTCTCACTTCTCCTCTCTCTCTCTCTTTCTCTCTCTCTCTCTCTCTATATATATATATATATATATGTATATATATATTGTTCCACAAAGAGAAAAAAGTAAATACTTTAAAAGAATAGATCCATAAGACAATTTGTCTTTAAGTTATCAATTTATTCTAACACGTGTTTCTGACGTTATACATTTTTACTTCAGAAAGTAAACGGTTTCTTCTCGCTCTCTCTCTTCCCCCTCTCTCTCTCTCTCTCTCTCTATATATATATATATATATATATATATATATATATAATCGACCAAAAGTTTAGGGACACACTGATGTGTTTCTCTAAGTTCATGAAAATGCCAATTAGGCACATTTGGATTAATAAATTCATCTATTATGTACATACAAATCCTAATACAAATTAAAACAGCACTTTCCACAAACATTGCATAACCTTTGTAAAGTTTATTACCACCCTATTCTTTATGTAGAGCAGAAATTTACTACTTTTTTTACTATATTGTCTTGTAGAGGTACAATTCAGACTAGACTAATGCGAGATTGGAATTTATTTTCAGAAACCTATGAAATATCAAGAACGAAACGGATTAATATTGAAAAATTAGCCCAAGTAGAAATTCTTTCTATTGAAATCTGTTCTAAGTGTAAAATTACTATGATTTTAGAGGTATCGAAAAATGGCGTGCACTTTTGCCTGCAGAGACATACAGAAACAGGCGCAAAAGTTGACAGAAAAAGAGTAAGATCTTTTGCAGGGTATAGACACTTGATCGTATCTCGTCATTGGTTAAGAAGAAAAACAGCTCCTAAACTAACAGCTGAACCTAATTCTACACGTTAACTCCGATATTTTTTCTGTTAAGAAAATACTTTCTTCTTTTGGGCTTGATGGATATTGACATTTAAGAAACCTCAAATACAGAAGAAAAAACGTTGAAAAGGTTTCAATGGCGCAACAGCAAAAGAATTAGAACTTAGAAGATTGGAAAAAGGTACTATGGATGGATGAATACAAATTTAAAAAATTTTGCAGTAAACGAAAAATGTTTTGTCAAATCAACGCATTCTAAAAGAATGATTAAAAATAGCATTATGGCAAATGTTAAGCATAGTGTTGGTGCTTCAATGTTTTGGAGGTGAGATAGCTTGAAACTTTATTTGAATTAAAGAATAATTCAATACTGCAGAGGCATTTAATTCCTTCTGGCTGCCGAAATACTGGACAATATTTAGCTTTCTTACAAGATAATGAGCCAAAATTGAGTACAATATACATCTAAAATCAAAAGAAGATATGGAAGTTGAGAAACTAATGACTCGGTCCCCTTAATCTTCAGATCTGTCACTAATTGAACTCGTCTGGGATGAAATTGATCGTATACTTAGAAGTGAACTGTCTGAAAATAGGTAGGATTTGTTCACACATTTACACGCTGCTTCGGTATCACTTCTATCAAAATACTTTAACTCGTCCCTGAAACGAATGCTAAGAATTTGCTCGGCTATAATAAATTCTGTTCGTGGATTATTAGAAGAAAATAGAATATTAATTATTATTAATTTGAATTATTATTATTTCATATTCATTCATTAGATTACAGTATGATTGCATGCAAACATTGAAAAAAAAATTTCTTTAAAGATGTGAAACTATCTATTTTTTAAAATTTATTAGAAAAGATCATAACCCAGTCGGCTGGGGCTGTAGAATACACTGACTGCACCTCTGCAGAGGGGTAAGCCCCCACCCCAATGAGTGTCCTGGATATGACACTAAACAATCTGATGGTGAGGTTCCAGCAATGCTGGAGCTTTGGGGAATGCGAGTCCCCCTTCATTGCCATCGCTCTCAGGTCCACTCTGGACTGGAGTGGTAGCACCTGATAAGCGTCCTATCTATGGGTTAAATAAACCTAATGACATACTTATGCTAAACTGAATTGATTGAGTAAACTGAATAGCTTGAAATAGAATTGTTTTTCACAATTAAACCGTACTTACATTTAAACTGCATGCTTATGCTTAACTGAATTATTTGAAATATAACTGTTTTTCGACATTAAAACTGTATTTACACTTAACCGAATTGTTACATAAAACTGCTTGAATAGTTTGAAATAGAAATGTTTCTGACAATTAAACTGTGTACTTATGCTAAACTGAATTGTTTAAAATAGAACAGATTATTTAAATAAAAATGAATTTGGCGTTAAATAACCTAGAAAGGTTGATATGCCATAAAACCTAACAAACCAAACCAAACCAAACCAAACCTGAAAAAATCAATGTGGTCCCAAAAGTTTGCTTGGTGGCATATATATATATATATATATATATATATATATAAGGGTCATTGAATAAATAAGGCGAATTTCTATGCTAGTTTTTCCTCCATTGTTTTTCAGATTTTTGAGCAGGTATTGCAACTTCCCCGTAGAAAAGTTTATGCCCCTAGTGTTCTTTTGATGATTACCTAATCTCTGAGTTTTGGTTTGCTTGTATTTAGGGCTATTTCTCAAAATTAAGAGGACAGAATCTGTTTTGGCAGTCTTCTGTCTTTAAGTGGCCAGCCTATCTTATCTTACGTTCAGTGAGTATATCGTTCATGACAGGCTATTGAGATTTCTCCTGTATGAATTTATCTATTTATATGCTGCCAACACTTGACATTTAATATTTTGTGCAAGTCACGCCTCATACAGACGTGAGGTCTTTTGGGCATTCACTTTGTATAATATCCAAGTTTCTGTGACGTACGGGACGGTTAAGAGCTATATGGCGCGACAGTTTTTATGGAGATGCCTTTGTTAAACCAGAATCATTTACTCAGTCCTCCAGAGGCTATAAAAATATTTGAATGAGTTTACTTGGGTTAGTACCAACCCTGTATGTCCTTGTCAATACCATGAGATCCTTGAAGTTTACTTGGGTTAGTACCAACCCTGTATGTCCTTGTCAATACCATGAGATCCTTGAAGGGCTTGGTACATAATCTCGGTTTTCTTTAGGTTAATTTTCAGCACGAATGCCTTTGCAGATTTCGAAAAATGGGTGATTATTTCCTGTGCATTTGGAAGTTGTTTACCACGAAGGCAGTGTCGACAGAAAATATTATCTTGTATATCTGCTCTTTCTTGTACACTTGAATTGACTGGCATTGAACCGGTTTCCTCCGGTCTTCTCTGTATCCATACTCTTTGGGTGGAATAAGTGGATCATAGAAAGAAAAATCGAGAATACTTGGGACTAGAACACAGTTCTATTTCATTCTGTTCCCAAGTTCAGATGAATTTTAATTTTCCCTTTAAATGGACTGATGGCTTCATTCCTGTAATTGTCGTAAAAGAAAGCCCGTGTCCATAGCCCCTCGATTTGCGCAGAACCCATATAGTGCCTCAAGTAAGAAACCCTTCGCTAGAATTGATGAAATATTGAGCAGTATGCAGGCCAATACTTTTCCTGGTCTTGGATGAGTTGCCTCAATATCGTCTGTTTACCTTCTTGAAGATAGTGACTAGTTGTGCGTCGTTTTAGTCTGCAAAGACTTCCAGGTTTTCGTAAGGGTCTCTTAACATGTTGTTGAGTACCTGGACATGCCTCATACCTCCTCTTCTTATAACTTCTGAATGCTGTGCGTCTGGGCCAGGAGAATTTCCGTTGAGTTGGTTTGTTTGTTTTGTTTGTTTGGGTTTTATGACATTTGACCTTTTGAAGGTTATTTTATGCCAAATGCTTATACAAATAAACCCTTCTATTTCAAACAATTCACTTTAGCATAAGCACACAAATTAATTGTTAAAAGCATTTCTATTTCAAGCTATTCAATCTAGTCAAACGGTTCTAATTCAAACAATTCAGTTTAGTTTAAGT
Organism: Sepioteuthis lessoniana; assembly: GCA_963585895.1. Lineage (NCBI taxonomy): Eukaryota > Metazoa > Mollusca > Cephalopoda > Myopsida > Loliginidae > Sepioteuthis > Sepioteuthis lessoniana. Next base: position 87,491,778 of record OY757927.1, read on the forward strand.
ATACTTTTTGCTTACCCACAGTTAAATGGCAAAACAGTCCAACTATAAACAATTCAGTTTAGCATAAGTACAGTTTCAATGTCAAAAACAGTTCTATTGCAAAAAATTCAGTTTAGCATACAAAAACAGTTCCATTTCAAACAATTCAGTTTAGCATAAGAACACAGTTTAGTTCTATTTGACCCATAGGTAAGACCCTATCAGGTGCTACCACTCCGGACCAGAGTGGACCTATGAACGATGGCAATAGAGAGGTAATCCTCATTCCCAAAGCTCCAGGATTACTAGAATCTGGCCCTCAGATTGTTTAGTGTCATATCCAGGATAACTCGTAAGGCGGTCTTACCCGTCTGAAGAGATGCAGACGGTATATTCTACGGCCCCGCCGAATTGGCCATTATTTTATGTCAACCGCATGTTGTTCCACTGTTGATGGATCATTGAGCAGTGTGGCAAAGTTGTACTTCTACCTGGCAATAAACTAATACTTTTCTGTGATTATTGTTTTATTGTAGAGGGCAAGCAGTTGTTCTGGATAGTTTACACAACTCTCTTGAGTAGTTAAAAACTTTTGCGTTCCTTTGAGTCTGCAAATGTCTGAAGTTCACCTGCTTTTGTCAGTCACCATCTTTTTTTAGTTCTCTGCATCCATGTGAAAGAATATTCTTTATCTAGCCGAAACAGAGTTGGTGTTCCTGCTGAGCATGTTATTCCTGGCTTGGTTCCTGTTATTAATAAGCTGTTCCAGCTCCGTACTTTTTCCGTCGAACCAGTCATCATGCTTCCTTACAGCAGTGACGACTTACTCTTTGGATTCCTTGTTCACGATTGATTTGAAGGTTTTCCACTTTTATTTTACAGTACCTGCTTAAAAATCAGCGAGCCTGTCTTTTACTGCTGTCTACTGGTCGTCTCTAACTCTGTGGATGTTGATCGTGTTTGTGGCGAGTTTTCTGATCGGCATTTTTTCTACATTCTCTCTCACTTGTAGTTAGGTAGTGGACTTGATAGAAACATGATAAGTTCTGCAGTTGGCTCTTCCAATCACTCGTTCTCTTTTAGAAAATCCGACAGACCACGTGAGGAATTAGTTAATGAGGTACCAGTGCTTGGATCTTAGGATTACCCAGGAGTTCCTGTGGATTTGCTAGTGTTTGAAGTAAGTATTGGTAACCAGTTGATGGTATTCGGTGAAAGTATTTTGTGATTGGCCAACTTGAGCATTATAGTCTACGAATAGATGATTTTGTCTGCATTCGGGATTGTACGAAGAATCTGGTCAAGCTGATCGTAAAAACTGATTTTTTTTTCTTTGCTGTTGGTCATAGTCGGAGCATAAGCAGCGATCAAAGAACAATATCTACTGTTGAGTAATGGAAATCTCAATGTAATAATTCTGTCACCTGTTGGTTTGGGATCTTCAAACATACGTGGTAGAATAATATTCCTAAACGCAAAAATAACACCTGATTCATTTTTGTCAGTTGGTGTTTTCCCGCTCAAGTAGAAGGTGTATCTATTTCCTAACTGATACTGCTGTTTTCAGCAAATCTGCCCACACTAAAAGCCGCAATATCAATGTTGCATTTTTGGAGCACCTAAGATATTATGACCCTCCTCTTATCGGGCCTGAGTTGAGTATCTCTATAATGTTTTTTTTTATATTCCAGGTTGCTATGTTGAGGTTGAACGTATTGTTGGACCTTTTTTTTTATCCAAAGTGACGTCCTACTAGTATAGATAGTTTTCTTTTTTGTTGGAAAAATTCTTGCGCAGATAAAACTGGCAAGATTTTTTTAGGATGCACAAGAGTTTGCCAGTTGCTTGTGCACTCCTTTCATCCTTAAAGGAGGTGCCGAGCTGACAGGAATGATCCAAGACAAGTCAGCATCTCAGTGGCCACCGTAGCCGGCAGGAAGTGCATGAAGGTTGTTACGTTCCTTGATTTTTAACAAGAGTTTCTCCTCTTTTAAATGCAAAACCTTGATGCACATTAACTCGGAAGACGGTTCGTCCGCCTTTGGGATTATCTCCCATAAGTATTAGCAGATCTATTAGGTAAAAGTCTCAGCGGAAATGTACGCACACATACTTACACACACACACACACACACACATATATATATATATATATGTGTGTGTGTGTGTGTACGCGTGCGTGCTCACTGAGACACATACACACACATTAATCAATTGTGACTGCCGAAGCAAACGGATTGATACAAGTATATCATTTTTTTACTCATTTGAGAGTTTTTGATGTAAGCATTAGCTGATGCTTTTCCAATTGGTATAATTGTCACCTTCGTGTGCCATAGATTTTCCAATTACCTTGCAAGGAAGGTCGATGTACTTATCCTTTTTTCATTTTCTTTCAGTTGTATTCTGTGGTCAGCAAGGACAGTATGGTCCACAATTTTGCAAGTTCTCTTTTTTTATTATTACGAGGTGCATACGATATGTTTCCAGACTTTTTTTCGTATGGGCACTTTTATTGATAGTACACACATGAAACTCTAGTCCCCTTTGAAGTAATCTCCTCCAGCTGCAATGCACTTATTGTACCGTTCCAACAATTTCTGGAAGGTCCCATGAAAGTCCTCTGGTGTGAGCATGTCAATGACTTTCGTCACAGCCGTTTTCATCTCCTCAATTCTCTCATAACGACAGCCTGTGAGCTGAAGGAATAACCAAAAGTCACAGGGAGCAAGGTCTGGACTATATGGAGGGTGAGGAACTGTCTTGATGCCCATCTTGGTCAAATAGTCAGTGACCATGATGGAGTTGTTGACTGGTGTATTGTCCTGGTGGAAATTTCACAGACCCGATTTGAAGAGTGCTGGCCTCTTTCATCCGAATCTCTTGCTGAACTCCCTTAAAACCTCAACATAGTAACCCTAACCCTAACCCTAATCAACTCTGGTGTATTGACTTCCTTACTCCTCCCAGACCTCTCATCATCCCTCACAGACTCTCTGCCTTCCTTGAATCTCCTATGCCACTCAAAAACTGATGCTCGATTCATGCAAAATGCTCCAAAAGCAGTCTGAAGCATTCCATACGTTTCTGTGGCATTTTTTCCAAGTTTAAAACAGAATTTTATTGCATATCGTTCTTCTAAAGTATCAGATTGCATTTTTGAAATCCACCCGCTGTGACAATCAGGCATTAGTAGGGCGTATTCCAATTTGTGCAGTAGCTGTCATTTGAACCTGAAATCATAAAAATTGGTCTGTCATCTCAATAGATGTATAGCAATAACATATTGATTTTTCAAGTCTACGACAATTTTAAATGGCGATACAAAAAAAAGCGTGAAAACTTATCGTATGCACCTCGTATGTCTGGTTTTAAGGCCGAGATTAGATGATATGTTGGTATGTCGAAGTCCCAAAGGAGTTAATGTGTGTATTTCTCTAGGACAGATGTTGGGTTGTGCATTTACCGTTTATTCGTATGGTCAAATTTAAATTTCTTGCACATCACCCCTGTGAATCACTTTGTCCCCCCTCTCGTGTCTAGTCTTATATTCTTTCTGTGTTAATTAGCTGCATTCACTTATGTGAATTTTACAACATAGCCCACGTTTGCAATTTTGCTGTGTTTTATCTATTCGCGTTTTGATATAATTGGTTCTTATGGCAATGTTTTGCGTTGCTATTAGGGAAAGATTGTGTTTCTCTCTTAGGATTTCTTTTTCTTAGCCCGGTCCAGGTTTTCTCTTGTGAGATGATGCTAATTAGTCGTATAAAATGCCCATAGAGTTTTTTGTTTTTTTTTCGAATTTTTATTTTCTAGTTATTGTCATTCTATTGCTCTTCGTGTTGCAAGTGTCATTTCTGGTGGCTATAATCAGTCCTTCGTTTTATCTCTGTAGTCCTACAGTAGTTTTATCGATGCGTTAACGCTGTCTTCAATGCTGGTAAGTCCTCTTCCTCCCTCCTTTCTTGATACATATAATCTGTCAATGTTATCTCTAGGATGTAATGCCTTATGCATGGTAATTAGTTTTCTTGTTCTCTGGTCCATTTTCTTCGGTTCTTCTCTGGTCCAATCAAGGAATGGTCCGAATATCTTCCGAGGGGTACAATACAGGTCTTTATTCCTTTGATAAGGTTTCTATGACATATTTTTGTCTCCAGTAGGTTTCTGGTTCTTCTTAGATATTCTTTCTTAGTTTTTTCTTTCATCTCCACTTGTTTGATGGTGTCAGCTTCCAATATCTCCAAGTATTTGTAGGTTTTCTTTTCTTCGAGCGTTCTAATCTTTTCTTGACTTGGTAGTTCCATTCCTTCGGTCAGACGTCGTTTGCCGCTTTTCATTACTAGCAAGGCACCTTTTTCTATGCTAAAGCCCATCCCTATGTCCTAACTGTATATACTAACTGCATGTATAAGAGTTTCTAGTTCTTTTTCATTTTTTGCAAACAGTATGATGTCGTCCACGTACATTGGGAAATTGATCTTTTTCAGCGATTTAATAAGTTTGTATCCGGCCCGGCATTTTCTGAATATGTGGTTAAGTGGAATCATCGCAATTGTGAATCATAACGGATATAGTACCACTCTTTGAAATATACCTCTTTGGACCTTCGCTTTAGCTAAGCTTATCCCTGATATATTAATGCAGGCTATAGCTAGATTTTTCCGTCAGACCTTTCTCTCGTTGGGGATGTGCTGGTCTATGTAAAGTAACTCGTCTGTGCCTCTGGATGCTTTGTGGCGTCCTTTCTGTTCCTCAGGCAACAATCTGTGGCTTGTTGGCGAGTAGTAAATCTCTTTTCTTATTCGTGCTGTTAATATTTTCCACGTCATCGGTAGGCAGGTTATGGGTCTGTAGTTGTTTGTTGCGGTTCCCTTGAGGGCGTCTTTCTGCATCAATTTTGTCTTTCCTTTGGTCATCCATTCAGGTATATGCTTCTTATAAGCTTCTGTTCATTTTTAGTGCTAGTTTGTTGTGAGTGGAGGTGAATTTCTTGAACCAGAATCCATGTACTGCATCATGGCCTGGCGGTTTCCAATTTTATTTTTTTCCTAGTGTTGTTTTGAGTATATCGATGTATATTTTCGCTTACAGGCCTCCGTTAAGCCTTTCTAATTCTTTTGTCAAAATCCTTATCCATTCGGCATTTTTGTTATGTTCTCTTGGTTGCCATATTTTAGTCCATAATTGTTTGATTTCTGTTGCATCCAGTTGTTAGTATGTTTTCATGTGATTTCCTCACATTTGTTGGTAGAATTGATTTTTGTTTTCTTTGTTTTTTTGGGTTTTTTTTTTGGAATGTTTTATCTTGTCGGTTTTGATTTACCCTTTGTCGATATTTCTATAACGTTCCTTCTTTCGCCAATGCTTTCTGGTTCAATTTCTCAAGTTATATTATTTTTCTTTGTGTTTCCTTTTCCTTTGTGTCTCTCCACCTTTTTCAGCTTCTTTCCTTTGTTTAATCATTTTGGCATGTTTTCCATTCGAATTTACCATCCTGGTTTTGCTTTTTTCTTCGTGCTTTTTGAGAGGATCCCAATTTTCTCCCAAACTAATTTAACCCCTTTATAGATCAATTCATTTAATTCGGTTATATTATTTGTTGATATATAAGTTAGTACGTGATTTAATTTTTCCGTTTCCGTCTTTGCTCTTTTCCATTCTACGTTTCTTAATGATGGTAAGGTAGTATTTTCTCCGTTCATAATTCTCTTTAAATTTTCTACATTTACTTTTTGTTCTTATGTTAATGTTTATTCTGTGTTGTTTGGTTGTTGGTTGTTAAGCTGTGCGTTGTTTGCTTGTGTGGCATTTCTATTTTCTGAAGTTGGCGGTTCATTTCGGTTAGACTGTTTTAGTTTGTAAATACTCGGTGTGTCTGATATTGCATTACTATCTTGTTCGTTATTTTATTTTCTTGTGTATTTCTAGTATTTCAAGGTCAGAAAACTAACCTTTCTTTATTATCGTCCTAACTTGGTCGGCAAGTCTTTGGCTTGTTGTCTGAAAACTTACGCATTTCTGCCATTTTTCTATCATTCTTTTTTTATATCCTCGTAGTGTAGGGTTGATCCTAAAATATCAGTCTTATGAAAGTTGGTTGTCTTCCATCCTCCATGTTTTTTTGTTTTCGTCTCTGATTTGTGTGGTTCCTTAAATCGTCAATCGTGTACCTGAAAAAAGAACAGCCAACATTCGCAGGATGACCTTCAAATCTCCCATGTTGGCTCTCAGGAGAGCACCTGCCGATCATGACACCCAAGTCCGTTGACTGGGCCCCACGTTGTGTTATATTTTTATTCAACATTTTTATCATGGGTGGTATATTGTGGCTATACAAGACCCAAGAGTTTGTTTAAAATCTGCGCGCCTGACACAGACATGACCTGGTTTTCTCAAAGAATAATCTAAAGCGGGTCATGAAAAAAATATCCCCAGCTTTCTTTTTCTCCTCTTAAAGAATATACGGGAGGGAATGTCAAGATATAATTTTTAACTAAAACTTAGTTTTAACTTCGTAAAATCTACGTTTATGCTACTTTTTAAATTCAGAGGTATTTTACGACCCGAGCAATTGATTAGTGGGCAAAGGTATTGTAGAATTAAGCTCAGTAAGAATTATTTCAATCTGGTTATTCTTTGACCGATAAATAACAATAGTAATAACATTAGAACCAGCGACATATACTAACATTTGAGCGTTAATTTAGTTAACTTCTCGGGTCGTCATTTTGAGATAAGAGCATGATATTAAGCAGCTTCCCATTTTTTCTCTAAGAAAGGCCACTATCCCTCAAAATCCAAACCTCCTTGATAGGTCTGTTTGGTTTTTGGATAAGAGGTTGGAAAAAAGTGTCTATGTTTGCAGAACCGCTGTTTCTAATTTCCAAATTGGAAACAGATGGGTTTTTTAAACGAGTAAAAAGTCCATTGAAAAATATTAAAAAGAATTTATCTCTATTATGTGATGGCTATCTGAAGAGGTTGGTGTCTCTTATAGATTTGCCGGCTGAAATAAATTTATTCTAGTTAAATGACGGTTTCTGGAGTTTTTCAATTATGTATGTATATATACTGTTCTTGTGTATTCTATCGGCATTTTTACAGCTTTTTTTCAAACATATTGTAGCTTACTTGTTACTCTAACAAGAATTATATATATATATATATATATATATATATATATATATAAGTTAAAGTATGTTGGCAGAACGTAGTCGAGGGCAACCCGAAGGTTCCCCTTTCACTAACTTCTACATCGAGGTGTTTGGGAGGTCTCTACTCCTTTCCATTGATTGCTCCACGTAGTCTTAAACTTTTAATGCTGAGTGTTAAACAAACAGGTATCAAGTACCTTTTTTGAATCTTTGTTATTAAACCCAGCTCTACAGGACCATTGGTGAACACTATAACCATTATGCCAATGGACTGGAATGTATATATATATATATATATATATATATATTAATGAAAGATTGAGTTTTATACGGTATAATAACGTTCCAATCTATACAAAATGGTGTTATAATTTCTTACATGTAATCTCAAGCATTGTTTGTTGAGAGCGTTTATCTTTCGGGTCGTCACTTTGAGATTAGAGCATGATATTAAGCATCTTTCCATTTTTTTTTACTTCTAAGAAAGTTGTGTGGGCATTTATCTCTCTTCCACCTTGGGTTTTTTTTCTTTCTCCAATCCCACCTTCTACTCTTAATTATTTTACGTGAAACGAAAGATTTTAACTAACAGTTAGTATTATTATTTTCTCTTTGAGAACTTTTCACATCAGTTTTACGTGATGGTTTTTCATAGGAGTTTGAGGGACAGCAAGTCTCCTCAAGTCTCCAGGACTCTTCTCAGTAGTCTGGCCATTCCCAATAATGTAGTAGTTTTGGTGGTCTCCCCTCGTCCGCCAACCTCCAAGTCTTCCAGTCTCTTTAATAATCATTTAGTTACTATACCAAAAGCACCAATCACGATTGGTATAATTGTCACCTTCATGTTCCGTAGTTTGTTTTTTTTTTTCAATTCCCTTGCAAGGTCGATGTACTTATCCTTCTTTTCACTTTCATTCATTTTTATTCTGTGGTCAGCCGGTACAGCAACGTCTACAATTTTACAAGTTTCTATAATGAATTCACAATAGAAATAAACGGTAAGAGATTGCGTTAAAATTTAGGATGACAGTCTTACAAATGAATTAAAATGACTTATGAATTTACATTAACAATGACAAAAGGATAAACGAGATTTAGCATGGCTAAGTGTCATATTTTAGGGTACTATAAAGACGTGTACTTTAATTGTTGCAATATTTACTTCAGTGTCATTTTAAAGATAGAAAGACAAAAAAAGATGCAGGTAGCAAAGTATAAATATCTCGATATATAGAGACGTATAAAATTAACAAAATAAAATAAATAAGTAGAAAAATTAAGTGAAGAATGAATAATAGAATGAATAAATCTTTGTCTACCGAGCAAAATCTCCGAATGATTTAAATTCACTGTAGACAAGCTTATTCAAGTTGTTGAACAAGACATTTCTGACAAACTCGTAAATAAACAAATTGCAAACATAAACACGGATCTGATTTAAACATGTCTATCCTGTTTATGATTTGATTGAATAACTCTGAAGATAAACATATAAGTAATTAAAATAGAAGATTAAATAAATAATAACTACTTTCCTGGTTTACCGATATATATATATATATATATATATATATATATATATATATATATATAGTAATATTGTATAATGGAAGCGATGGTTGCTTGGAAAAAATCGTTTTATTTCATCGGATAGGTCTGTCTTTTACTTGACCTATCGATAGCTGTCCATGTCTTTGCTAGTCTCGTATTGATGTAATTTTCCGTAGATGATATATATATATATATATATATCATCTACGGAAAATTTTCACATATATAAATTTTCCGTAGATGATATATATATATATATATATATACACTAAGTGTATAAGAGAAAAAGGTTGACAATTCCACAAGCATGCAACGAGCTATATTGAACAAATCCTGGAAGAAATCTTCAACAAAACAGTTGCTGTATAGCCACCTACCTGCCATCTCTAAAACATCCAAATTAGACGAACAAGACATGCGGAAAACTGCTAGAGAAATAAGGACGAACTCATAAGCGACCTTCTTTATACAGACGAGCAAGTGTTGGACGACCAGCTAGGACTTATCTACAACAGCTCTTTACGGGCGCACGGTGTAGTCTAGAAGACCTTCTGGAAGCGATAGACGATAGAGATGAATGGTGAAAGTGAGAGTTAGGGATATCTGTGCTAGCGGCATGACATGATGATGAGGAGGAGGAGGAGGAGGATAATATTGATGTCTTGAAGCGGTGAAAAGACGTTTGTTTTCTTTGGCCGTCAGCTTCAGAATTGAAGATAAATATTTTTACAAAAGAAAAATACAATCGCTTTTTAAGATTTTCTCCTATGAATTTAAAATTTAGATAGAACAGATTTCTTTCTCAGAAGGGCAAACCATGTGAATATATAAAACAATGGGCCATGTGTACGCAAAGCATTTTTAGTCATAGAAATGTTTACAAATGGACCAAACATGGATTTACGACAACGAGTCTAAAAAAAGTCCATGGAGTGGGAAAATAATGACAATTGCTAATAAAATGTTCGAAGTGCAGTGGTCCGCAATAAAGGCTATGCTGACCCTTTTTTATTTTTTATTTTTTTTGTTTATTTTATTTTTTTTTTTTAATGAAAGGATCTGTCATTTTAGATTTTTTTGAAAAAAGAGCAACTGCAAACAGCGCTTTCCAATGCCAACATTTCAGGCAAAATTCATAATATTTATTAGATAACTTTCGCATATATGCTGATTTCTTATGCGAGAAACTGACAGCAACTAAGTTATAGTGTCGAAGTGCATGTTTTCGGACTATTGTCTTCATCTTTATTGTTATTTCCACAATGTTTCGGCCGATATGTCCTCCGGCCTTCTTTAGGTGTTTGTCGAACTCGGGAACCTTCACGGAAATTCGAACTACGTCCTTTATTGAATCCACAGTGGTTGCCCGTTCTGATTCCATTAGCCAAAACCGGGTACAAGTGTTAAGTATTCCTGTATTGTTACTCGCCTGCAGTCAGAATTGAACCTGCAACCTCCAGATGATTGACTCCTTAGAAGCTTAGGGAACCAACGCCACTAACTGTTACGACTGAAATGTTGTGGAAATAACAATAAATATGAAGACAATAGTCCGAAAACCCTTAATGATGAATATATATATATATATATATGTGTGTGTGTGTGTGTGTGTGTGTGTGTGTGTGTGTGTGTGTGTGTCCGAGAAAGAGGAAGAGAGAGAGATACAGAGACAGAGATGGACAGAAATTTTGATATGCACTTGTGAAGAAGATATACCATGGAGTCAGAAAAAAGACAAAAAAAGTTAAGTACTTAGATAGATAGATAGATAGATAGATAGATATAGATAGATATATAGATAGATTAAAATTAGGATCTAATTAAATATGCTAGTGAAGTGATGCTATTACGAAAAACGAAATAGTCTAAGTTAATTTGAATTTTAAATCCAACTGATAATAATCACTTCGCTCAAATGCTCAAGATAAAGTCCCTTGGACTCACTCCCATCATCGGAGACTTCTTGGAAGCTTTAGTAACTCTTACCTGACGTAGTGTAAGTTGATCACCCGGATAAATATTTCTTGAATAACTACCTTTATCCCCAGGCAATGACACAAGATTATTTTCACCAATAGATAAATTTTGTAGACCTTCAATTCTATATAATTAAACTCTGATTGATCGATTATTCGATCAATAGCTAGATAGACAGATGTATAGATAGATATAAACTGGCTGATATATATATATATATATATATATATATATATATATATATATATATATATATATATATATATATATATATATGTACAAATAGACTAAGAATCTAAAATCTAAGAGAAAGAATGTGGTTCTAACAATTCATTAATTAAGGGTTAGCGTTAATGACCTTAAGCAAGGTTTGTTGTAAAACCAAAAATAATTAAATTATAGACGTCTTTTTCCTTCAAGCACAGTAATTATGACGGCTCTTAATAGATCCTTTGATTTCGAGGTGAATGAGTAAATTACAAAGACTTTTTTGTTGCCTAAATATCCTCTTCTTCAGAGTCCACATAGACAAGGTTGGCTCACGGTCATTTAATTTGGGAAATTCATTGCGTGGTCATGTGACCTCGTTTTACAATCGAGGCCAAACACAAGCAGGCAGCTAAATGACGTCGACAGAGAAGGAAAGAGAGACACGAGAAAATCCGTCGATGAAACTATGCGAGTTTTATGTAGATATTTTTGGAGATATGTGAGCTACGGAGTATTGCCTTGGTTTCTTAGACCTGTGATATATCTTGAGTGGCAGCTCTGCTTGCTATCCATTCATTCTGGAAACGTTAGATATAGAGTCAGTCGACAAAAAGATGGAGGAAGAAGGGTGGGGTCAATCTGTCTGTTCAGCCCGGACGAAAACGAACAAAAGGTTGGGAAAGTGTTCTTGTGGAGTGGGAGGGGAACAGTGGGAATGCGTGGATTCGTTCCGCGTACTCACACACACACACACATGAAGGAGTGTGTATATGTATACGTACCAATAGGCACTGATATATTAGTCTTTCCAACACAGAGAGACATACGTGTGTATGCGAGTATATGCATATATAAACAAATTTGTATGAATGAATGATTAGCGTTTACACTACCCTATATATGAATGTATGTGTGTGTGTGTGTGTGTGTGGTGTGTGTGTGTGTGTGAAGTCGCATATAGGAATGTATATGAATTAACTTTCCTTAATGAATGAGTACCACACACACACACACACACACACACACATATATATATATATATATATATATAAGTTCGAAGTGCATAGACATAGAATCAACGGTGCTTCTTGACTCTCAGTTTCTCGGCTATGCATTCAGCTGACTATGTGGTCTGATGTAGCTTCTGAAACGAGACAGAGCTGAATGGATTCAATTTCGAAATCGGAGGAGTGACTGCCCCTTTATCATTTCAGTCCAGATATCAATTCTGTGGAATTATATCCTGTCTGAAATGGTTAAGGGGCAGTTGTTCCTCTGATTACCAGTTCGAATCCAATCAATTCTGTTCTGTTGCGATTCATACCTCATAGAACTTGGTCTGATGAGCCCAAGAGACTAAGATTTACCAAATACATCATTAAATCTACGTCGACGCTATCCTTACTTAATATATTCACCCTGTCAATCATACTGAACAAGCTTATTTATAAATATAGCAATATATATATATATATATATATATATATATATATATATATATATATATATATACCAAGGAAGATGAGTTGAGAATGATTCTATTTGAGAATATTTAAGAGGATTCTGATGAATCTCCAGGAGTGCTCAATGTATGATAATGTTCTTACGGGGCAAATTTCAAGACAACTGACAAAACAAGCCATCATTTGGCTATCATGAATTAATTTAAGCTGGCAACTCTTTATAAGAAACCAGCTTCTTCAGATAGCCATTACACAACAGAGAGAAAAAAATTATATTTTTCAATGCACTTTTACTCGTTTAAAAAAAGTTGGGGGAACCAAAAGAAATCGGCTAGATGTTAGTGTCAAAAACGAATGTTATATCAGTGCCTGGTGTTATGTGTGCTTATATATCTAAAAATTGTATAACTCATAAAACCCACACCAACTAAAACCGTGTCTATAAATTAAGCTATTTCATTTTAGGAAAAAATCTCTCTGTTTATTTATTTATTTATTAAGGAAAACATGGCGATAAACTCTATAACTACTACTAAACTTATCTTGTTAAGTTAAATTTTTATAGGTTTTACTTGATTTCCATTTAAAATTAAAATTTAGTCTTTATTTAATTACTTAATATTTTGTATACTTAATCTGAATACTTCCAATCTAATTACTGCTACGATAATTAATATTATTATAACTATTAATGATTAATTATTATATTACTCATAATTTAAAGTAACTATTATCACAATTATTGCTAATTTATTATTATTACTCATTAGAGTTTTTCACATCAGCGTAAGCTGATGGTCTTTCACTGGAGTTTGAGTGACAGCAAGTCTCCTCAAGTCTCTAGGTCTCTTCTCAGGATTTTGCCCGTTTTCAATAATGCTGTTGTTTGGTTGGTCCTCCAATCGGTCGCCAACTTCTAAATATTCCATGCCCTTTAATAATCCTTTAGTTACCGTGCCAAAGGCACCAATCACAATTAGTGTAATTGTCACCTTCATATTCCATAGTTTTTTTCAATTCTCTACATAGAAGACTAAATAGAAAAACACGAAGGGGGACTGATTACGGCCATCGGAAACAATACTGACAACACGATAGATAACAGAATGACAAAAACTAGGAAACAAAAATGGGAAGGAAAACAACTCCATGGGCGTTTTAAACAACTAATAAACAACATCTCAAACGACAAAACATGGACATGGCTAAGAAAAGGAAACTTTAAGAGAGAAACAGAATCTCTCCTAATGGCAGCACAAAACAGCGCCAATCATATCAAAGCGAGGATAGATAGGATGCACGGTGATCCACTGGGAAATGTACAAGAAATTTAAATTTGACCATCCCAACAAATGGTATATGCACAACCTAGCACCTATCCTAGAAAATGATACACAAACTCCTATGGGATTTTGATATACAAACGGATCACCTAATCTCGGCCAGAAGACCAGACCTTATAATAATCAACAAAAAAAAGAAAATCTGGAAAATCGTCCCGGCTGACCACAGAATAAAACTGAAAGAATGTGAAAAGAGCGATAAGTATCTCGACCTTGCTAGAGAATTTAAAAATATTATTATTATTATTATTATTATTGGCTCCTTAAGAGTTTTCACATCAGTTATCAGCGTTAGCTGATGGTCTTTCACTGGAGTATGAGTGACAACCGGCCACATCAAGTCTCCAGGACTCTTCTCAGTATTCTGGCCGATTTCCATAAAGCAGTAGTTTGGATAGCCTCCACTCGTCTTATTCCTAAGTCTCCACTCCTTTGGTGACTGTACACAAAGCTCCAATTACAATTGTTATAAACGTCACTTTTTTTTAAATTATGATAAGATCTGGTAGTCTGGCTGACATTAGGTGATCCGCTAGTATGTCAAAATCCCAGAGGAGTTGGCGTGTGTCATTCATCAGGACAGAGGTTGGGTTGTGCATATACCATTTGTCCGTATGGTCAATTTTCAGTTGCCAGTGGATCACTTGGACCATCCAGTTATGTCTCATCTTATAATTTTTCATAGCTAATTTGCTGCATTCGCTGATTATGCATATTTGCTATTTTTTTGTGTTTAATCTATTCTCACTTTGATATGAGTGGCTCTTATAGCAATGTTTTGTGCTGCTATCAGCTTTGCATAAAAAATCCCCTTTTATGTAAATAATCAGTTCTATTTAAAACAATTCAGGTTAGCATGAGTACACAGTTTAATTGTCAAAAACATTTCTATTTCAAACTATTCAAGCTATTATATATAACAATTCAGTTTACTGTAAATACAGTTTCAATGTCAAAAACAGTTCAATTTCAAACAATTCAGTTTAGCATAAGTACGCAGTGTAAATGTAAGGAAAGCTTAATAGTGAAAAACATTTCTATTTCGAGCTATTCAGTTTAGTCAAGCAGTTCTAATTCAGCTAATTCAGTTCAGTATAAGTACATATTTTGTTTACACACAGTTAAATGTCAAAACAGTTCTATGATAAACAATTCAGTTTAGTGTAAATACAGTTTCAATGTAAAAAAACAGTTCTATTTCAAACAATTCAGTTTAGCATAAGCAGGCAGTTTAAATGTAAGTACGGTTTAATTCTCAAAAACATTTCTATTTCAAGCTATTCAGTTTAATCAAACAATTCAGTTTAGCATAAGTATTCTGTTAGTTCTATTTAAATCATAGATAGTGCCCTATCAGGTGCCACCACGCCGGGCCAGAGTGGACCTGGGAACAATGGCAATGAAGGGGTGCACAATATTCCCCAAGGCCCCAGCATTACTGGAACCTCGCCATCAGACTGTTTAGTGTCATGTCCAGGACACTCATTGGGAGGGGGTCTTACCCCTTGCAGAGGTGCAGGCAGTGTATTCTTCAGCCCTCGCTGACTGGGCAAGTTGTTATCTGGAGAGAATCTTTTTCTCTCTTAAGGTTTCTTTCTTCACCACGTTCATGCTTTCTTGAATAAGATGTCTCTTATTAGTCGCAAAAAACGCCCATGGATTTTTTTTCTTCCGATTTTTTTCTCTGGTTATAGTTGTTCTGTTGGTGTTCATGTTGTCAGTATTGTTTCTGGTAGCTGTAATCAATCTTCCACCTCGCTTTTTTATGTCGTCTTTAACTCGTTGTATTGATGGGTCAACACTGACTTCATTGATGGCAAATTCTCTTCCTCCTTCTTTTTTTGGCATATATAGTCTGTCAACGTCATCTCTGGGATGTAATGCGTTATGTATAGTCATTAGTTTTCTTTTTCTTTTGTTCATTTGTTTAAGTTTTTCTCTGGTCCACTTCAGGAATGATCCCGAATATCTTCCGAGGGGTACAGCCCAGGTATTTATTCCTTTGATAAGGTTTCTGGTATAGTTTTCTCTGGAACATCTTCCTGGTTCTCCTGAAATATTCTTTCTTAATTTTTTCTTTCATCTCCACTTGTTTGATGGTGTCAGCTTCCAGTATTCCAAAGTATTTGTAGGTTTCCATTTTTCCGAGCGTTGTCTTGATTTGGTAGTTGTATTCACTTCGCAAGGTATCATTTTTTGCTTTTCATTATTAGCATGGCGTATCTTCCTATGCCGAATTCCATCCCTATGTCCTGAGTGTGGGTATTAGATTTTCCTGTTTTTTTCATTTTTTGTAAACTGTTTGATGTCGTCCATGTACATTTGGTGATTGGTCTTTTCCTGCGCTTTACTAATTCTATTATTACCGTTATTGAATAACCAATAATATCAATAATAATACTAATACCATTATTTTTTCTACTATTGTTATCACCATCTATTTTTCTATTATTAGCATTTTTCATAGGAGTTTAAATTCATTTCTATGTCGTCATTTAAATATGAATCCCTAGTGTTTATTTAATAATTAGTAAGTAGATTTGTATATAATGAAGATCATTTTTCCTCAAAGTAATTGTTACGTTTATTATTGAATTTTCCAGGAGAAGAAGACTTTTCAATAAACCATCAATTAATTTGTGCAGTGAGCCCATTATCCCTCAAAATCCAAACCACCCTGATAGGTCTATTTGGTTTTGGGGTATCGGGTTGGAAAAAAGTGTCTATGATTGTAAAACTGCTGTTTTCCAATTACCAAATTGAACAGAATTTCTCTCTGTTATGTGATGGCTGTCTGAAGAAACTGATTTCTCTTATATTATAGTTCTATATATATATATATTATATATATATATATATATATATAATATATATATGAATTTCGAGGATTCTATCGACATTTTACTGCTTTTTTCAAACATATTTTAGATTACGTGTTGCTCTGATAACACATATATATATATATATATTTATAAAGTTAAAGTAAGTTGGCAGACGATAGTCGAGGGCAGCCCGAAGGTTCCCTTTTCACTAACTTCAACATCGAGGTTTTGGGAGGTCTCTACTCCTTTCTCGTGAATGCTCCACTTACTCTTAACCTTTTAATGCTGAGTGTTAAACAAAGAGGTATCAAGTACCTTTTTTTGAATCTTTGTTATGACTCAACCTAGTATTGAACCTAGGTCTACAAGACCATTGGCGACACTATTAACCATTATGCTAACGAGCTCGTATACTGAAGAGTTGTAATACAACGAAACAGTCTGTCTGTGGATGACAATATATATATATATATATATATATATATATATATATATATATATATAAATGAAATATTGAGTTTAATACGGTATAATAACGTTCCCAACTATACGAAATGATGCTGTAGTTTCTTACATGTAATCTCGTGCATTGTTCGTTGAATTGCTTATCCTTGCAAGTGTTAGACGTAAGAAGGAAAAGACGAGCAACCTGTTATTCTATTTTCTCGTCGCGACTGAAAGAGAAGAGACGGACATCATTTTTCATTGGTCAATATCAGCTTAAAAGATCAGTAGTTGCAGTCACTCATTTGTATATACTGTACAGTATTGTGTGTGTCATAGACATTTGTTTCAGGATCGCCTGCTGGAATAGGTATTATTTAGTTAGGGTTGCTTGGGGCAATATACATGATGCTGAGAGGCCTGAAACTTTTAATGACCCCCAAGTCAATAACATCACGGATGAGGTGATCCTGCGCAAACTTTAGGTTGTTTGACATCACAAACTTTTACACACACACACAAACACACACACACACACACACACACACCACACACACACACATATATATATATATATATGTGTGTGTGTGTGTGTGTGTGTGTGTGTGTGTGTGTGTGTGTATGTGTGTGCGTGAAATCAGTCTAGAAATAAGTGAGAGAAATCATGGAAAGAAAAAACTGTATTATCAATTTGATTGTAAATTCTAATCTCCTTCAATATAATCCGACTTTCGAAGCCATGCACCATGGCGAATATTAGTCTTGCTATACAGTTTACATTTCAACAAATGCCTTTGGGAAATGTATGAATCCTCTTATTCCCCAGCGATTGGCTGAATGGTACTAATACTGTTCTTCGACCAAAAGTCCTTTGGCATTAGATAACGCATGGAGGTTAACATGCCATTTAAACCTCAGAAACTAAGAATCAGACTAAGAGAGGGTAAAAGGCTGTGTAGACAAAAGAATATTCTCTGAAAAATCAACTTAGATTCATATTCTTTGGAATCAACTCTGTTTTTTTTTTATCTTTGTCAAAAGTTCATAAATATTTAATGGATGAAAATATTATTTAATATCAACAATCATATTGCTAATGCATTTCTGAAAGTTTTAGGCTTATGTGATACTCTCCATATGTGACACTCTCTATATGTGATACTCTCTATATGATATCATTTAATGAGTCCATTATTTCAGCGAGTTTTTAAGAGTATTACAATATTCTACATGAGGTATATTTTGGTGATACGAACGCTTATGAAACTCCCTAGTGCATATGTAATACTCTACATATCTAGGTGCCCGTAGTACAATGGTTATCGTCGTAGGAAATGAACACGGCGATGCGAGTTGAAATACTAGACAAGCCTGATGGCATTTCACATTGCACTGATTATCTTGGTAAAGGTATGAATCCAATCATCCTCCGTCGAGTTATTGATAAATAGTAGGGCAGACTATTTTCTCTATAAGTAGCTAGGCAACCACTCTAAATTCAAACCTGCTAATCTCCGCCGAATAATTGACATTGTGACTGGTTATGCAGAGGGGTTGGGAAAATGCATACATACGAGGATTATTAAATAAGTTTCCAGACTTTTTTTATATGAGCACCTTTATTGATAGTACACACATGAAACTCTAGTCCCCTTTGAAGTAATCTCCTCCGGCTGCAATGAACATGTCATACCGTGCCAACAACCTCTGGAAGGCCCCATAGAAGTCCTCGCGTGAGCGTGTCAATGACCTTCGTCACAGCCTCTATTATCTCCTCAACTGTCTCATAATGACAGTCTCTGAGCTTAGGGAAAAACCAAAAGTCACAGGGAGCAACGTCTGGACAATAAGGAAGGTGAGGAACTGACTTGATGCCTATCTTGGTCAAATAGTCGGTGATAAGGATGGAGTTGTTGACTGGTGCATTGTCCTGGTGGAAATGCTACTGACCCGATTTGAAGAGTGCTGGCCTCTTTCCGACGGAATCTCTTCCTGAACTCCCTTAAAACATCAACATAGTAGCCCTAACCCTTTGGCCAATCAACTCTGGTGTATTGACTTCCTTACCCCTCCCACACCTCTTACCATCCCTCACAGACTCCCTGCCTTCCTTGAATCTCTTATACCATTCAAAAATTGATGCTTGATTCATGCAAGATGGTCGAAAAGCAGTCTGAAGCATTCCATACGTTGTTTCTGTGGCATTTTTTCCTAGTTTAAAACAGAATTTTATTGCATATCGTTCTTCTAAAGTGTCAGATTGCATTTTTGAAATTGACCACCTGTGACAATCAGGCTTTAGTAGGGTGTATACCAATTGCTGCTGTAGCCGTTCATTTGAAGCTAATATCATAAAAATTGGTCAGTCATCTCATAAGATGTATAGTAATAAGATCGTAAATTGTCAAAAGTCTACGACAATTTGAAAAGGCCTTTAAAAAAAAGTCTGGAAACTTATTGAAAACACCAAGTATGTTGTGTTTTTATGTTCGTAGACCTCCTTTGTGTTTTTAAAGCTGCATGACGTTCCATATATGTAAACATTTAATGTTTCTGTGTTTCCTTGAAGTTTTCCAGACTCATATTATGCCCAGCATGTGATAAATTTTGATGATCTCAGCCATTCTGATGGTTTGAAAGGCTTACGTAATACTCTGCTTATAGCATCTTTTAAGGTTCATTGCTATTAGAGTTTTTCTAAATGTATTTAATTTTCAATATATATTGTTACTTTTGATGATTATAGCAATTGTGATCTTTTTATGATACGTTTTAAAACTTCCGTTTCTTTTCGGGAAGTCTCCTGGCGACCAATTCAAAACTCTTTTCTCCACACACTCTCCAAGCCAAAAATTTGTTTATTATTTAAAATCTCAGGTAAGAGCGAAAAATCTGTTGACCTGTTTTGAGTTTATGTTGTAATGTTCTGAAGGAAGACTCAGAATTTGATCACTCAATGATATTCTTCTATCTCATTTAAATAACACTCTTAACTTTAACAAGATCGTAACATTCCAACATTACACAGCTAGATTGGAATAAATATAACATAAAACGAACCATATTAACTTCAGCCTTTCATGATATATTTACAAGCGCTGAGTACAACTAAATAATCTCATTAATAATGAAGCCACAAATCACATTCTATTTCTAGCAAAAATTATGCAATTTGCTCAATTTGGCTTTAGATTACATTAAATCAATTGTATCCTTTTTTTCCGATCTAGTAAAAAGTAAGTAAAGTGGGAGACTGTAGTCGAGGGCCGCCAGAATGCTCCCTTTTCAATAGCTATTACACCAAGGTGTAGGGGAGAGCGATACTCCTTTCCCTGGATTACTCCATTTTACTATTGATAGGTACCTTATATTGCTGAGTGTTAATCTAGGAGGTATCAAGTATCATTTTTTAAGTCTTTGGTATGACGCGACCTGAAATTGAACCGAGATCTCCCGGATCATTGGCGAACACTCTACCCACTGGGCAATGAGTCTAATTAGAGGCAAATATTTTTGAATAACCCAATATCAGGGAAAATTACGGAATTCATTAACTAAAAATCACCACTGATATTTAGTCGCTCCTCCTCGAATTTTTATGAGTCCTAATTCGGATATATTTGCTATCAGAAATATCTCACACAAATACATATCGATTGTAAATCTTAGTAAGATATCCAATTAATTAACAATTGTTAACCCTGATATAAAGATAATTACATCAGTAGTTTTTTTACATATGCTCCAAATTTTACACGGAGTAGAATGGGGAAAAACGGACGTAATTTGCCACACTCCATTAGGAAGTGTATACTTGAAAATGTTTTACGATCCCTTCTATTGTTTCAATTGACAATTCTTTTGTTCGAGTCATATTTTCTTTCCATAAGATATATTTAATATGCCCTTCGGGGTGTCCTCGTAATGTATTTGTTAAAGCGATGGACTGCGGAATCGTAGTAAACGAGTTCGTACTCCAGTTGTGCTATTACGTTCATTTTCGGGCAAATACCTTTGGGAAAGGTATGAACCCCCTTATCCTCCTAGCTATGGGTTAAATAGTACCACTACTGTTTTTCTAGGAGAATGGCTTTGGCATTAAATAACCTACAAAGGTTTATATGCCATTAAACAAAAACAAAAAAAACAACCAACCAACTCATATGCGTTTGATCATGGTGTCATTTCTGAAAGCTTTTTACATTGATTCCTTTCTACTAAAAAGTGATTTTAATCGTATCTGGATGTCCCATATTTGCGTTCTAGTGCCAGTGAAATGCTTATTTTTTTTTAAGGAGGTGCATGTAGTGTAACAATGACCCGAGTTCAAATCCGATACAAGTCGTTTTGCATTTTCACATAATGCGAATACACTTGGGAAATGTATGAATCCAGTTATTCTCCCTCGAACTATGCGTATATAGTAGGGTAGACTGCGTTTTAGCTGGACATGGAAACCAATCAATGAGAAGGAAAAAATTTTAATTCAACCCTTAAATAGCATGGCAGTGCAAGCATTTTAGCTTCGGGAAGACAATCAGCTTAGGCGAAGAAAAACACTGAATTCAAACCTGTTAAACCCCACTTAAAATGTGACTTGTGACACATGTGGATTCTACAGAGGTGTTTGGTAAATATATATATATATATATATATATATATATATACACACACCTTGAGAGTCTTCTGATTCTTTTGGCATTCGTATTTCGCTCTCTTTAGTGTATTGAGCGCTCTTCCATTTTAGCTTAAGAAGTTCAGTCGTTGTTTTTTTTCTTTTGACAAGGCATACCTCATTGTTTGATTTTTTTCACAAGTACTAATATTTTTAGTCTTCTCTTTTTTTATAAATTTTTCCCAAATATCAATTTGTGTAATATTTTTTTACTTTCAATAGGTATAGAAATAATAATAATAATAATAATATATATATATATATATATATATATATATATATATATATATATATATATATATATATATATAATGTATAAGCCATAAATATACGAGAATCCAATCATTAAATATTTGCACCACCCGATTTCTCGTCAAAAAAATGTTAATAAAAATAACGATTCCAACTAAATATATTATTTTCATATGATTATTATGTCTGTGTGTAAATTCTTCTTTTTTTTCCTAAGAATAGTAGTTACTGACTTTACAAACAAACTGACTTTAGATGAACTTCGCAGCACTGACTTATATTTGAAAACGAAAGAGTAAATGAACTTATTATATTGTCACCAAATACAGCAAAAATTAAGCCGGATATATTTGCTATCAGAAATATCTCACACAAATACATATCGATTGTAAATCTTAGTAAGATATCCAATTAATTAACAATTGTTAACCCTGATATAAAGATAATTACATCAGTAGTTTTTGTTTAATCTTTTCAATGCATCTGATTCTGTGAATTATAAAATCCTAAAGTCTTAATAAAAAAAAGGTTAGTACGAAAACGGTTCAAAATTTACAATATCATCAATTCTGTTTTATTTTTGTTACTAATCTGACAGTGGTTCCAGAATATTCATAATGTCTTTTTTTCAAATAAGGATAGAGTTTTTACAATTCCTTAAATCAACTTGATGTTCTCTTAAAAAAAGACAATTTGATTTTTTTAATGACATATCATTTTTGACGGTTTTACTAAAAAAGCAATGTCTAAATATACACCACAAATGCACACACACACACACACACACACACACACACACACACATATATATATATATATATATATATAAATATATATGTGTATATATATATATATATATATATATATATATATATATATATATATATACCAGGATCATTCATTAAACCAAGGGAAATTAAACAAAAAAAAAAGATTGTTTTTTAGAATTCATTTCCATAGATGTAAACTCCATGTTGTTTGAAATAGACTTATGACAAAATCTATATAAATTTGGTAAAGATATTTGTTCTGAGGCTATTCAAAATGGCACCAAATAAAAAAGTGTGATTCAATTTTGAACAGAATTCTGTCATCAAATTTCTGTTGGCTAAGAAGTGCAATCCATTAAATTTACGGAAGAATGCGTTGTGTGTATGAAAAAGTAAAATTTAGTTTTAAAATGTTTAGAAATTGGCTAAAAATGGATCATGAGACGAAAATGGAAACCATAGAGTGAAAACTAATCTTCCAGTGAAAAAAATTCTAATAGCTGCAGTCAGTAAAGAAGGTTATGCGGACAGTCTCTTTGCACATAAAAGAACCTATCATTAGAATTTCTTTAAGAAGAGATCAACTGTGAACAGTGTTTTCTATTGCCCACTCCTTAGGCAAAATTCAGCTTGTATACTGATGTTGTATACTCATATACCTGCAGATGTAACCAGAAAAACATAATGACGACTTCAATGAACGAACAAAAAGACTTCTTTATAAAAATATACCTCTCACACTTTATTCAAAAGGGTTGATGTTAGTTATGTGTGAGAGGTAAGTTGGAGAAGGGGACTGACTGCAGTATATTGACCCAAAGTTCTTCTCGCGACCATAGCAGCACTTCTTCCTCTAGGCTGCTCAACCGGGGGTCACTGAAGGCCCAAACCCACGGTCTGGAGCTGGTTTTCACTCCGCAGGCATCCTATCTCAAACTGCGACTGGAACTGAACTCGAACTGATTCGAACTGACCAACTGACTGCAACTCGAACTCCAACTGGCCCAAGCCGTCTGTGGCACCTGGTTATATAATTGTTTGACGACCACAAGCTTCCTGTTGACGTCGCAACTGCACCGAATTTAACCCGTCCACAGGTCTAGGTGATATTCCGACATCCTCTACCGGATGCACCTGTTTCTTCCGCTTATTTACACAGGTGCATCTCTTGATTGACGGCTCGGTCGAGAGCCAATATGCAACACTGAATGAGACTCGTATATATGATAATCATATAGACAAATTTAGCGCATGCACTGTGTTTGTTTCAGACTTTGTCTACTCTTGTTATATAATCAAGGAATGATTTTATATGTATATATTAATCATTTTTGGTTAATTATATTTTATCATTAAATTTGGTTGGGCTTTGAACTATTTGGGTTAAAAGTTCAGGTGCATAGTCATTAGGTACCGTTTTACACTAGCGCGCAAAGGATATAACAATCACCATTATCATAAAAAAAAACTGACAGGAAATAGGGCTGGAGTGTGGATGACGTCATGCCCGGAAGAGATGGTCCTGAGAATTTGAGGATTTTGAAAGAGAGTCAGTTGAGAGTTGAATTTTGACCGTTGAAGATGCAGTTAATTTTTTCGGATCTCTACAGACAGAGATCTTAAACACAAGAAGATACCCCGTGCATGGGGATCGGGTTAGCATTGTAAGAATTGTGTCTCTCTCCTCGTGATGCTATGGGCCGATGTCAAGAAATTAATATACCGTTCGTACCTGAACAAGACTCCGCTTCTTTTCACCTGTTTGTGGTTTGCATATGTATACGTGTACTATACAACACTCTGCAGCAATATAGTGTCAGTTGGACACTGTCTGGGAAGAAAACACTCTATGATGCAATTCACTCATCCAGAAATTCGGAAATGCTACCCTCTACTGCTAAGCATTTACACCGGAAGATCCAATATGAAGATTTCACATTGTTTGATTGTCAATCAAAGAACAGTGCAAAGGATACGAAAAGACTTGGAAGAGTTTAGTGGTGATTATGAAGGTTCTGAAGCTTGGAATCCGCACTCTGAGCGTTCTGATTAAAAAAAAAAAAACTCCCGGATTTCCTTGTGGTATCTAGACCATCTTTGACAATGAAAATAGCAAGTCAATCAGGTTTATTGCCAGGATCATGGGAGGGTCAGGTAGTAAATGAAGACTTTCGGTATTTCTTGTATAAGATGAGAAAAAGCAAATCTTTTTATAGTATGCCATGAACGACAAGAGGAAAGACTGCCCAGCAAAAATTTTAAACGAACTAAAGAATCTTCTCCGACTGAATATGGTTTTCTTTTTCTCAAAAGAGTAGAATTTCTGCCAAGATCGAATGGTAAACTCACAAAACAACTATTGGCTACCTCTGTCCTTTCAAAATGCACCAATAGTGATGAAAACCAAAAACCAAGTGTAATATAATAGCCGAGGGATTTAGGTTCATGCCTTTGAGTTTAGTTAAGCTGAGAACCTTTCGGCTCAGCACATGGGTTAGTTGGGTGCAACATTGAGGCAGATGTTAACGCGGGCGTGCACGGGCAGATGGAGGTGTCACTCAGATGTCACAATACTCCGAGACAAAACGGGTGACGGGGCGCGAGTGACGTCACGCACCGGAAGCGTGCAGAGGTTTGTGGAGATTCGAAGAAAGTTAGAGAGTTGAGATTTGACACTGGACGAAGACGATCGACTTTTGGAGCTCGCAGACGCGAGGCAAACTTGTGCCCTATAGGGTCCGCTCGAGATGGGGGCCAAATGAATCAGACAGCATAGAAGATAGTGTCTCTCCTTCTTACGTCGAAACCTTTACCTCAAAGTTAATAAAAAGGTTTCGTACCTGAACAAGAAATCGTTACGTGTTTTCGAATTCCGAGATTCCTATGTTCTTTATATGTTCTATCGTTATGAACATTATATGTCCATTTCGCACATAGCGTTTATTGTGAATATGGTACACAAGACACATCATGGTGTATGTGTTGGTCACGAGCGATTGTGAAGTCATCCCTCTTTTTATCTTACCACAACACGGAGGTCTACATGAAGTGCCTGGAGGAGATAGAACTGACTTTGATCATAAGGTATCTATTGGAAGACCGTACATCTGCTAACAGAACTCTTTGCCATGCTACATAAACAGGAGAGACCAGTCTTAACTGTAAGAATAATTCATTGACCACTTAATCCCTAACATCTTGTAGCCCACTTTTCCAGATAGCAATCTCCTTGATTATCATGTATAGGGCGCAGTTGACCGAGATACTAACAAAACTCCCAGTAATACCAAAGAAGAACTGAAAGTAAGGATAACAGCAATACTTATTAATTTTAACAGGGTGACCGTTGGAAAGCTTTAAAGAGATTCCGAGATCGTTAGGAACCCGTGATTGAAGCCAATAGCTATTTCGTAGAATAAATTTAATTCTTAGTATTTCAAGATACGAGATGCATACGATAAGTTTCGACACATTTTTCGTGTGGGCATTTAAAATTGTCGTAGACACTTGAAAATTCAGTATGTTATTGCTATACATCTTATGAGATAACTGACCAATTGTCACGATTTCAGGTTCAAATGAAAAGCTACAGCAGCAATTGGAATACACCATACTAAAGCTTGATTGTCACAACTGGTGAATTTCAAAAATCCAATCAGACACTTTAGAAGAAAGATATGCAATAAAATTCTGTTTTAAACTTGGAGAAAATACCACAGAAATGTATGGAATGCTTTAGACTGCTTTTCGACCATCTTGCATGTATCGAGCATCAGTTTCTGAGTGGTATAAGAGATTCAAGGAAGGTAGGGAGTCTGTGAGGGATGGTGGGAGGTGTGGGAGGAGTAAGGAAGTCGATACACCAAAGTTGATTGGCCAAAGGGTTAGGGCTACTATGTTGAGGTTTTAAGGGAGAGCTTCGGTCGGAAGAGGCCAGCACTCTTCAAATCGGGTCTGTGGCATTTCCACCAGGACAATGCACCAGTCCACAACTCCATCTTTGTCACAGACTATTTGACCAAGATAGGCATCAACACAGTTCCTCAGCCTCCCTATAGTCCAGACCTTGTTCCCTGTGAATTTTAGTTATTCCCTAAGTTCAGAGGCAATCATTATGAGACAATTGAGGAGATGAAAGAGGTTGTGACGAAGGTCATTGACACGCCCACACAAGAGGACTTCCATGCGGCGTTCCCGAAGTTGTTGGAACGGTACAAGTGCATTGCAGCCGGATGAGATTACTTGGAAGGGAACTAGAGTTTCATGTCTGTACTCTCAATAAAAGTGCCCATACGAAAAATGTCTGGAAATTTATCGTATTCACCTCGTACTTCCTTGTAATTTTGTTGAATATATCTGATAAAGTGATATATTGTATTTGTCTTCAATTTACTCATCCCACCATATATATACATA
Organism: Sepioteuthis lessoniana; assembly: GCA_963585895.1. Classification (NCBI taxonomy): domain Eukaryota; kingdom Metazoa; phylum Mollusca; class Cephalopoda; order Myopsida; family Loliginidae; genus Sepioteuthis; species Sepioteuthis lessoniana. Next base: position 87,518,840 of record OY757927.1, read on the forward strand.
TATATATAATGGATTTTTATGAAGTAGTGTAAAGATTTATCTTTCTTTATAACGATATTTCAGACAAAACCTTTCTTAAATAAAGTTAGCTGGATGGCTGCAAAAGGATAATCTTCTGAAATGTACTGAATAACACCTTATATTAAAATAATATGTTAGAAGGTAATTTCTTTTCCAGAATATATATTTAGCCGAGACTAATGGATTTTATGTTGGAAGTAAATAATGGTGTAGATTTATAAGTAGAAGAAAGAGATAGATAGATAGATAGATAGATAGATAGATAGATAGGTGAAAAATTATTATACCCAACAAAAAGCCTACCAGTAAAAACTTGATGGAGACATCGATTTTAAAATAGATAATTAGCTTCCCTCTATGTATATCCATATGCATCCTTTGAAGAATCACGTGTTCAGTGATGCAAATAGTTACAAGTCGTCATAAAGATGTTGTTTAATTACACATAGAAAGACTTGTAAATAATTATTACGAGACCTTTTTGATTGTGAAGCCTGAATAAACAAGTCTTTCAATTAAGGACTCAACATTTCCTATGTTTTTCAGTAATATTTCCAACAAGCAAAGCTTCATGGAAGCGATCATGCTTTCGTCTTTTCAAACTACTTTTTCTCGTTTATACCACTGATTTAAAAATAGCCTCAGATTTCAAGTCTCAAGACTCGTGGCTTGCTGCTTACACCAAGCTGCATTCGACGATGAAGTTTCAGTTCTGGAGTTCTGGGAACGGTGAAATCATATATGTGACTCGTACATCCTGGATGACCCCGGGTGGCAGTGAATGTTAAGGTCCCTTTGTTTTTTAGATGTTTAGAATGAATAAAATTTCATATTGTCTTTTCGAACATTGATACTAGAATAAACTAGAAACTGTTTTCCTTTTTAAAGTGATTGTAGATATATATTTTGCGCTGTAGATAACTAAATACCATAATAGTTAAACTGACCTCGGCATGAAATAAACCATTAAGGGTCGAAATGCTATACAACCAACCCCAAAATAACTTCTCGATGGAATTGCAATCTGAATAGGTTGGATGTCAGCCCATAGATTTCAATCATCATCATCATCATCATCATCATGTCACGTTATCAGCACGGATATTTCTGAGCCTCTCTCGCCACTCCTTCCTATCGTCCATTGCTTTTGGCAGGTCATTCGGGCAACATCTAGAATCTGGACAGAGCTGCTGTATGTATGTTCCAGCTGAACGTCCTGCCTTTGCTCGTCCCTGTGAAGAGGTCCACTGGAGTACATCACTTAAGAGCTCGACCCTACTTCTCCAGCAGTGACCCGCATGTCTGGTTCGTCTAATTTGCATACTTATCGTGACGAGTAGTAGGTGGCCGTACAGTTGCTGTTTTGTGGGGTGCTGTCTCCAGGACCTGTTCAGTATTGCTTGCAGCATTCTTGTGTAATTGCTGTCAAGTTTTCTCCATACGTTTTATTAGCGTCCATATGGTGCATCCATATAGCAGTATCGATACTACCGCTGCTTGGAAGAAACTGCGCTTCATTTTATCGGTCATGTCTGACTTACACACGACCGATAGCCTATCGATAGTTGTCCATGCCTTTTCGAGTCGTGTGTCTGTAACGTATCCATACATGAATATGTGAAATGCACATAGAATGTTCATAACTCATATTTAGATAACGTAGGAATCCCGAAACACAAAAAGACACTTATAAGTTCTTAGTTCAGGTACGAAACTTTTTATTACGTTTGAGTGAAAAGGTTTTTCGACATAAGGAGACAGAGACATAATCCTTCTATGCTGACTCCTTTTACATCGTCAGCTTTCAACCCAATTAACGCACGACGCCCGTAGCGCACAAATTCGTCTGGCCACGACGAGCCCCGAAAATCAACCTTCTTCTTCCCAGGCAGGAACTCAACTAACTAACTTTTTCTCAAATCTCAGCCCACGCTTCCGGTTCTTGACGTCATTCACATCCCACGGTCACATTTTCTTTCTGGGATTTTTACTGACATCTCTGAATGACACGTCCGCTCCGCACGCGAGTGAACACCTGCGCTCATGTTTGCACCCAACTAACCTATGCACTGAGCCGAAAGGTTCTCACCCAAACTAAACCCAAAGACAAGATATATAAAACGAAATCCCTCGGCCATTATATTACATGTCGTTGTCTGCCTCGGTTGATGAGACACTGCTTCTATACTTTCGGTCAAATCATCTATTGATGAATTTGACATCGTGAGTACCTGCTTTAATACACTTTAACACGAGTCTTCTTCCAAAATAGCGCTTAGGATAACTCTTAGAGATCTCCCGAATTTCGCTGCATTATTCTAATGATAAATATTCAGCTCTACATTTAATTACAAATCCTTCATCTCGTCTTTGTATTCGTTTTTTTTCCATTGATATCATCATCATGTCGTGCCGCTAGCACAGATATCCCTGACCCTCTCTCGCCACTTCTCCTTATCGTTCATCGCCTCTGGCAGGTCTTCAGGGCTATATCCCGTATCCTCATATAACTGCTGTATGTACCTTCGAGCTGGTCGTCCTGCTTTTGCCCGGCCATATGTGGGGGTCCATAGGAGTATATCACTTATGAGCTCGTCTCGACTTCTCCAGCAGTGTCCTGCATATCTGGTTCGTCTAACTTAGATAGTTTTCGTAATGGGAGGCAGGTGGCCGTATAGTTGGTGTCTTGTGGGGTGTTGCCGCCAGGACTTGTTCAATATTGCACGCAGCAGTCTTGTGTAATTGCCGTCTAGCTTCTTCTCCAGCCGTTTTGTTATCGTCCAAATAGTGCATCCATACAGCAGTATCAATACGACCGCAGCCTGGAAGAAACTGCGTTTCATTTTATCGGTCAGGTCTGATTTCCATATGATCGATAGCCTATCGATAGCTCTCCCTGCCTTCGTTACCTGTCTGTCGACGTCCTTTTCGGTTGATGAGACGCTGCTTCCTAGGTAGGTGAATTTGTCCACTAGTTTCAGAGGGGTTCCGTCTAGTGTGGAGATGTTATAGCACATATATTCCGTTTTGTGTGCATTGACATGGAGGCCAATGCCTGCGGCGGCTCCTTCCAAACAATGCAGTAGTGTTTCGGCTTGTTTGGGTGTATTTGCTAGTATCGCTATGTCATCGGCGTAGTCGGCGTCGGTAATTGTTTTTGCGGGGTACCTTTGCTTCTTTTCTTTGTAAGCTCGAAGCCGTTTTCTCTGATTTTATCAATCCATTAGAGACAATATCACCCAGTAAGCATTTAAACTAACCACTCTTTCATAACACCAATGATATCAAGTGTACTGCTAAGTGAACGAGATTATTGTGTATTATCCACTACATTGGTGGTTGGATATGATTTATAAAACATTATGATTATTATTTCATCGTCTCAATAATACTACTCCTTGTTTTTGAGACTGGTCTAATGAGAGGTTGAAACACTAATTATAAAGTCATTGGTATTTTTCCTGGGACAACCTGCCTGACACTTTTCTTTCCTTATAAATTCGTTATCATGTCTTTTCTCGTCTTTGTCGTCAGCAATTTTTGTCGAAACTCCGCACCGCTATAAAAAGATAATGAATATCGACACGGTGACACGAGTTCATATCCTCGACCTGACTGATTGCATTTCACATAGCACTAATACCCTTAGGAAAGGTATGAAACCAAATATTCTCCCTCCAGCTATGGGTAAATAATAGGGCAGACTAGGTTCTTCAGCCTTGGTGAGGCAATTAGTCTAGGAGAAGGAAAACTCTGAATTCAAACCTGCTAAACTCCGCTTAAAAATTGACCTTGTGTCATATCCTGCCCGAGTGGAGGGGTTGGTAAATATGATAAAAAGATAATGGTGCAAAACTATTTTCAATAAGATCGACGATGGCCCAGTCGGCTGGGGCTGCAGAATACACCGAATGCATCTCTGCAGAGGGGTAAGACACGCCTAACGAGTTCTCCTAAAGAGTGTCCTATTTATGACACAAAACAATCTGATGGTGAGGTTCCAGTAAGGCTTGAGAATTGGGGAATTGAGAGTACCATTTTACTGCCGTCGCTTCCAGGTCCACTCTGGCCCGGAGTGGGAGCACCCGATAAGGGTCCTGTCTTTGGGTCAAATAGAATTAAACCGCGAACTGACGCCAAACTGAATTGTATGAATAGAACAGTTTATATGTCTAAAATGGATTTGGTATTAAATAACGTATAATTATTGATATGCCATAAAACAAAACAAAACCAATCAAAACCAAACCAAGATCGATGACTGAAAATCTGCATCTGAAATGTTTCTGAATACGGAAAACGCATTATCATATACCTTCCTCGTATAGAAAAACTAAGAAAACTAATAAAGAATCCAGAACAAAGGTGACAAATGAATCAATTGGTCTGGAATTAAAAAAGGTCTTGCTGATTTATAAAACTATGGGTCTGATCATTTAAATTCAGAAAGAAGGTTTTTCTAACACAGAATCTCCTTGAATGACAGAACCAATAGTGACAAAGATATTTTGTTTGCAATCGCCTTCAATATGGTAAGAACAGTGTTTGGTCAAGAAAGTTGTCATCCTCTTGAGAAATAAAGATAAAAAAATTCTTTAGTGAGATCAGTCATCTCCCTCAAGATTCGGCTTTTGACAAGTTACCAAAACAAAACATTGATTTAATCCGTTTGAAGAGGGAAATCTCACCACTCGATAGTTCAACAAATATTTTGATTCTAGTCAAATTTTTTGTACCCGAAAAGTTAACTGTTTATCCTTGCCAGTAGACGAGGTAGTAGCGTATTTCTCTCTTGTGCCAGGATAAGGGCCAGGTCTTTAAATGAATTTCAAAGTTGACAGTCATCTTCAACTGTAAATTGTCCGGTCTGCTGCTGATGTAGAATACACCGACTACTTCCCTGCAGAGGGGTCCTGGATACGACACTTGACAATCTGATAGTGAGGTTCCAGTAATGCTGGAGATTTGAGAAATGTGGAGTACTCTTTCAGTGCCATTGCTTCCAGGTCCACTCTGGCCTGGAGTGGTAGTACCTGATAGAGTTCTATCTATTGGTCAAACAGAACTAAACTTTGTACTTAAGCTAAACTGAACTGATTGAAATAGAATTGTTTTGATATTTAAACTGCGTACTTATGCTAAATTGATTGTTTGAAATGGAACTGATTTTGCAAATGGAAATATCCATACAGCAATTTTTTTTTCTAGATTTTTGATTACTAGATTTTTTTTATTGTTGTTTTTCTTTTTGCTCTTCTGTGGATAATCTAATTGGCTATTCTACTTAGTATTCCTTTTCATTCAATCGTATATTATTCATGTTCCTGAATTGTTGCATTCACACTATCGTCAATCCTAGCGAGTACTCTTACTCATTTCTTTTTTGATAAATGGAGTTTATGTCATCTCTTTAGTATTAGTCTTTGTGCATTTTCTTCAATTTCCCTGGGTTTTTTTTTCGTCCATCTTCTCTTATCTTTTTTAAGATGGTCCACAGTATCTTACAAGTTGCGACCAATCATCAAATCATATTTAATTAGTAAAGTTTGTACTGTCATCAATAAATGTATAAACAAATACATGAGGTAATCAGCAATTAGAATTTAATCTTCCTTAATAATTTTTTATGACCAGGGTGAGTACGAACATAGACCAGGAGGCTATTATCATTATTATTATTATTATTATTATTATTATTATTATTATTATTATTATTATTATTATTCCCTTAGAATTTAATATCAGCCAACGCTGATGGTCTTTCTCTGTGATTTGAGTGACAACAAGTTTTCTCAAGTCTCCAGGACTCTTCTCAATATTCTGACCGATCTCAATAACGCAGTAGTTTGGATAGTCTCCACACAGTTTGCTGTTCCTCCAGTCCTTGTATAAATTCGTTGGTGACAGTACCAAGAGTACCAGTTACAATTGGTATAATCATCACTTTCATGATCCACGTTTTTATCAATTTCCTGACAAGTATTTATCCTTCTTTTCCCTTTCTTTCAATTTTACTCTATGGTCAGCTGAGACTGCAAAGTCCACAATTGTGCAAGTTTTTTTTGTTGATTATTATAAGGTCTGCTCGTCTGACCGTGATTAAGTGTCCCATTTTGATGTAAAAATCCCAGAGGAATTTGTGTGCTATTCTCCAGGACTGATGTTGGGTTGTGCATATACCATTTGTTCGTATGGTCAAATTTCAATTTCCTGCACTATTCCCAATGGATCACTTTGCTCACCCAGTCGTTTCTAGTCTCATACTTTTTCTGGGATAATTTGCTTCATTTCCTTATTATATGATTGATCGTTTCGTCTCCATCACTGCATAACCTACATTTGCTGATTTGTCAGGTCTTATCTATTCTTCCTTTGATTTGATAGGTCCTAATAGCGTTGTTTTGTGCAATTATCTGTAGAGATTCTGTTTCTCTCTTTAGGTTTCTTTTTCTTAGCCACATCCACGTTTTCTCGTGCAAGCTGTTGCTTATTAGTCGCTTAAAACTTCCATAGAGTTGTTTTTCTTTCCATTTTTGTTTTCTAGTTACTCTCATTTGTCCTCGTGCTGTCAGTATTGTTTCTGGTGGCAGTAATCAATCTTCAACCACGCTTTTTTGTTACGTTCCGCTCTCTGGTCTAACAAACGACAACGCGGAATATATATATATAACAATATATATTTATTTTCTTGACGGACGCTTGTGTGAAGTAGGAGCAGTCAAGAGAGGAATTAGAATCCTTCGTCTATGAGGCTTGAACTCTTCGATGTAAGTAGACGATGGCCGAGACAACGCACACAGACCAACGACGGGACCAGCTTTCGTGAACAGCGGAATTTTTCCACTCTTCCGTTCAATTTGTCGGCCTTATATTACCTTCAAACTCCCACGCGGAGATAGGGACACGCCTCCACGCCCCCGCAATTTCTTCTGATATCTGGCGATCGAGATGTGTCACTTCCGCCAGCTTTGGAATGGCATGTGTGATCGTCATCGAGCTGAAATAACTGTCATGCAGTTCACAGGTCACTCTCTTCCGGTGCATCACTTTGTAGCGGCACGGTGGGACCTTCATCTTGTCCAATATTGTCAGCCAAGCTCACCTGCGCGATTTCTTTCGATTACTGGCCATTGGGATGTGTCACTCCCACTATCTTTGGAATGGCATGTGTGATCGTCATCGAGCAGAAATAACTGTCATGCAGTTCACAGGTCACTCTCTTCCGGTGCATCACTTTGTGACGGCATAGTGAGAATTTTTTTTACCTTGTCTCATATTGTCAGCCAAGATGTATTTTCCATTTTTATGTAGTCTTTAAGTCATTGTATTGATGCGTCAAAGCTATCTTCAGTGGTAGCGAGGACTCTTTCTTCTTTTCTTTGGACATATACTCAGTCACCGTCATCTCTGGGATGTAATGTCTTATTTATGGCCATTAGTTTTCTTGTTCTCTGGTCCATTTGTTTAAGTTTTTACCTGGTCCCGAATATCATACGAGGAGGACATCCCAGGTATTCATTCCTTTGATAAGATTTTTGCTATCTATTTTTCTCAAGTAATTTTCTGGTTCCTCTGAAATATTCTTTCTTAATTTTTTTTCTTTGGTCTCCTCTCGTTCGATGGTGTCAGCTTGAAATATTTCCGAGTCTTTATAAATTTCCTTTTCTCCGAGCGAACGTTCTACTTTTTCTTTTAATTTTGTGAGTTCCATTCCCTCTGTAATGTATTGGTTTCAACTTTTCATTATTAGCATGGGGTATTTTTCTATGCCGATTTCCATCCCTATGTCCTGACTGTATATTCTCCCTGCGTGTATTAGTTTCCAATTCGTTTTCATTTTTGGCAAACAGTTTGATGTCGTCCATGTACATTACGTGTTTGATCTTTTCCTGCGATTTACTAAGTTTGTATCAGCTGAGAATTTTCTGAGTATTTGGTTGAATGTCCTCATCGCGATTATAAATAGTAATGGTGATAGAGCATCTCCTTGGAATATATTTCTTGGGATATTTGTTTCAGCTAAGTTTTTCCCTCCTGCTGCCAATTCCACTCTCCAGGTTTTCATGTTTTATTTCGATAAAGTTTATATTTTGCACATTTTGAGACAGTTTATTATCCACGTTAGTGGGACCATAACATATGCCTTTTGTAGGCAATCCAGGCCATTGTTAGATTTTTTCCTCTCACCTTGCTGTTGTTGAGTATGTGCTGATCAATGTAGAGTAGTTCCCCTGTGCCTCTGGATCTTTTATGACATCCTTTCTGTTCCTCGGGGAACAAACCACGGCTTGTTAGCGAGAAATAAATCTTTTCCCATATTCGCACCGTTAGTATTTTCTACATAATAGGTAAGGGCGTCATTGGTCTGTAGTTGTTTTGGCGGTTCTTTTTCGATGATCTTTTTCGATCAATGGGGTCCTTCTTTTGTTAATACATTTGGGTACGTGTGCTTCTTGTAGACATCTTCTCATTCCGAGTGCTAGTCTGTTATGAGTTTTGGTGAATTTCTTGAACCAGAATCCATGTATTCCATCATGGCCTGGCGTTTTTCAATTAAATATTTTTTTAGTGTCATTCTCAATAAATCTCCTTTCTCCAAGGCCAAATTCAGTATTCCGATCGATCTGAACAATACTGTAATTTAGATGGTCTCGATTTGTTCTCCAATTTCCAGCTCTTCCTGTCCCTTTTACAGTTGGTATGACCGTTTCTTTCATGTTCCAGCGATAATTGTTTCTCTGGCTAGGTCTAAGTACTTGTCTTTTTTTTTCATGGGACGACACAATCTACAAAACGGCAGGTTTCTTTTTTTGTTGTTGTTTTTTGCTTGTTTTGTTTTGTTTTGTTTTAATTATCACTGGGTCTTGTCTTCTGGCCGGGATTAAGGGATCTCTAATTATTATTATTACCAAATTGCCATTTGGACTTAAAGTTGGTTTATTCTTTAAGTTAGATCATTGTAACTCTTTAATGCTAAGAAACTCCCGCTCATATGTGCCATTTTTATGAGAAAGTTCAATCATGCAATAATCTGATCATGTTAAGAGGGATTTGTAATATTGCAGAGTTAAAATTTTAAAAGACTTGATTGATTTTCGGAACAAGTTGCTTCAAAACTTAGAGGTCATCTCACGTATCTACTGAAAGAGAAATGTTCAAATTTTGAACCTTGCCAACTACAGCGATTCTGCGCACTAGTCAAAGTCTTTCAATGCAGACTTCAATTAAACCGATTATTACTTGACATCTTAACTAAGAATGTATTTCAACTAAAAGAAAAGCAATCACATTGTTCCTTATGTGACTAACGTATCTGCAATAATAACGGCTCTTCTTTTCAAGTTAGAAAAATTATTTTCTTATATTGGTTGGAGTATATAGATTATCATTGCCAAATATTACGTTTCATAAAATAACTCACCTGTGGGATATGATTTCCCAAAGATTTTGATATAATCTTTTAGTCATATTAACCCCAGAGATTTTTCACGTATATTTTCTCAGACATACGCTGATCTTTGCATATGCCATTTACCAGTATATCCAAACTTTAGTCAATTTTACAATTCCCAGTTGATTCCCTTTCCCATGAAAAATAGTTAAAGAGACAATGGGAAGATCAAGAATCCTTGCTTGTTTATTCATATTATTTTCCTATTATGATAACTCCGGGAAACCACTCTGTACTCAAAAGATTTTCTTGTTGACTTTTACTTTGGAAAGTAAAAAATAGGAGGAAATAAATAGTCGGTTTTTATTCATCAAGAAACAATATTTTAACAGCATCATGCGAACAAACATTGCACTACTATTTTCCAATTGTTGTTGCATTAGAGTAAAAAAAAAAAAAGAAAGAAAACATCGAGCCACGTATAACCAGGTGAGATAGATTGTTTGATGGTCAGCTTAGAACTAGAGAAAAAAAGACGGATACTTGTTACTATTTATTCAATTTTCCTTTTTTTCTGGCAAAGAAGTCACAATTTGCAAGGGTTTCTTTTGTTTTTAAATAGCTTGACATTTAAGTTTGAAACTGAGACTTTCACCAAAACTTAAACGTAAGCCAGACAATTCTATGTTCCAATATTATTAATTTAGACTGTTTCCGTTTCAGCTTGTGCTGTTTTTATCACAAAGTTCTTCATCTAATGCCCTTCGAGAGTAAAAATCGCCAACTCTCAGCTTCATTCATTATACATATATATATATATATATTGAGAGAGAGAAAGGGAGAGAGGGAGTGGGTTTTCGAGAGAGGGAGAGAGAGAGTTTTTCTGTTCTTAAAGGTTGGTTGCAAATCAAAGGATGACGCGGAGTTAGAGAACTCAGAAACAAATAAATAGAAAATACCAAAATTCTAGATAGGAAAAGAGAGAGCAAAAAAAAAAAACAAAGAGACAAGATTAATTTTCTGAAGACAAAAAGGCTCCTCAGCATCAAATTGTCAAAGATTTATGCCTCAGACAATAAATATTTACAATTTGCTTCAGGCAAAATAGATAATAAAAAGTTAAAAATATATAGATCCTGAGGAGAAAAAAGAAAGAAAATAAACACTAACCAAATGGGAGAAAATGGGATTGCCGACAACCAAACAGAAAATAAGGTTTTCCCTAATAGAAAAAAACAAACAAACAAAGGAACAAACAAACATCAAAAAGAATTAAACGAAAATAAAAAAGAATTAAAGAAAATAAAATAATGACGCGATTAATTAACGAGAAGGATTCCAAAATGGCTGACACTCCTTGATAAAAAAAAGGAAAGCAAGAAAGGATGCAGTGCGCATGTAATTGATATTGCAAAATGATTGATTAATGTAGTCAGTTTAAAGAGACCTCAAATATCTTCAAGAATAATATCTCGACAGAATTATCTAACTGTTCAACTTTCTCTCCTATAATATATATATATATATATATATGTTCACACAGATGTGTGTGTGTGTGTGTGTGTGTGTGTGTGTGTGTGTGGGCATGATTATTGAGAGATATTGCGAGTGTTCAATAATATACAGACGCATTATCTTTGTAAACAAATGTTCCCACGTAGATACAACTGTCAAAACTACACACAGTTAAAAACAAATAAACGGTGTTGAAAGCTTACGGCTTTCACCAAATGAAGTAGCACTTGTTTCTTACTTGCTCGCATATAGATAAATCAGTTTTAATCTTCCTTAAAGCCAAAGAACCTTTTAATATTCATCATTCTTCGGTGGGGCTAAGAACATACTGACTGCATCCCCTGTTATGGGGAAAAATCCATCCACTACAAAAATAAGGTTTTCCCAAATAGGACTCTAGCCTGAATCTCACAAAGATACAAATCTAGAGGGAGTGGAAAACCCTGTAGTTGTCATTACTCCCAGTTCCACTCTGACCTTTGGATCAAATTGATCGGTTTGAAAATCCTTCGTATTCGAATGAACTGTGAGCAAAGATCTTTCAAGATACAACCAAGTAAAAATGTAAATTTGAAAGTACAATGAACGACATTCTATAACGGTTGGTTCTGCCGTTAAAATAAATCAACCATTGCTGTCTTACAGCCAATTTTTGCAAGGTAAAGTAATTTCTGGTAGGTTACCAATATACATCTACATAGTGCAACTGGTTGTAAATGAAAAGCTAAAACGTTGAAAGCCCATAACAATTCAAACTGGTAAATCCAAGTTTCAAGCAGAGTTTAAGCCACGATTAGCATAAGAAAGAAATGAAGAGATTTCCGCTTGCAAATTTTTTAAAGTGTTCCTGTTCTAATAAAACAAAAGATTACTGTAATTGTATGTTGAAACATGAATTAATAATTCACTTAGCTTTTTGCCTTGATGTAGTAGAGGCCGTATTAATGGGACTTCCAATGGGATTCGAGAACACATGTGAATTTTTGCTTGTCTAGTTTGCAAACCGCCCAAGGTACCGTGCTTAAACATGTATTAATGAAAGGAAAACAGATGTTTCATAATCTATTATGGATTAAAGAAATATTTCTTAAAAATTCAATATTTTTCCAAAGTCTTATGAAAAAAGTTTCGAAGTTAAAACTTTAGATCTTTTAAATTTGAAAATTTAAATGAATGTATGTTTACAGTTGAGAAAATTGAAAATAATAAAGTTATAATTTTTAAACTATTCGACAATTTAGTGGTAGTTTGAAAAATATCGTGGATTTATTTTAAGACTTTTAAACCGAGATTTTTGTCGAATCTATCTATATATCAATTTATCTTAGATAGATAGATAGATAGATAGATAGATAGATAAGCAACTTCAAGGCAGTCAGCCATTATATGATCACACACACACACACACACACACACACACACACACACATGCACATCATAAACACATACACTCATATGCATATTAATAGGTTGATAGACACGAACAGACTGAGAAATGACCCAGTCAGATGGTGCTGTAAAATACACCGAGTGCATCTCTGCAAAGGGGTAAGACTCTCCTAAAGAGTGCCCTATTTATGACACAAAACAATCTGGTGGTGAGGCTCCAGTAATGCTGGCGCTTTGGGGAATATGGATTACCCAGGTTCACTCGAGTCCAGTGTGGTAACAACAGATAGGATCCTATCTATGTGTCAAATAGAATTAAACCGTACTTATGCTAAAGTAAATTGTTTGAAATCGAACTTTTTATATGTATAAAAATGTTTCGGCATTATATAACCTTCAATGATTGATATGCCATAAAACAATACAAAACAAAACAAAACCAGATAGATAGATAGATAGATAGATAGATAGATAAAAAGGTAACTTAAAGGCTGTTAGCAGTTATGTAAACATACACCCACCAACCAACACATAAATATTCAGACAATGCACACACGATTACATACAATACTCACCTCTACATAATACAAGATAGATAGACTTGAACAAACATAGATAGATAGATAGATAGTAACTAAACCAAATGAAAATATTTTACGCTTTGAGTGACCACAAATACATTTGCATACACAAGCTTAAATACACATACATGAATTCATACTAAATGAAAGAGATAGATAGATAGATAGATAGATAGATAGATAGATAGATAGATAGATAGATAGGGAAATTATTGATAAATTAACTAGGAATACCAACTCTAATATACACGCCAAAGTTTAGTGTAAAAATCTAGACAGAAATACCAATACTGCTAATTCTGATTTTTACTTAATATCCCATAATGCAGTTCTTGTACTTAAGCCAAGTTTAGTAAATGACAACACACTCACGTATTTTAGATGAGTGATTCATCGTTCTACAGTGATTATAATTATTCACAAAAAATATTTCAGCTTTTTTTCAACAAAGAATAAATTTGGTCATAAACATATTCTCAATCTCTTTTTCTTTTCTTTTTTATCGACGGAAAAATGTCCACACAACTGACTATAAAGAACTTTGTATCACTTTTATCTGAATATCATGATTATTTCAAATAAATGTTTTTAGATATAAACATAATTTTTTTCAAAAACATATTCATGAGATTTCCATTGGTGTGATGGTTAACGTGTTCGACTGCAACTTCCTAGAAAACGATTTCGAACCCGAGTCAAGTTATTACGTTCACTTTTGGACTAATACCCTTTAAGAAAGTTATCAATCCTCTTATCGTCGCTGTTATGGGTTAGATAGTATCACTGTTGTTCTTTTAAAAAGATGGTTTGCCATTAAAAAATCCAGGATGGTTTATATACCATTTTGATATCAAAGAAAGTCAACATTATTGGCATAATGGTTACCTTTGAAGAAGATTCAAATTTTGGACGAGTGTTTTGTCTTTTGCTTAGTACTGATGCCCCACAGAGTGGTACCAATCCGTTTCTACCTAAACTTTATGTAAAGATTAGGCCGTAATAAGATGTATATTTCTTGTTAAACTACCCCAATAGTAGGAATACTCTGAATTCAAAACACCAAACCATCCCGTCAGTGTGACAAAATAACTTACTGCACTAGTGTGGATTCAGATATACTTTGCTGTACACTCGAGTTATGATCGGCAACCGGTCTAGGTATAGGCCAACTCTGAATTCAAAAGCCTAAAAATGTTATATCAAAAAATTTCTTTTGTCTTATTCTCACGGAATCACAAGTTTCCTCAGCGTCAAGGTTTTCTGTATAGATGATTTAAGAATAGCAAAGCCTTAGACATCTTAAAACTGTTTTCATATTAACTTTGTGTTTGCCCTGTAGGCTGGGGCTGTCGAATGCGCCGACTGTGCTTCTACAGAGGGGGAAGACCCCCCCTAATAAGTGTCCGCGATGAGACACTAAACAATCCGATGGTGAGATTCCAGTGGTGCTGGAGCTTTGGGGAATGTGGAGTACCCCTTTATTGTCATCGCTCCCAGGTCCTCTCTGGCCCGGAGTGGTAGCCCCTGATAGAGCCCTATCTATTGGTTAAATAGAACTAACGGCATACTTATGCTAAACTGGATTGTTAGATTAAACTGAATATCTTGAAATAGAAATGTTTTTGACAATTAAACCGTACTTACATTTAATCTGCGTGCTCATACTAAACCTAATTATTTGAAATAGAACTATTTTTTGACATTGAGACTGTATTTACACTAAACTGAATTGTTTAACATAGAACTGTTTTGATATTTAACTGTGTGTAAACAAAATCGGTATTAATACTAAACTGAATTAGCTGAATTAGAACTGCTTGACTAAACAGAATAGCTCGAAAAAGAAATGTTTTTCACAATTAATCTGTACTTATATGTAAACTGCGTGCTTATGCTAAACTGAATTATCTGAAATTGAATTGTTTTTGACATTGAAACTGTACTTACACTAAAATGAATTGTTATATATAACTGCTTGAATAAACTGAATAGTTTGAAATAGAAATGTTTTTGGACAAACTGTGTATTCATTCAGAACTGAATTGTTTTAAATAGAACTGATTATTTACATAGAAATGGATTTGGCATTAAATTACCTACAAAGGTTGATATGCCATAAAACCAAACCAAACCAAATCAGACATCTTAAAATAGTCAAACACCAAGCTTCTCAACACAATCCGTACATAATTTCTTTCTTTGTTTTCCTCTATAAAACAAGTAAACATTTTGTTGGAAAACACTTTTATTTCGGTGTACTTTGAACTAAATATAAAGCTCTTTTATTTCTTTCAACCGTATGGTCAGATATACGATAATTAATATCTCTTGCGATATACTATTTAAAAATACTGTCCATGCTTGCAATAAAACATACAATATTTACCAACCCCTCCGCTCGGGCAGGATATGACACAAGGTCAATTTTTAAGCGGGGTTTAACAGGTTTGAATTCAGAGTATTCCTTCTCCGAGACTTGTTGCTTTACCAAGGCTGAAGAGCTCAGTCTGCCCTACTATTTACCCATAGCTGGAGGGAGAATAGTCGGATTCATACCTTTCCCTAGGGTATTAGTGCTATGTGAAATGCAATCAGTCTCGTGTTGGATTTGAACTCGGGTTGCCGTGTCCATTTCCTACGACGATAACCATTACACCACGGGCACCTGACTTGCAATAAAACATACACACTACTTGGCTTATCTTATCAGCATATCAACCACTACACTCATCGACATTCTTCAACCACCTGTTCTATATATTAAGAAGACATCATTAAAGATTTTCTATCCTTCTTTATAAAAGGATAACCAAAATTAAAAAAGAATGTCTGACAGAAAAATAAATTGTATTTTTTAATGCTGAATCAGCAAGAAAGAAACAAGTAACGATTGCAAATCTGTTTATCGTACAATTCACTGTTGTTTGAATCAACCTACCACCAATAATGATATCAGACAGAAACCCGGATATCGTATCAACTAACAAGTGAGAAAAAAACTTGTTATCTTATGGATTTTGCAATTTCAGCAGACCACGGAGTAAAAGTAAAACTAGGCAAATATCCCGATCTTTCAACAAAACAGGAAAAATCTGTTAAACATGAAGGTAACAGTGATTGCTGTAGGTACCTTTGCAATCTGGCAAAGAGGCTTGGGGAAATGGAAATCAGAATAATTAAGACCATCCAAACTACAACATCGTTAAAAATGGCACGGATACTTAGAAGAGATTAAGAGTGCTGCGAAGATATCTTGTTACTCCGACGCCAGTGCAAAACTCCAAATTAACACTGGAGGAAAACTTGCATGGAAAATCATAAAATATCGCTAACTTTTATTTAAATAAAAAAGATACGAGGCTCATTAAATAAGTTTCCCGACTTTTTTCGTATGGCCAATTTTATTGATAGTACACACATGAAACTCTAGTCCCCTTCGAAGTAATCTCCTCCAAATGCAATGCACTTGTACCGTTCCAACAACTTTTGAAAGGCCCGATGGAAGTCCTCTTGTATGAGCGTGTCAATGGACTATAGGGACGGTGAGGAACTATCTTGATGCCCATCTTGGTCTAATAGTCTGTGACAAGGATGCAGTTGTGGACTGGTGGATTGTACTGGTGGAAATGCCACTGACCAGATTTGAAGAGTGCTGGCCTTTTCCGACGGAATCTCTTCCTGAACTTCCATAAAAGCTCAACATAGTAACCCTAACCCTGACTCTTTGGCCAATCAACTCTGTTCTATTGACATTCTTACTCCTCCCACACCTCTCATCATCCCTCACAGACTCCCTGCCTTCCTTGAATATCTTATGCCCCTCAAAAACAGATGTTCAATTCATGCAAGATGCTCCAAAAGTAGTCTGAAACATTCCATACGTTTCTGTGGCATTTTCCCAAGTCTAAAACAGAATTTTATTGCATATCGTATTCTAAAGTGTCAGATTGCATTTTTGAAATTCTCCAGCTGTGATAATCAGACTTTGGCAGAGTGTATTCGAATTCCTGCTGTAGCTGTTCATTTGAACCTGAAATCATAAAAATAGGTGAGTCATCTCATAAGATGTATAGCAATAACATACTGAATTTTCAAGAGTCGACGACATTTGTAAATTCTAGCACAAAAAAAGGCTGGAAACTTATTGAAGGCACCAAGTATATAGCGAATATTGCTTTATACGTTTTCTGTCGTGTTAAACATTCTGATTTACAAGGAATCTTCCTTTCAAGTCTAATTTGAAAGGAATCAACTGAAAAAAATTACTAAGTACGTATTTCAGAAGAATATTGACGTAGACTGGTATTTGTAGCTGTATTCACAAATAATCATTGGAGAGATGTAAAACAAGTAGACAAATAAAAGAATGAATTTGTCCAAAGTTAATGAAAATTTGATTATTAATTAGAAAATATAATTAGAGCTGAAATTATAATTATGGATGGCCGATAAATGAAGTATGAATATTTCAATTTGTTCTTTGCCTCATTAATATTCGGTTCTTTTGGATTAAAACTCACTTTAAAAAAACTGCGATTGTTTCTTCCATTGACAAGTACTTTTTTTTCTAAATCCTACGAAACAAAAGTTTATTTCATTTGTCCTCATTCTATTGTCACAAAACTAACTTTAAATAATCATTCGAAACGGACACATATTTTCGTGTTTACGTACTCATACACAGAAATAAACCCACAAAAAACACACATTTCAATCATACATCCTAGATGCATCAATGTAGGTCTTCAGTGATGCACTGTTTTCATCGCCGATTTCGTTTTTTTTTACATCATATCGGCTCCGACAGAAACCCCGGCATGACTCTGGAAGAGCCAAGCCGCCTCCTTGATCGCGACGTGCTACGCTCGTGCCTCTACCAAAGCAAAAAAAATTAATAAGGCCGTACTTCGGCCGTTCTTATAGATATATATATATATACATTGAATGACCATATACCCACAAACACAAACGCATATATATACATATATATATATATATAACGGGTACACATACAAATAAATATATGCGTTTCTGCGTTAGCTGGGACACATCTGTCTGTTTATATATATAAGTACGTCGTGTTGCTATATATAACCATACATATATATATATATATATATATATGTGTGTGTGTGTGTGTGTGTGTGCTAGGAAAGTGTAGGTGAAGAATCAACGGTGCATTCAGAGTGCCACTTTCTCGTCTATGGGGTTATCGGAACCTGTGGTTTCGATTATTTGGATGAAGGAAGGATAAACATTTTGGGGATTTCTTGGAGAGGCGTTCTCCTTTTGACTGCCTGTTTACTATCCTGATTGTAGTGTAGTAACTGCTCGATTAATTAATTTAACTACTCTGTTATGTTTAATTCATTTTTCTGGTGTTTTTATTTATTTATATATTTATTTATTTATTGTTTATAATTATTATTTTGCTCCTTGAAAGATTTTCATGTCAGCGTTAGATGATGGCCTTTCACTGGAGTTTGACTAACAAGTCTCCACAAGTCTCCAGGACTCTTAGCAGTATTTTGGCCTCCAGTCCCTGTAACAATCCATTGGTTACGGTACAAAGAGCACCAATTGTATTTGGTATAAACGTCACTTCCATGTTCCACATTTTTTCCAATTCCCAATAAAGGTCGAGGTACTTATCCTTCTTTTCACTTTTTAAAAATTTTACTCGGGGTTCCGATGGAACAGCAAAGACCACAATTCAGTAAATTCTCCTTTATTTTGTAAATCAACATGAAGTCTGGTTGTCTGGCTGAGATCAGGTGATCCGTCTGTATTTCTAAATCACCGAAAAGATTGTGCATCTCATTCTCCAGGAAAGACTCTGGGTTGTGCATACACCATTTGTTCGTATGGTCAAATTTCAATTTCTCGCACAATTCCCAATCAATCACCTTGCCCACAAAGTCATGTCTAGTCCTGTACTTTTTCAGGGCGAATTTGCAGCATTCGTTTATTATGTGATTGATCGTTTCGTCTCCATCACTGCATAACCTACATTTGCTGTTTTGTTGTGTCTTATCTATTCATGCTTGGTATGGTTGGTCCTTATGGCGTTGTTTTGTGCTGCTATTTGAAGATAATTCGTTTTTCTCTTAAGGGTTCACTTTCTTAACCACGTCCACGTTTTCTCGTGTGAAACGTCACTTGTTAGTCTCTTAAAACGTCCATAGGGTTGTTTTTCCTCCCATTTTCGTTTGCTGGTTATTTCTGATCCGCTGGTCTTGGTGTAGTCAGTACTGTTTCTGGTTGTGGTGTCTTCTGCGCTTTTGCTCGTAGTTTGGAGTCATTGTATCAATCCCTCAACGCTATCTTCAATGTTGACAAGTGCTCTTTGTCCTTCTTTTCTTGGTCCATATAGTCTGTTAACGTCATTTCTTGGGTGTAAGGCCTTTTGCTTGGTCTTTATTTTATTTTTGTTCTCTGGTCCACTTCAAAAGTGGTCCCGAATATCTTACAAGGAGGACAGCCCAGGTATCTATTCCTTTTATAAGTTTCCTGATATACGGTTTTGTTTCGAGTAGCTTTCTTGTTTTCCAGATGTACTCTTTTTCAGGTTTTCCTTTCATCTCTACTTGTTTGATGGCGTCAGCTTCCAATATCCCCAACTATTTGTACGTTTCCTTTTTCGCCAGTGTTCTACTTTTTCCTTGGTTTGGTAGGTATATTCCTTCCGTCATGTATTTTTCCCGATTTTCATTAGTAGCATGGAGTATTTTTCTATACCAAATTTCATCCCTCGGTTTTGACTGTATATTCTCACATTCTGTATTAGGGTTTCCAATTCTCTTTCGTTATTCGCAGTCTAATATCATCCATGTATATATGGTGGTTGATCTTTTCCTGGTATTTGTTATGTTCATATCCAGCTGTGCATTTCTCTAGGTTGTGGTCGAGCGACATCATCGTGATTATTATCATTATTATTATTATTATTATTATTTGCGAGTTTTTCACAACAGCTTTAGCTGAAGGTCTTTCACTGGAGTCTGAGTGACAGCAAGTCTCCTCAAATTTGTAGAACTCTCCGTAGTATCCTGACTGATCTCAACAATTCCATATTTTGTATGGTCTCCACTTGTTTACTTACTTTAAGTCGTCCAGCTCCTTTACAAAATCTTTGGGCCATCATTCAAAACACACCAATTACAAATGGCATCATGATCACCCTTATCACCATAGCTTTTTTATTTCTTTAGCAAGGTCCTAGTATTTGTTTCTCTTTTTGTTTACTTGATTTACATTCAATGGCCCGCCTTGACAGCAAAGTGCACTATTCAGCAGCTTCTTTTTTCTTTTTTTTTTTTATTTTTGTTAAGAATCAGTAAGTATGGTCTTCTGGCTTAGATTTGATGATCTCTTTCTAAGTCAAATTTCCAGAGAATTTGGCGCATCTTATTCTCAGGGACGGATTCTGATCTGTGCATACACCATTTGGTAGCATCGTCGAATTTTTGTTTCTTGCACACAATTTCAAGTGGATGATTTTTTCCACGTAGTTGTGTTTAGTTTTCTATGCATTTTGCACCATTTAGCAGCATTCGCTTTTATAATTAATTAATCCTTTCGTCTTAACTTTCACTTACAATTCATTTGCATCTCATCTATTTTTCTTTCACATAGTTGATCATTATGGCGTTTTTTTGAACGGCTATCAGAAGAGATTCTGTTTCTCTCTTAAGGTGTTCCTTTCAGAGTCATGTCCGGGTCTTCTTGTGTGAGATCTCGTCATTATGTCGCTTGAAATATCCCTACAGTTGTTTTTCGTCACATTTTGGTTACCTAGTTGTTTGTGTTCTGTTGATTTTTATGTGGTCATAGCTGTTTCTGATTACTGAAATTAGTCTTTAATTTTTTCCTTTTTTATGTAGTCTTCGAAATCTTCGCATTGAGTCATCGATATTATCTTCCATGATGGTGAGTCCTCTTCCATCTTTTTTTCTTGACACATTTAGTCTATGTAATTTCTCAGAGTATGATTGTATTAATGATTATTATCATGTATAATAATAATAATAATAACTATTATTATTATTATTATTATTATATTTTTTGTCATTTATTTTGTTCTTTGTTCTATTTATTTATTTATTATTTATTTATTTTATTATTTTAATTCTTTCTTTAATATTTCACCCATTTTTGTTTGTTTTATGGGTTTTATTTTTTATTAATATATTTCATTTTATGTTTTCACGTCTGCATTTTGATATGAGTCCTCCATACTTATTTATCATTTTTTGCTGGAGAAGTGATTAAAGCTATAAAAAAAGACAGACAGATAGATAGATAGATAGATAGATAGCCCTTTAAATTAATGCCATTCTTCATGAAGGAAAAGTCTTTTTTTTTTAATTTAGCCCTTTTCAGTCAAGTCTCACCAACAGCATATCTTCTGGGACCTCATTTCATAGTTTTCCGGTCCTCAGCCAAATTTTTATTTCGTTTTTTTAAATAGTTTTGTACTGGATAACTGATTCCTGAATGGTTTTTACGGAGCTCTCTTTTAATTTACTTACAGAACAACCCAGTTCTATTTCGTTCTGATAATCTGCCAACTTTAATTGTCATTAATTCTTCGCTTTGGCATTACGCTGTTTGAGTTTAGATTAGAGGAAAAAACGTCTATTGCCAAAGCAGAGTCGCTCTTCAAAACGCTTGTTTCAAGACAGAAGTAAAGAGCATATTTTCTATTTATTAATATATTGTATATTGGCAAAGCATATTTGTGTATTTTTTGCCAAGCACCGGAGACATGGTACGTGTGCCAACTGCATTATATAACGTTTAACCAGTTATTTTTTCATACAATTATTTGATTTTAACTGATATATATATATATATATATATATATATATATATATTGATGGAAAGGAAAAGGATTAAATGCATAGACTTTAGTGATTGTATGTTCTTAAGTGACTTTCAAGCCCAAAAAGATTTTTAAAAACATTGAGGCAGATAGTGCAAGCAAATGTGTGGGAAGGCGAAAGCTATTTATCGAAGTGTGTTTTTATGCAACATTTTAGGCCTCCAGCAGGTTTTTAAGGTCTACTCACTTTGAGACATTTTCTTGAGTTGTTTTTACGGCTTTGGTCGGTATAGGTATTCTTAGATGACCGATAAAACTGATTTCCTCTCACATTCTTCGGGTAAAATCCACTTAATTCAGAATGTAAAGACTTTCGACTTTACGACCGACGTGGAGCCTTCAATAAGTTTCCAGACATTTTTGTACAGGCATTTAAAATTGTTGTAGACTCTTGAAGTCTGTTATTGCTATACATCTTATAAGATGACTGACCAATTTTTATGATTTCAGGTTCAAATGAACAGCTACAGCAGCAATTGGAATACACCCTACTTATAGAATGCTTCAGACTGCTTTTCGATCATCTTGCATGAATCGAGCATCGGTTTTTGAGTGGCATAAGAGATTCAAGGAAGGCAGGGAGTCTGTGAGGGATGATGAGACGTGTGGGAGGAGTAAAGAAGCCAATACACCAGAGTTGATTGGCTAAAGGGTAGGGGTTAGGTTTAGAGTTACTATGTTGAGGTTTTAAGGGTGTTCGGGAAGAGATTCCGCCGGAAGAGGCCAGCACTCTTCAAATCGGGTCAGTGGCATTTCCACCAGGGCAATGCACCAGTCCACAACTCCTTCCTTGTCACAGACTATTTGACCAAGATTGACAGTTTCTCACTCTCCCTATAGTCCAGACCTTGCTCCCTGTGACGTTTCGTTATTCTCTAAGCTCAGAGGCTGTCGTTATGAGACAATTGAGGAGATGAAAGAGGCTGTGACGAATGTCATTGACACGCTCAAATACGAGGACTTCCATGGGGCCTTCGAGAAGTTGTTGGAACTTTACAATAAATGCTTTGCATCCGGAGGAGATTTCTTCGAAGGGGACTAGAGTTTCATGTGTGTATTATCACCCATACGGCAAAAGTCTGAAAACTTATATAAGGTTTCATTTTTGGGCTCTATTCACATCTCTTCTTGTGCAAAGAACAGGATCTTTTCATTGATAACACATTTTTTCAGTATCGAAATCAATCATAAGAGTGCATGGATTCATCAAAGGGCGGGGAAATGGTAATGATAAACTTCATTATTAATTTGATCCATGCCCGATAAATATCATTGATGGTAGATATTAAAAGAACTCTGAGTGTGTATGTGTTGTTTTTTTTTTTTTTGTTTCGTGTGTGTGTGTGTGTGTGTGTGTGTGTGTGTGTGTGTGTGTGTGTGTGTGTGTTAATATGAAGTGGATTAAAAAAGAATCAAGACAAAAACTTCATTTTTTTTTTAATTTAAAATTATGAGGGTCAATCAAAGAATAACGAGATTTTTCCAAAAATATTTTTTTCTGGATAATTTTAGATAGATATAAGCTCTACATTGTTTGGGATTGGTTTATTTCAAAAATTATTTTAATCTAGCGAAAACATTTGTTTGGGGGCTACTTAAAATGTTGGTCCATCTAATAAATTGATCCAATTTGGAAAAAAAATCTCTCATTCAATTTTTAATGTAAAAGAGGTTCAAACAATGTTAAATTTTCAGGAGAATCTGTTATAATTCCGGAGAAGGATGTTTTTTGTTTGCTTTATGTGTTTTATGTTTTATTTATATGTTTTCACGTCTGCATTTTGATATGAGTCCTCCATACTTATTTATTATTTTTTGCTCGGGAAGTGATTATAGCTATAAAAAAAAAGGATGTTTTAGTGAAATAAATGTTTGCAAATGGGCAAAACATTAGTTTACCACTACGAGCTTGTGTCGAAAAGACAGTCCAGAAAGTAGAAAAACTTTGACTCTCCGGTAAAGAAAATATCGTGGGCGGGCATTCAGTAAAGAGGATAATGCTGACAATCTTCAGGGAAACAAAAAGATCCATCTCTATTGATTTCCTTGAAAAAGTAAAACCGTAAAAAGTGATTTCTATTGCCAACGCCTAAGGCGAAATTCCACTTATTTATTGAATGACCGTCGTATAAATGCTTAAATTAAATACACACATGTAGAGATTATCTACTTATATAGTTGAAAATACTTTTTGAAAATCCCTGGTTTTTATTTGAAATAATTTTTGAAGAACAGATTCTACCAAAACATATACCTATGCAATACTTTGCATATTCAGTAATTCTTGGTGCATCCAATATTCTCATTTCTTAAAATGAAAATTTATCATAGGGTAATATTTAAGGACGTGAAAAATACTACGACGGTACAATTTGACGCTATTAAAAAAAAAGAAGATATTTTAGAGGTCCTTTTGCGAATGGAAAACTTGTTGGAATCTGTATTTTGTATCAATAAAGGACTATTTTCATTCATTTCTTTCCCAGTAAGTAGAGTTTCAGTAACATTTAAACAACGCGTACACATACAAATAAATATATATGTTTGTGCGTTTGTTGGGACACGTGTCAGTGCATATATATAAGTACGTCGTTATGCTATATATACATACATACATACATACATACATACAGACATATATATATATTTATATATATGTGTGTGTGTGTGTGTGTGTGTGTGTGTGTGTGTGTGTGTGTGTGTGTGTGTGTGTGTGTGTGTTGCTTTAAAAAGCGCGTATATCGTATTGAGAACGTTTTAATATCCTAAAAACGAATCAAAATCCTGAGAAAGGGGTACCCTTTTGTTTCAGTCACTTCATTTCAGAGAACTATGTCAGTGACAATCGATTTTGTACTAGAGGAAGCATCGGATGGCGACCAAGAAAAAATCCAGGAGTAGAAGGCGGGGGAAAACACATAAAAAACATTTATTTTTTACCGTAAGGCAGAAGAGTTAGTACGGGTAATAGTGTTTCCTTCCGATGGTTCGAGAGGGTTATTAAAAAGCAATGGAGAATAAAATTGCTTTTGGATATACAGTTCCGGTGTGTATTTCTTTATAAGTAAATGCTTACTTCCTCTTGTACAAAATCGATTGTCACTGACATAATTCTCTGAAGAGAAGTGGCCGAAAAAAAAAATGGTGCCTTTTTTAGGACTTTAATTTGTTTTTTATGGTTTTAAAACGTTGGTAATACGATACATACGCATTGTGAAGTAATATTTAAATTCAGTACCAACCACAAGATCTTCAAATATATGTGTTTCTGTGTTTAAGGGCGTATAAATATGTCTTTTTGTTATATATATATATATATATATATATATATATATATATATATATATATATATATATATATATATATATTGTCAGAGACGTACAAGGTATGCCGAACATTGTTGGAGATGCAAGAACGAGCTCATAAGTAACGTCCTCCAATGGACCCAGCACACGGACGTGTCAGTGTTGGCCGACCAACAAGAATTTACATGCAACAGCTCTGTATAGACACAGACGACCTGCTGGAATCGATGGATGATAAGGAAGAATAGCTACAGAGAGTTAGGGAAATCCGTGCCAGCATTGTGACCTGATGAAGATGATATATATATATATATATATATATATATATATATATATATATATATATATATATATATATATATATATATTCTTTAAGAAAAAACAAAAACCGGTCATATTAGGATTATTAATTTATTTCCATCCCGTTATGGGTTTTTGATATAAATCAAACACACCAAAAAAAAATTAGCAGGACTTCTTCAGATCTTATGGATGAAATAAGACAAATCATCATAGATAATGCTTAAATGAAAAAAACATTGGATTTGATTGAGATTTAAGTTGAATGAATAAAAATTTTTAAAAATTAAAAAATGCGAAGAAACCATATGATGTGTACGTACTCTTCATTGGAGGGGTAACTGAATTAATAGGCTCGAAAATAAAATTGAAATCAAAAAAATTCTAATTTTAAATTTTGAATTTAATTTATATAAGTATTAGTGTATCCTTACGTAAAGTTATAAAAGAAAGTTTTATTTTACTAAATTATTATTAAATCTGGAGTTTTAAGTTGAAAAGTATTTAGAATTAATTTTTTTTTTGAATTAATTTACTATAATTCCAACTGGCAATAAATTAAAAAAAACGGAAATGGGCTAAATGAGGAAAAAACTCTTCAACCCTCTTCTATCCCCTCCCACCCTTCTTTCCTGTGTCTATTCTGAATTATTTTATCCATAAGATCTGAATAAGTCCTTTTAATTTTTGGGGTGTTTTTGATTTATATTAAAAAAACCCATAACAGGATGGAAATAAATTCATAATCCTAATGTGACCGGTTTTTGTTTTTTCTTAAAGAAATTATTGGTCTGTAATGTCAGTTACATTGAGCTTTTTACCAGGAAAATTTAAATGTTCACTGTTGAATTTTTTTTTGTCCTGATGAAATTACTCCCAACTCTGGTTTAACTGGACCGAATAATACACACACACACACATACACACACACACACACACAAATATATATATATATATATATATATATATATATATTTTACCTAAAGGAATAGAGCATAGATTATCTAATAACTCCTCCAACAGGGAAATTTTTGAACGAATTAAGCAGGAATATAAGGAGGCTCTAAAAATGACGGATATAGGGTCAATTTAGAATATAGGAATAGGGATAGAATTGGAACACTAGGAAGGAGAAATAGACCAAGGAAAATTTTATGGTTTAATCCCCCTTACAACATGGAAGTAGTTAATAACTTGGGAAAGGAGTTCTTCAAGATATTAAAAAGAAACTTCCCTAGTGGGAGCCAATTACATAAGATATTTAATAAGAATTGTATTAAATTAAGTTACAGTTGCATGCCAAACATTAATGGAATAATAAATAGGAGTAATATAGCTAAATTAGGTACAAAGAAGCATAAGGTGATTGACAAATGCAACTGTAGGGATAAGGTTAGGTGTCCTCTCGAAGGCAAGTGTAAGCAGGAGTGTGTAGTGTATAAAGTAGAAGTATATAGTGAATCGAATGATAAGAGAGATAAAAAGATATATTTTGGGTCGACCCAAGGGGATTTTAAAACTAGGTACTATAACCATAGAACAAGTTTCTCGCACGAGAGGTATAGGTATAGCACTGCTTTATCTAGTTATGTGTGGGAACTTAAGGAAAAACAAGGAGTAGATCCGATAATGAAATGGGAAGTAATAAAGAAATGCCGCAAATATAGGGCAGGTAATAGAACCTGTAATCTTTGTATGGAGGAAAAATTGGTAATAGCAAATTGTAAAAGTAAGAATATGCTAAACAAAAGATCGGAGGTGTTAAATAGTTGTAAACACAAAAGGGCGTGGTTACTATATAATTAGGAATAGGTTATAGGTTGGTTTTTTTTTGTTTTTTTTTCTGCTAACTATAATTATTTTTAATTTTTTTTTTTTTAATGCAAATTCTAGCATAGGTGGGGGTTTATGGTAAATAAAAGCAAAGCAATTTCTCCTTAGAATAGTCGAGGCGAAACTTCCTGATGATCCGTTAAGGTGAAACTTTAGTAGAAGATTTTCGACTAGCGATTTAAGTTAATTCTATAATTGGCTCCATTGTTTTATGTTGAGCACTTTAGTAATTGTAGCATTGCAGCATTCGCGGAGGGTTTTTTGGTTTTCTTTTGGCCACTGACTAAGTACCCCTTGATTTTTTTCAAGGAGTCGGATGAGGTTGGTCTTTTCTTTCTTTTTTACCCCAAAAAACTTTTTTCTTTTTCCTCTGGACCGTGATTCGAGATATTTTTATCTCTTGTTCCTGGCCAGGGTTTTTTTGTTTTTTTCTGGTACCGTGAATACTGGTAGATATTTTATTAGTAAATAAATATATATATACATATATATATATATATATATATATATATATATATATATATAAATATATATATCGTCGGCGATAATGTGTCTATAGTGTAATTGATTTTTATCTTTTGTGTAATTAAACTTTAATCTAATTTGTTACTTCCTGACTGTCTGATGCAAAAATAAACTACCAGCTATTTTTATATTTAAAACTGTCCAAATTTCATCGTCTTCCCTTCTGTCTAGATGTTTCAATTTCCCCTAGAGATCCTATCAGCTATAATTACTCTTTAATTTATACAGCTTTTATAATTCTTTACTAGTAAATATGACTTGGATCAACTGAATTTATATTAATTTTAAGATGTGTTAGTCTAAATGTTATACCACAGTCTTTTCATTTTACATATTTGTGTATTTGTTTCAGAAATGATACGTTGATCAGAACATCTTGATTAGAATATTAATTTTTTGGTTTAAGAAGTTGCTCTGAAGTGGAAGAGATGTTGAGACTCAATTTTGTTTGAGTTCGTTATTCGCGTTGTGGTATGTATTCTTCTTTATCTAATTTCCCGGAGGTTAGGTTACGTTGGTGTCAAAAATACGGGAATGTATTGAGAGGTTCTTAGCCAAACCAAGAAGAGAATAATAAAGGAATATGGGACGCTATGCATTACATGTCCTAAAAAATATATGAGGAATATGTGGATTAGTATTAACATTTGTGTTCCTGTCTTATGTTTAGTCTTAGAACTTTTCAGCTCTAGCTCGTATATGTTCTCAGTCGATTTTTGACAACTTCACCTTACGGCAGGTGATAAAGGATGCTTGCTTGTATAAAGGTTTATTGTCGACAGTTTCTAATTTAGAATACCTGCGTATCATAGAGGATAATTATATATATATATATATATATATATATATATATATATATATATATATATATATATATATATATATTACAGGGTATGCACTGCTGATGAGACCCAATAAGGTCAAAACAGCTGTTCAGTGTTCCGTATGTCGCATGTGGGTGTTTGCTGGATTTTCTAGTCATGGTAACTTAATTAATATAATATCAATTCCTCTAATTATATATAATATATACACATATGATATCAGGTAAAACGTACCAGATGATATCCATTATAAATTTATTTCAACAATACTTTTTCTAAAGATTGCTTCTTCAGATGGAATACAAGGATTGATTGAGTTATCACCACTACTTCGTTGAATATATTTTACATTTGTCAAATATTCAGTCAATTATAAATCAACATATATATATAAAAAAACACTTTACAATCTTAACAAAATATAACTTTGCAACAGTAGTCGAGGGCAATTAGAAGGCTCCCTTTTCAATAGCCACTACACACCAAACTGTAGGAGAGGGGGATACTTCTTTCCCTGGATTGCTAAATTTTAGCCTTGATACGTACCTTATATTGCTGATTGTTAAGCAAGGATATCAAGTAGCATTTTTTTTAAGTCTTTGATATGACGCGACCTTGGATTGAACCCAGGTCTCCTGGACCATTACCGAACAATCTACTCACTTATCAATTAGACATTGGCCCGCTAATATCCGGTTTTGCAGCAAACATTTTTTACGTATAAACAAACTTCACTTTAAAAAATTTAATTTCTATACTTTTTAATATTTTTTCTATATTTTTCATATATAAAAAGAACCTAATTTCATTATCTTAATTCCAGTGTGTTTCTAATTTAAATCTAATCAATTATCTAATTGTTTATAGAAAAGATAAGAACATGATTACCATAATTACGTAATTTAATAGTTACATTTAAGTTTTATTTTAATTCTGAAAATTATCAGATATTATGGGAATTCATAATTATTGAGTTAATCAGTTAATATCTAGAATAACAATAACATAATTGTTGTTCTCCCTTCGTAATGGACTCACATTCCTCCATAAATACACGTCAACGAGAGCGTCAGACAGAGTTCACCAATCAGCGTGATACAATCACGCAGTGGACGGATAGTCACTATCCCACTGGACTCTTAGCTTCCTATCAACTATCTACTGTTTATATATATATATATATATATATATATATATATATATATATATATATATATATATATATATATATAATTGGCTGTTGATAGCTAATAGGGTCTCTATGGGAAATTGAAGCATCTAGACAGATGGGACGTCGATGATATTTGGACTGTTTAACCAGTTTCACTTGTATCTTGTTTCTGTTACTTGAATACATATGTTTTTTTATCGACCCTTTTTGTGTTCCTGTGTATTTTTTTTTCCAGCATCACAACAATAATAAAAAGATTCAGGATAATTATATTTGTATAGAAATTTAATGAGTAATGCATATATATTTATTTTTAAAAACAAGGTAAATCTTAAGAGATATTTCCTCTGTAACTGCATAAGTTTACTTTGATATTTATTCAAACTTTATATAAATATTATTTGATTCACTAAAGGGGACATTGATTTAAATTAATCTAAAATGTTTTTTTTACAAAATCTCATGATATTGTAGTAAAAATTTATATGTAATTTTTAGCTAAAATATATTACATTAAAAATAATATAAATATTGTAATAATCAAAAAACATAAACTGATCGTTAGATATAAAAGAGAAGCTAATATAACCGTTTTATATTTGTTTGACAAGGATAAAATGTAAAAAAAATAT
Source organism: Sepioteuthis lessoniana (assembly GCA_963585895.1). NCBI lineage: Eukaryota > Metazoa > Mollusca > Cephalopoda > Myopsida > Loliginidae > Sepioteuthis > Sepioteuthis lessoniana. The sequence goes on from OY757927.1 coordinate 87,549,212, forward strand.
TTATTATATTTTGGATTAATTTTGTTATCTCCATATAAAAAATCTACAGGAGGAGAATCAATTTGTTTTTAATTCATTTTTTCAGTCATTTAAATTCACTAAAGGAAATTTTAAACTAGATAAATGAAAAAAAAATGCGGTTGCATAAATTTTTGTAATGATTAGATGAAATATCTTTATTTGAAAGATTGATATATTATATTTATTATTAATCTATTTAATAATCCTATACTGATCCTTATATATATATATATATATATATATATATATATATATATATATATATATAATTATTAAATAGAATAAAAATAATTATAATATTATAATAATGTTTTAAATTTATGAAAAAGAGTAAGTATTAAAATCATTAAATATCTATTTATCTAACAGTGTTAAAAGTTTGATATTTATCATCATAATTTGAATTTATTCCTACATCTACCTTTAGATATAAATTCATTTCTCTTATCGAATAAATTTTTACTATCTTTATATTTGAAATGCAAACTTTTTCGTTAACATATAAATTGCATCAACAATGTAAACTACTTATCGAAGAGGATTTCTTAATAATTTTCCAATTCATTATTGGGATAAATCTTTGGTCTTAGAGAAAACATTTGCCAAGTAAACTACACCCTCTAGTTTACAGTTTCCATCGATTGGGCATTCCTCTATAATTCTACAATTACAGAGGGGTTTATGTATTTCCTTACTTCTCAAATTTAGCTTATCCAAAAATTCATATAACCGACCCATTTGTATGGTGGGTAAAGTATTCGGAATGGGTCGGGATATCGAGGTTCATACCAAAGACTAAAAAAATGGTACTTGATGCTTCCTTGCCTAACTCGGCATCATAAGGTACGAACCAAGGGTAAGTGGAGCAATAAAAAAAAGGAGTAACGCCCTCCCGTACGTCTCAGTGTAGTAGCTATTGAAAAGCGAGCCTTTGGATCACTCACAACTACTGTCAGCCAACCTACGTACTTATATATGTATATATATATATAGTAATTTTTTTGCATATTAAGAGTGCTCAATATCAGTGATTGATCATATGTAGACCTATGTTAGAAGAGCATTGAAATGAAGTCCACGGTATTTAGTGACTGTCAGTTTCAACACTATATGATGATGGGATAAAGATTTTCCCTCAAGGTGTCTATCACTGTATATACTGCTGTGTGGGCACAGTGGAATTGGCGATCTTTTTTGTGGGTCTTTCTCAGAAGAGAGATTTAGCTTATGCCGCATTGTTACTTACCTGACTATATTATTTACTCTCCTTATATTTTCTTGTATATTTGTTTATATATCTTTTTATGATTATTTTAATTGCTATTTAAAGTCGCTCGTTTTCAGTCGGCTTCATAGGAATTTGGGTGGATGCATACGTTTCGATAAAAATTCTGATCGTTCATTTAAAGGTTTGCACTGTTCTGAGAATTTTACTATGGCTTTATATTCTTCTAGGCAAATATGAAAGTGTTTTCAGCTGTTGTTGTAAACTGATAGTAATTTTTCTTAGTTCCCGGGTTATTTATTGTATGTTTTGGTTTGATGCTTAACGACTTATCTATATCTACCGATACTATATATGTATGCAGACATTGCTGATAGGCAAAGATTCATCCTGAGAAGAATTCTTTTTTCTTCTGTGTTTCATCTGAGAATGACCGCATGGAGAAAATCTTTAGGAATATGCACTCAGTCAACTATGAGGGTGGGAGTAAAAAATGTCGGTAATTTATCCTGAATATTCTTACTTACTGCCTCATAACATACTTTGATTATCCATTCACCAAAACGACGTGATTGTTCAGAAAATCTTTTGCACTACAGACACAAAAACATACTGTGTGTTTGGTTTCTTGTTTAACGGCATATCAACCTTTGTAGGTTATTTAATGCCAAAGCCGTTCTCCCTAGCAGAACAGTAGTGGTACTATTTAACCGGGAGGATAATGTGGTTCATACCTTTCCCAATGGTATTTGCCCAAAAGTGAACGTAATAGCGCGACTGGAGTACGAACTCGCTTACTACGATTTCGCAGTCCATCGCTTTAACCATTATACCACGAGGACACCCCCCCATACTATGTGTGTATCAAACCTAATACCACATTTACATAACTGTGAGGAAGTGGAGGATTATTAAGAAATGTTTTTGCAAAAATAAACTTTTCCCATCGAAAAGGAACAAATGTGTGGTAAAATATGTGTATTTACAAATTTTAAAGAAAGTTACTACTGGGTCCCACTCGCAGACTAAGATGGCAGAAATACTTGTCCCTCGGTCGATAAAAGTGCTTGGGAAAATGTATTGATAAATAAATAAATGAAAAAATAAATGAAAGAATGAGAAAAGGAATAAACGAAGGAATAAATGAAAGAAAAAATGAAAGATTGAATGAAGGAATAAATGAAGGAATGAAAGAAAGAATAAATGAAAGAAAAAATGAAAGAATGTAAAAGGACTAAATGAAGGAACAAATGAAAGAATGAATGAAGGAATAAATGAAGGAGTGAATGAAAGAATAAATGAAAGAATAAATGAAGGAATAAATGAAAGAGAAAATAAAAGAATGAATGAATGAATAAATGAGGGAATAAATGAAAGAATAAATGAAAGAGTAAATGAAGGAATAAATGAAAAAAATAATGAAGGAATAAATGAAAGAATAAATAAAAGAATGAGTGAAGAAATGAATAAAAGAATAAATGAAAGAGAAAATGAAGGAATAAATGAAATAATGAATTAAAGAACAAATGAAGGAATAAATGAAGGAATAAATGAAAGAAAAAATGAAAGAATGAATGAAGTAATAAATGAAGGAATAAATAAAAGAATGAATGAAGGAATAAATGAAGGAATGAATGGAAGAATAAATGAAAGAATGAATGAAGGAATAAATGAAAGAATAAATAAAGTAATAAATGAAAAAATGAATGAAGGAATAAATGAAGAAATAAAGGAATTAATAAATGAAAGAAAAAATGAAAGAATAAATGAAGAAATTAATGAATGATGAATAAAGGAATAAATGAAAGAATAAAGGAAAGGATAAATGAAAGAATAAAGGAAGGAATAAATGAAAGAAAAAATAAAAGAATGAGTGAAGGAATGAATTAAGGAATAAATGAAGAAATAAATAAAAGAATAAATTAAAAATAAATGAAGGAATAAATATAAGAATGAATAAAAGAATGAGTGAAGGAATGAATGAAGGAATAAATGAAGGAATGAATAAAGGAATAAATGAAAAAATAAATGAAGGAATAAATGAAAGAATAAATAAAAAATGAATGAACGAATGAATGAAGGAATAAATGAAGGAATAAATAAAAGAATAAATGAAAAATAAATGAAGGAATAAATAAAAAAAATGAATAAAAGAATGAGTGAAGGAATGAATGAAGGAATAAATGAAGGAATGAATAAAGAAATAAATGAAAAAATAAATGAAGGAATAAATGAAAGAATAAATAAAAAATGAGTGAAGGAATGAATGAAGGAATAAATGAAGGAATAAATAAAAGAATAAATGAGAAATTAAATGAAGGAATAAATGTAAGAATAAATGAAAGAATAAATAAATCATTTTCGGACACCTCGACTCTCTGTCATCTAATAGGGCTGGGACGGGTTAAAAAAAAACGGAGACTAAAAAAAAAAACATATCGAACCGATCAGCTATCATAGATTCGCTGAGTTAAACTGTTTTTAAAAATCGACGAAAAAATGTAGCCTCACCTACCAGCGAAGAGTTTTTTTTTGTTTTTTTTTTTGGTGTTTATAAGTACACAAAATTCTTCTTAAACTGCAACTTCCCAAAAGAATTCCAGTTTAGTACTTTTCACATGACACAAACACGCACCATTCATCCACCTTTAGCGAAATTCCAAAGAAAAAGTCTTTAACCCTCAGACAAAATTTTGACAGTGATTTGGTGCTTAAAAAGCCATAACGCCTGAAAAGAGAAAGACTCATCTTCTTGGAATTCCTTCTGTCGCGTCTTCCAAATAACGACTTTCATAATGCTGAGTAAGCAGAGAAACACAGTGTTCCGACCTTTTCAACAACAATACACCATGTTACTGCACACAAAACTGACTACCAGGACTAAGAACTATACATTCAGTACGTGAACCAACAAGCCTTGCACAACTGCCGTACAACCGAGCTGTGAAAGCAGGCGAGCTTGATCGACTCCTCAATATCACCACATCGGACGTAATCTTACGAAATTGCCAATCAAGAGTGCGCTCCAAATCACCAGCCAGGAGAATGAAACCTCGTCGTTATTGAGGTACCTCATCCCGAGGACCCATTATAGGCAACTTTTCTCCTTCGTCTCACTGAGCAATTCGAACAAGTCATCTTTTAAAGCTCCGCTCACTTACATTTGATATAATATTCTAGTTGATAATTGGCCAGCTGTCATACAGGCTAGAGAAAACTCTCCAAGTATGCCGATGTTCGTGCCTGAAAGAGAACTTGTTTCTGGGCAATCGGTGAGTCTTTAAATGATTTGAGCGCACGCTTCAATGGAAAAGGCTTTTTGTGTCTCCCTTCAAGGTTTTCGATTTTGTCGGTCGTGCGAACATCCGTCTTAGGAAATTGAGACGCCTAGTAAGTCGACGAGTCTCAACGTTCGGTACCCATAGGCCGACTTTTTTAGTGGTGAAGGTGCCAGACCTCCCGACGAACAAATAGGGTTTGTTTGCTCCAAAGGAACTGATACAGGACCTTTTCTGGTTAAAATAGAACGGTGCATGGGAAAAGAAGCGAGGAAAATCATAAAGAACCAAGAGGGAGATGTGCAAACCACACACCACGGTTCTGCTCTTCGTGACCAAAGAGCAGTAGCAGCCACGACTTCTTCCAGTCGATCCAACTAATTTTCTCCAGTTGAATATCGGGACTGAACCAGACGCCGAGTATTTTGCACGAACTGTCCATCCAATCAAAGTGGTCAGGAAGAGCACGACACTTCCTCGAGCCAAACCGCAAACTTACAGACATTTAAGTAGAACTAACGGCATACTTATGCTAAACTGAACTGTTTGACTAAACACTTGAAATGTGTCACTTGAAATGTGTCACTTGAAATAGACATGTTTTTGACAATTAAACCATACTTACATTTAAACTGCGTGCTTATGCTAAACTGAAACCATACTTACATTTAAACTGCGTGCTTATGCTAAACTGAATCATTTGTTTTTAACATTGAAACTGTATTTAAACTAAACTGAATTGTTTAACATAAAACTGTTTTGACATTTAACTGTGTGTAAACAAAATCTGTTCTTATACTAAACTGAATTAGCTGAATTAAAACTGCTTGACTTAACCGAACAGCTTTAAATAGAAATGTTTTTGATAATTAATCTGTATTTACATTTAAACTGCGTTCTTATGCTAAACTGAATTGCTCCAAATTGAACCATTTTTGACATTGAAACTGTGCTTACATTAAACTGAATTGTTATATATAGAACCGTTTTGACATTTTACTGAGTAAACAAAATCTGTACTTACGCTAAACTGAATTAGCTTAATTAGAACTGTTTGAATAAACAGAATAGTTTGAAATAGAAATGTTTTTGACAATTAAACTGTGAACTCATGCTAAAAAGAATTGTTTGAAAATGAACAGATTATTTATGGATTTGGCGATAAATAACCTACAAAGGTTGATATGCCATTAAACCTAATCAACCAACTAACCAACCAACCAACTTGGCGCAGAAAATCAGCCTCCAGAAAACTATGGTCAGCCCTATCGAAGACATGATCAACACGGCATTATGGTCGACACTATGATTGTGTAAACCAAATGAAAGCTGTCCTTGATAGTTCCACTTTTAACAGCGCCGCACTGCAGGGCAGCCCGCAATCAGTATGCCAAGATCTTCCCCAAAATATTTAAGTCAGTTTTTAGTATCGTTAAAGAGCGAAAGTTAGTAATTCCGTCTCCACCATGCTTGCTCTTGCGTAGAAACTTTACTATACCCTAGGTGAAAAGTTGGGGTCCTCTGCTTCATTCAGTTGTTATAGACAGTCAGCAGAAGAGTACAAACATATTCGACAAACTCAAATACACTTCGTAAGGAAGACGATCGATTCGGGGAGTCTTGTCCGTCCTCCCGATATTCAGCGCCTGCCGAATTTCATCATTTCTTATGAATCCCTCACACCCAGACGCTTTTGTCGACTAGAGGCGAGAAAAGTCGGTGATATAGCAGTTGAACAAAGCGGAACTCAGTCCGGATCCAATGTTGAAATTTCTAAAAACTCCCTACAAATGCCTTCGTTTGTAGTTTAATGCTGTCCGTCCAGCGATGTGTCACTAGGAAGCAGTATTAGTTCCTCAAATTAAGCCACGTTTGTTGCCTTAACTTCGAGAAGCAGTTATTTTTTATGCCATCACTGAATTTGCTATGATAGTTTCAACTCAATCTCCTACCTTTACAACCCTATCTATACTAGACTCTAAGGCTCTTTGCACTGCTACTCAGTCTAAATTAAGTTTTTTTAATATAGTCGGCAGCAAAGGTTCTAATACAATCCTTAGACTTTGCCAATTATCATATTTACCAATCCCTCCGCTCGGGCAGGATATGACAAAAGGTCAATTTTTAAGCGGAGTTTAACAGGTTTGAATTCAGAATATTCCTTCTCCTAGACAAGTTGCCTCACCAAGGCTGAAGAAACAGTCTGTCCTACTATTTACCCATAGCTGGGGGAAGAATATTGGATTCATACCTTTCTCAAGAGTATTAGTGCTATATGAAATGCAATCAGTCTCGTCCAGGATTTGAACTCGCGTCGCCGTGTCCATTTCCTACGACGATAACCATTACACCACGGTCACCTCCAATTATAGCCTCCATCAATTTCAATTTTTGCATTAATTCCAGCTGGTCCGGAATATTCTGCTCGTCCACTGAGGATGTGTTGAATTTCTAGTAACTCGACATCCTACACTAAACCTTATCAATCTGAATTTACTCACAGGCTTTTTTGGTGTTGGAATTTTTAAAAGACTCGAAACTTGGACCACATACATCTGGGTTGACACTCCTAACACTTGGTCGAGGTACCTAGAAAGCTGACGCGAGGTTCCCCAAACGGTCCATATCCATGGTACCGCAATCGGAAGCCTTTATCTGAATTTAGTATCGAGATCGAATCTGACGACAAACCTGTGAAAATTTGGCATCTAATCTGTTAGTAGCCCGGCAAGATCCCTCTCGAACCATGTCAGGGTCACGGACGGTGTTCCAATCTCTCATTAGTACTACCTACTTTAATATTACAATAAACGGCTCGATTCACCGAAATAAGTCTGGGAGCTCACTGCTGGCACTGAGCTCATAAACCCCAAATGAAGCGAATTGCCTTGTTCTTAATGGTAACGTCTCGCGTACAAATTTTACCCGCAGGGTCTGAAAACAAGGTAAACATGTTGTATTAATGTTTCTTCTATCAGCCAGGAAACCCCTTTAGTACGACCGTCAATGTGATCCGAAAAAGCCTGGTACGCCTTCGACTGTATATCTTCACAGAAGTTGGAATCAGAGTGAGTCCTGTAGACGACAAATATTCACGTCGCGCCACTCGAGGTGAGAAGGAAGTTACTCCTCTTCGAGTTCGACCTCAGTCCGTGGCTATTTAAATTAACTAACCTTATATCTATCATGAAGATTGCTGGGATTGGATACTTGGACAGAACAGAGCGCGGGTAAGGACACCGACAATCACACCCATGGATCCAAAGCCCATCTCTTTATCGATAGTACTGGGGAGGGGAGTATTGATTTCAGTGTGCTATAAAGGGAAAGGTGAAGAAAAATTGGGAAAGCAAAAGATTTCATGATTTCTCCTTCCATAATGAGAGATGGGGCTAACGGGCCGAGGGGATTCTCCGATCCTACTGCAGGTTTGGATGAGATCTTTTGTAGGTTTTAGAAGTCGTCCATTTTTGAGGAGGCAGATTCCTACCTACTTGCGTCAATGGTGGTTTGATTGTCCGTTGCCAGTGGGGAAAAAAGGGTCGAGAGGGAAGGCCCAAGAAAGGTGGCCTCGTTTAGCCGCTTCTTAACTTGTAAAAGTTTCTCGAACCTTCCTTAATCGGGTTTATACATCTTCCCCTTTCGCGTGCACATAGTGGTATATGACCTTTGTTCGCTGCAATACTTCGTCAAGGACGTAGTCTAGGTAGATAATAAACACCTATGGGGGTAATATATCTCCTAACAGCATACCTGCTACAATGTAAAAGTAGTCTGTGTCTCCACCTGGGGATCGAACTATTACATCTGTGTTTTTATATAGCATCATTATGGCTGCGACGGTTTATTTGGGGAGACTATAGGTGAGAAATATTTGCTCCATCTTCCTTCTGTGTATGAAGTCAACTATCTTGGAGAAGTCTACAAATAATAGTGTTGTTTCGGGATTTTTTGCATGAACACCTTCTAAAATTCGTCGGATAGTCAAAATTTGTGATGTTGTGGATTGTTTTTTTCAAAAGTCATTTTGGTTCTTCCAAAGTATTGACTCAATTTTAGGTTCTATGCGGTTGAGTAACAGCAATGTAGATCCTGGCTGCTATGGAAATAAGGTTTATACCACTGCTGTTCTTAAGAAAAGGGAGGATACAGCCCTTTGTCTATCTGTCAATTGGGTTCTGGTTAGCTACGGCCTGGCAGTATTGGAGCAGCATGTCGTCGAATTTATTTGTCTTCCATACTTCTGGGGATATTTCATGAAGACTTGCAGGTTTCTTTTTTTTAACTTTTCTCAATACAAAGCCGGGTTCTTCTTGCGTAAAAAGTCCGAGTTTGATGTCTAGTTGATCACAAATAATTTTGACGATATGGTCATCCGTAACTTTGGAAGGTTTTCCAAGTAAATTATCGAAATATTGTTTCCACCGGTGTTTTTGTTCTTCGCTGTCAGCTTTTGCAGTACTGTTCATTCTACTCACTTCGATCACTATCTGCCATGCTATCCTAAATTCTCTATCTTCAACCGAGTGTCTGATTTTATTGATCTGATTTTGGATGTATTTTGTTTGTTCTTTTGGGTGTACATTAGTTTATTTTGTGCCTTTTTAAGTTTCTAAGAGTTAATATTTGTTGGGTTCCTCCTATTGCATAGGGATGCGGTTTTCACGTCGACACGTTTTTTCTAACAGCTAATATCTTCCATGGGACTCTATATTTAGCTCTTTGTTTAGTTGGTATGCATTCTGCTGCCACTTTTATGTGTGCATTGACGAACTTCTCATATTCGTCATTCGGAGTAAGTGTTTCTGATATATCCTGAAGTGCATCGAATTTGTTTCTTAGTGTTAACATATTTACCGCTAATATCCCTATTGGTAAGCAGGAGTAATCATAGTGTGTGGTTGTGATTTTTCGTGCTGCATTCCTTCGTAGGATCAGTCGTATCTTTGCTGTGACAATTCAGTGATTGGAGGACACGCTCTTGAAAGAGGAATATTCCTCACAATTCAATACACTCTTATTCCATTTTTTATTTATGAACATGTAGTCTATTTGTTCTTCAGCGTTATTTGCATAGGTTTAGGTCCATAGTTTTCCTTTTTCTTTTCTGAAATTTAGAATTAATCATGTTAATCTAGTGAGAAATACGTAAGATGTTCTCAATTTCTGTTTGACGAGTTGTGTAAGCTGAATTTGTTATTTACGTTTTTATCTATTTGAGCATTCATATCTCCACCGATGATTAGAATGTTGTTTTTGGGGATGCTAGGAACAAGATAGGATAGCTCCTGATAGAAAGCGATGAGGTTCATTTCTTTACTAAGATTGGTAGGGCTGTTTTAGGTTATGATTGTTATGCTGGCTACCATCATCCTTGGTCGTATTTTCTCGATGCTATTAAGTGATAAGAATACCTACACCCCCTAACGCGGAGTTGACAGTCATTTTTCTCGCAAATGTCGGGGCAAACGTCCATCCATTGTATCGTGGGGATATATATTTTGGCTATGAAGGTACCCGTGTTCTTGTACGCATACTATGTCTATGTTAATATATATCGTAGATGCTGTCAGCTCCGGTAGTTGGCCTATTCTATTTAAAGTTCTGACGTTTGGTTTACAGCAGTATGGTACAGCTCTGTCGAACATTTCTTGTTTTGACATAAGGAATGTTCACCAGAGCTGTACCACACAGCTATAAACCAAATGAGTGACCCGAAGGGAACTTTACTATCGTTCAAAATATTGATTTTTCTGCTGCTATTATTATTATTATTATTTATTGTCGGTTTAAGTAGTCATCTTTTTTTATCTGATGAAATATTTTTTTTAAAGTGAGGGGAAGAACGAACGAAGCTTGGCGTACAATGTTCGAAAATTTAAGCCAAAACAGAAAACTTTCAAATTCAGTACCTATATATATATATATATATATATATATATATATATGTGTGTGTGTGTGTGTGTGTGTGCGTGTGTGTGTGTGTGTGTGTGTGGTCTACAATAGTTTGAAAACAATGATTTAAAATACTATTTAAGATACTGACATTCATGATACAAAATTTTATAGAGACGTTTGACGCTTTTCACAACTCACTGTCAACTAATCACTGAAAATCAAACGCACCATAAACCCATCATCATCATCATCATCATTCTGTACTGAAATAATGACTTAAGGTTTTCTCCCGGTTGCTCGTCCTTTGAAATGGCAGCAATTTCTCAATAATCCTTTTTTAAACAATTCCGTAAACCATTCCAAATAGTTCAATCTGAAATTTATGACACCCCTGAGAATTTATGAGGGCTGTGTGGGTAACTAGCACAATACCAAACGTCGTCAGCCTTGTTAAATTTAAGGAACATTCTCAAAATTCTTTTTTAAATTAATGATTGTGTTCGCTGTATTGCAAACTGTATTCGTAGAGGAAATGAAAGAATAATCAGTTTTATCGCTGACTGTGTTTGAACCCGGTATAAATTGAAAATGTTTTGAATGAACCAATCTCACATTCTGACATTATTACTACTTCATCACAATCTAACGTAGCTTTTACTATTCTCTACGCTAACAAACTGAATATTTCTGGAGATAGACAAAAATCGATGATTAAACTCGGAATATTGGTGGCTTACCTAGAATGTTATATGGTTAAACTTTAGCATTTGGCACATTTTGCGTAGAAAGTCACACAGAAAGAACTGTCTGTGGTCAAGAATTAATGTGAACATTCCTGACAAAATAGGATTCTTATAAATAGGATGGGAAAAAAACTACCTTTGTTCCTTAATAGTTTTCGTTATTTACGAAGCATTGATTAGTTTGACGTTTCGTCTTTATGTTGCTTACATATCTACTCTTAAAACGAGGTCTAAGTAGGTCCATCACTGATAGGAAAGCAATAAATAGTTGAGCGTGACTGTTATATATCCGCGTGAACTGTCAAATAGAATAATTCCAGAAATCCACTTACGTTCTCTTTTGCCTCTTTTCCTTTAACAGTAAAGAAGTTGTCTTCTACTAAATTGTGTAGCATAGTTAGCATATCACTTTTCAGGACATCTATTTCAAGTAAGTTCTCAGTGTTTTTCTACCCCTTTCATATACAGCTAATTCATAGAACACTATGTACATGTTCTATCTGTTAAAACATGCTTGTATTCTAATCAATATTTCTTGCATATATATATATATATATATATATATATATATTTTCGAATTCGACGACATACTGCTCCGACACTGCAACGCAGTATACAATCAAAATCCGATAGATAGATGGACGAAGGGATGCATACTCCCCTTCCCTAAAAAGGGGGACCTCGGATTAGCCAAAAACTACCGAGGCATAACACTTACATCCATAGCTGCCAAAATCTACAATGCCCTACTACGAAACCGCATAGAACCCAAAATCGACAACATACTTAGAAAAAACCAAAATGGCTTCCGAAGAAATAGATCTACGACCTCACAAATACTAACCATCCGCAGAATCCTTGAGGGTGTACGGGCAAAGAACCTACAAGCGACATTAATATTTGTCGACTTTACCAAGGCTTTCGACTCCATTCACAGAGGAAAGATGGAACAAATCCTACTAGCGTACGGCATACCTAAAGAAACCGTAGCGGCAATAACGATTCTCTATAGAAACACTAAAGTAAAAGTACGATCACCAGATGGAGACACAGAATACTTCGACATTGTAGCAGGAGTACTACAAGGGGACACGCTGGCTCCGTATCTCTTTATCATTTGTCTAGACTACGTACTTAGAACATCGATTGACAAAATCAAAGAGAATGGCTTCGAACTGACGAAGAAAAGAAGCAGAAGATATCCCGCAACAACAATTACCGACGCCGACTACGCCGATGACATAGCGATACTGGCAAATACACCTGACCAAGCCGAAACACTTCTGCATAGCCTGGAACGAGCAGCAGCAAGCATAGGCCTCCATGTTAATGCACACAAAACGGAATATATGTGCTATAACCAAACGGGGGACATCTCCACTCTAGAAGGAACCCCTCTTAAACTAGTAGACAAATTCACGTACCTAGGAAGCAGCGTCGAATCAACCGAAAAGGACATCGAAACGAGGTTAACGAAAGCATGGACAGCTATCAATAGGCTATCGACTATATGGAAATCAGACCTAACCGATAAAATGAAACGCAGTTTCTTCCAGGCAGCGGTCACATCGATACTGCTATATGGATGCACTACATGGACGCTAACAAAACGGCTGGAGAAGAAACTAGATGGCAATTACACAAGAATGCTGCGTGCAATCCTCAACAAGTCCTGGCAGCAACACCCCACAAGACACCAACTGTACGGCCACCTGCCCCCTATCACGAAATCTATTCAAGTTAGGCGAACCAGACATGCAGGACATTGCTGGAGAAGCAGAGATGAACTCATAAGAGATGTACTCTTATGGATCCCCACACACGGCCGCGCAAAAGCAGGACGACCAGCACGAACGTACATTCAGCAGCTATGTGAGGATACAGGTTGTTGTCCTGAAGACCTACCTAGGGCGATGAACGATAGGGAGGAGTGGCGAGAGAGGGTCAGGGATATCCGTGCTGCCAGCACGATATGATGATGATGATGATGATGATATATATATATTGGCATCTAAAGAAAGACTGTTTCGTTATATCACAATTCTTTAGTGTGGCTAGGCCCACGAGATGTTTTAAGCTGGGATCGAAAGCCCACTGACTTTACTTCAGTCGAACATCCTCCTGTTCCGATAAATTAGCTAATCCCCTCTTTCCTTCTGTTTATTCAGAGTTTGTGTATCATGGATATACTAACGCTAAAATTGGAGAGTCGGCTAAATATTCTTCTCACCGACAAGCAATCAAATAACTTCTTAATTTCGTTCATCTGACGGAAAACAGCGTCACGTAAATTTAAATCATGTTTTATTAGATTTGTTACATTTAATGTATGAAAGTCATAAAAAAATTTAAAAACTATTACAGAAATGAAGGAGTAATATTTATCCTTAGAGATATTTATATTTCAGGATAATGCGAATAAAATATTTTCTTTTAAATACAAAACAATAGAAAGAATATAATATTCGACTCTTCCTTGATACCGTTATGATAATTTCAAATCTTCTGTCTAAGTTGAAAGACAAAAATATAGCTGATTTTTTTTCTCTTTCCATCGGTAAAATTTCCGTTTAAATTAATTCCCTCATTCTCCTTTTCTTTCAACTGGTTGTTAAAGGGTCATTAACAATAGCGCCAATTTCTATTTCACCGAAATGCTCTTCTGGACAATTCTTCATATCAGAAACAAAGTGATTAACAAAATCAATCATAATAAAATCTCTAATCCACAAAAGTTGTTCGGCAACTAATTTTTATCGTATGGATTAAAAAAGACTCCTTTGTCTTACAAGTCTTTCCCAACATTAATCAAGTTAACATCAGTTGTTTTTTTTATAATACTTTTTCTTTATGACAATAAAAAAAATTTTTTCTCTTCTCTCCTCTCATTGTTTTCTATGAGTATTTACATCCATTTTTACGTTTGTTTTTAAATTCTATCTTGTTATTTTACACTGACAATTTTGAGTTGTTTTTTTTTTTTATTTTGCGGATTTTGTGTTTTTATTTGTTTGTTTGTTTGTTTGTTTGGGTTTTTTGTTGTTCTTTGTTTTGTTTTTTTTTTGCTTTGTTTTATTTCTTTACTTGTTTTTTTTCTAATTTGGAACAGAATTTTTGCCAATTCTTATTTAGAAATTATTTTCTTGATCAATCTGTTTCGTTATTTAGAAAACAAGTTTACGCTGAATATTTATAGTAGCTTGTTTTAAATCAAGAAATACTTTCCAAGATTTTAACTTCTTTTTCTCATTAAACCAGTAAACGATGAGTCATCACTAAAAGATGTCTCTTTTGTACTCCGAGAAAATTTAACTGTACAAGAATTTTTTTTAATGAAAGATGAAAAAAACTGGGTACTTAAACGATCTAACCTTTAGAACTGAATTGATATTTGCCTTAAGTTGTTTGAACTTGACCGATCGAATTGGTGTTATTCCACTTTTATGATATCTCCCCGAGCAATAAAGGTTACGTAACTGAGCGTAGCGTTTATCTTTGTTAGGAATGGAATCGGCGACACGAATTAAAATCTTAGATAAGACTGTTGGCATCTCCTTTTCCGTTAATGCCTTACAGAGATATGAATCCCTCCCCTCTACACTTAACCATGGGTAATTACAAGAGCAGGTCAAACTCTTTAACCTTGGTAAATCTAGTATACCAATCCAGGCTCCTTCCCAAATTTTGCTCCTACCAAAACCCCACTTCCTGTAGGGATTACCTGGCTTGTTTTTAACCCTCGGGGATTAGAAAACAGTTAGCAATCTACCTGAGATATAGGTAGGCAACCAACCAGAGCAATTTTGTTTGTTCCTTTCTCTTTCTTTCTTTCTTTTTTTGGGTCCCCGCTCTCCGCTTCCATCAATATATATTCATTGTATTTCATTGCTTATGTAGGGTTTTAAATTAGATACATGCAGGATGTTTGTTGTATTTTGATAGATTGATCAGTGTAATTGAAATTATTGTTTAGTAGGAATGAGTCGGTTACTGTGGCTAGTTAGGGTCCCTTTGAAAAGCTTGAGAACAAAATGTCCACTCCTATCTATCCCCCATTCACTTTCTTAGGCTTCATGCTCCAAAACATCATTATATTTTTATATTCGTGTAATAGCTTTTTTCCTGCTTTTCTCATACAGATTTTGCGTTATTAAAGAGAGTTTTATTTGTAGAATTATTGGGTTATTTGGGCTGATAGACTGTGGATTTTTTTTAAAATGATAGGCAGTTGGTAGTTGAAAGAAATGTGAATCTTTACTTATTTATCAATAATTTTTTTGAATTGTAGGTATTTAAAAAAAAACTATTATTTTAAAATTTGCTTTTATTTCTATTCTAAATTCTAACAACTTGAAATGTGCACATCTCTTTTTTAAATTTTCTTTCTGTTTTGTTATAACTAATTAGAAATGAGTGTCGTTTTAATATAAGGCTTTTGTTTTTTGGTCTTTTTTTTTTTTTGCTAATATTGGCAAAATGTGGATTCCAATTATTTTTCATATTACAGCTCCATCGTACCTCTCTACTGTTACATCAAATGTTCTTATGTGCTTTTCCTTATCTGTAAGATCTCTTTATGGAATAATAAAGATTTTTGACAATGATAAATGATTTTCTAACTGATATCGCTGATGTTGAATTTTTTGACTAAGTATATGGCATTGTCTAATGTAGTTTTTCCTGTCGTGCAAAAATCCAAATTCTCAAACGAGAAGAATGCGCAGTTTTCCTCATTTTCGATATCGGTAAATTAGTTTCTTTTAAATTTTTATTTTTCTGTTGACTAAATCCTAAAATTGTTCTTGATTCTAATGATTGGTTTCTTTGTTTAAAGGCATATCAACCTTTGTAGGTTATTTAATGCCAAGAGGAACAGTAGTAGTACTATTTAACCCATAGCTGGGAGGATAAGAGGGTTCATACCTTTCCCAAGGGTATTTTCCCGAAAGTGAACGTAATAGCGCGACTGGAGTACGAACTCGCGTACTACGATTCCGCAGTCCATCGCTTTAACCATTACACCACGAGGACACACTCTCTTGATTCTAAGTTCCAATTGAACCCTGGTTATTCATTCAGTTTTGATAATTCCCGTTAGAAGCGTTCATTAATATGTATTTCATATTTGCCCTGAATTTTTATTGCTGTCTTTTTAAGTAAGGTGGCTTTTATTTTGGTTTCGTTTCTGTTTTGTTTACGCTCATATGTTTTATTTTTTTTTAAATTTTGTTTACTTTTGTTTTTCGGGGCGTTGAGGCTGTTGTTATGTTTATCTAGTTTAATTTAAGGTTTAGTTTAAAAACCGTGATAAAAGAAGAGTTAACGAACCCACAAAACATCGTCTTGGTTCGTTAATACCAAAGTTTATTCACTACAACACCATTTATTAGTCGTCGAGAAGAAAGAAACAACGTATGAAAAAAGAGTCGATCGCTTTAGCTAGACAAAGAAAAATAAAATACCGTGTGGAGAGGAAGGACAGACTCAGACATTCATATCAAATTCCTCGTCTTCTCTTTTAGTTTTTGCACGTGCTTGTCACTTTTCCGTTTTCACGACTTCCCAGCGGGTGTGAGATCCCTTTTTGGAGCTTACCCACTATGGGACGTAGAATACATATATAAAAAAAACTTAAATGATATAAGTGTGCAAAGACAAAAATAGATTGTGACGTACTCCAATAGCACGGTAACATTTTAATATTATTATAACTCCGTCGACTGTGTCAGTAGAATAAGCCAAAACATCTCTGCAGAGGTGTGTAACAAACCCATTTCTGTAGAGGGGTAACACACCCATTCCCTAAAGAATGGCCTGTGTATGACACTGAACTACATATAATACATCCAGTCCTGGAATTTTAGGGATGTTCCTTCATTATCATTACTCCCCGTTCCACCCTGACCTGAGTAGTAAAACCTGTTACAGTCCCATCTATGGATGAAATAGAAAAATTCATCCTTTACTAAGGATAATTGTAATTATTATTAGTTTCTTCAAACGATAGAGCAGTATGCAAATTATTTATATTGTTATGGAATAGCCGAGGGATTTCGGTTCATGCCTTTGAGTTTAGTTAGGCCCAGGACCTCTCGGCTCAGCACATGGGTTAGTTAGGTGTAACATTGAGGCAGGTGTTAACGCGGGCACGCGCGGGCGGATGGAGGTGTCACTCAGATGTCATAATAGTCCGACACGAAACGCGATGACAGGGTGCGGGTGACGTCACGCACCGGAAGCGCGCGGAGGTTTGTGTGAGAATTTGAAAAGAGAGTCGAGTACTAGACGCCAAACTAGAAGGATCGACTTTGGAGCTCGCAGGCGCGAGGCGAACTGGCGCCCTATGGGGGGCCGCTCGAGATGGGGGCCAAATGAATAAGACAGCATAGAAGATTGTGTCTCTCCTCTTTACGTCGAAACCTTTAACTCAAAGTTAATAAAAAGGATTCGTACCTGAACAAGAAGTCGTTACATGTTTTCGAATTCCGAGATTCATATGTTCTTTATATGTTCAAGCGAAATCAACATTCGATATCCATTTCACCCATTTCGCACATGGCCATATTCGTGTATATGGCTATGTAATAAAATTATATAGCAATATTAATTAAATAAAATAACTAATGGTAAATAGCAATACGTGAAAGTTTTTAATTGTGTTCAAATAAATGATTGATATTAATTACAAATATTAGTGTCGGATTCGCTGTGTACAAACAAATTGTTACGATTAAATTGTATTATAAGTGTTTGATTGCAATACTTGAAGCTACGTCGGGAATACGATAAGTTTCCAGACTTTTTTTCGTATGGGCACTTTTATTGATAGTACACTCATGAAACTCTAGTCCTCTTCAAAGTAATCTCCTCCGGCTGTAGTGCACTTGTTGTACCGTTACAATAACTTCTCGACGGCTCCATGGAAGTCCTCTTGTGTAAGCGTGTCAATGACATTCGTCACAGCCTCTTTCATTTCCTCAATTGTCTCATAACGACAGCCTCTCAGCTTAGGGAATAACCAAAAATCACAGGGAGCAAGGTCTGGACTATTGGGACGGTGAGGAACTTTCTTGATGCCCATCTTGCTCAAATAGTCTGTGACAAGGATGAAGTTGTGGACTGGTGCATTGTCCTGCGGGAAATGCCACTGACGCGATTTGAAGAGTGCTGGCCTCTTCCGACGGAATCTCCATCTGAACTCCCTTAAAACCTCGACATAGTAACCCTGACCCTAACCCTTTGGCCAATCAACTCTGGTGTATTGACTTTCTTACTCCTCCCACTCCTCTCATCATCCCTTACAGACTCCGTGCCTTCCTTGAATCTCTTATGCCACTCAAAAACGGATTTGAGATTCATGCAAGATGTTCCAAAGCAGTCTGAAGCATTCCCTACGTTTCTGTGGCATGTTTTCCAAGTTTAAAACATAATTTTATTGCATATCGTTCTTCTAAAGTGTCAGATTGCATTTTTGAACTTCACCAGCTGTGACAATCAGTCTTTAGTAGGTTGTATTCCAATTGCTGCTGTAGCTGTTCATTTAAAGATGAAATCATAAAAATTGGATGTATAGTATTAAGATACTGAATTTTCAAGTGTCTACGACAATTTTAAATACCCATACGAAAAGGTCTGGAAACTTATCGTATGCCCCTCGTATCTAATTGTGTATGAACAAATTATTAATATTACGAAGAATACTTAGCGTTAGATTACGATGCTGGTAATCATTTATATCTTTCCAAATAAATAAGTTCTTAATAACAGTTTACAAATAAAGTTACCCACAAAGTAGTCACTAACAAATCACACAAACACACACGTACACACACGTATATATATATATATATATATATATATATATATATATATATATATATATATATATAAGAGGATTTGGTATTATATAAACGATAATGGTTGATATGTTATAAAAAAAACACCAACTCACCGACCAAATAAAATACAGTAATATTGTTTTTTTTTTTGTTTTTGTCTTTTTTTTTTTGTTGTTCTCTTTATGTTAGAAGAATCCATTGAGTATGATATTATTCTTTAGCAGGGTTAGAATGATTTCAAAATAATCTGTGTTAAAAAAGAAACGAAGCCTTTTGAAGTACGTTATTATATGGTTGCTTTATCTTGACTGCACGACAAACAAGATAAGGGTAGTGATGGTGACCTTTGAAATGAATCTGGATATTCACCTATAAAACTGGAGGTTGATTTTTGCACAAAGCCGAACCGGCAACGCTAATGCTGATAAAATATCTTAAATAAATATCTAATAATCTTCGGGCTTTATTAAGATGATTGAAACAAAAATGTAATTGTTTGAAGTGGCTTGCAGCATTCTCGCTAGAAGAAGAACGGGGCCAATAATAATAATGATAATAATAATAATAATAATAATAATAATAATAATAATAATTCTGAATTATCCTTTGCAAGGAATTTAAAACGTAATCACACAATTCATTCTTCAAAAGTAAAAAAAATAAATAAATAAAGATATTCATGAACCCCTTGACTGAGATAAATATCTATATATTAATAAAATTCTAATTAAGTTAGATCTGTATCTAGGTTAGGTTTGCATAGACAGCGATTGGGGCTTGGTGACTGTCACTTTCTGGCCTATGTGATCAAATGGAATGCACGTGGTGGTTAATCTTTTATATACTGTTGAGCAGTGGGTGATAGGAAGGGTGATCTAGTTTGTATGATATTAATGGGGGGCTGTCTGCTGATAACAGCGTAATTACACCAAAGAATTGTTCTCAATTGTTTACGAATTAATATGCTTATCATCTCATTCTTTTCATAATATTCTCTATTTTTTGTTTGCATAAATCTTTCGTTAGAGGATTGTGAAGTAGGGATGTTATTTAGTGAGCTGTTGCAGTTGCTTTCTTCATTTCAGCGATTAATTAAATAAACCTAGTGTGTTCTATTAGTTTCCTTTCAGTGGTAAGTGGAAAATCTTTGGTCAGGTGATCGTATTGACGAGAAACTGACTGTCACTAGGTACCGCTGAATTTGCCTATATTCTATTCTTAATTCAGTGTGTAGACTACTGTATTTGTAAATATTGTAAGTATTATTGACATACCTCTGAGTCTACAGTCTCCAAAATTTATATATATGTATATATGTACACATATATATACATATATATGTATGTATCTGTGTGTGTGTGTGTTCCTTATAAGATATGTGAATTATAAATACGAACTCCAGTTGAAAAGGAAAAGCGACAAGACTTTTTAATATTTTCAATTATTTATTTATGTATTTATTTATTGTAGTTGGCAATTTGACGTATTAGAGAACAATTTTAAGCAGAAATGAGTACAAAATGTTCGCATATACCTAAGTAGTACTTCCTCTGCGTAAAACATTTCGATACTTGTAGTTTTACTCGCTCATAAAAAAAAGCATTTTGTTGCTGTGTGAATAAATGGGTTACACAGACCGTTTAGAATATTATTAAAATTATTTGCGTCTGTATTACCCAGGCGGTTTTTTGCTGATAATAAAAAAAAGGAGAAAAAAACGGAAGGAAAAGAACCACCCAGTCAGGAATACCCAGAAGCATTTAGAGAAAAAAACTTCAAATACAAATAAATATTAGAAACGGACATGGTCAAGCAAATAGAGTTGGAAGAAAAAGTAAGGAATAAATTCCATTGATAAACAAGAAACAAGCATAAAAAATGTCATCAAAATGAAAAGGTAATTTGTAAAATACTTAGGACTCCTTTTAAAATGGTTGGGGAAGGAGCTCAGTCAGATGGTGAAAAGAGCAGAGAAGTTGTTATCAATGCAAAAATACCTTACAATCAGGAAATGACATGGATAGATACTGCGTGTGAAGAAGAAATACGAAAAGGAATTCCCAGCATCGATGACTGTATAAATGTAACAATACAGGGACATTAGGTATGAATATACAAAATAAAGCAAAGAAAGACTAATTATTGCATCCATTTACATCAATATCAAAAGAAATAACGTAAGAACAATAAAAAAACAACGAAATCTAGGAAAAAATATGGAAAGAAAAAACAACTGCATACATACTACGAGCGACGCTTGACAAACAAATGAAAGTGCACACGAGATGACCAGGAAATGATGCTAAAAAAACAATAACTCAAGAGATCTCGGAATCTCTTTTGATAGAAACACAATATAATGCCAAAAGGAATAATTCTCTCAAAGGAAAATTTATAATACGCAGAAAGAATTGGAAGTTTAAGACATATAATGACAGAGATTAAACAGTTAATCTCGTTATAAACTAATTCAGTAAACTAGCATAAAAGAAGTAGGTATTTATGGGTGGGAAAAGAGAACCACTGGGAATTGTGCAAAAGATTAAAATTTGTACTGGTAACAAATGTTATGTGCAAAAAGCAGAACTTATCCGAGAAAATGAGACGAATAAAATTCTATTAGACGTTGAGTTACGAACGAATAAATCAATCTTGGTCGGAAGGCCGGACTTCATGTTGAGTAGCAACTTGGAATAGATGATGATGTTGCAAAAGAAGACATAGGAATTTTTCTTTAAAGTAAAGTACTCAATATATACACGAACCTTGCCAGAGAGAATAAAAAAATGTGTATTACAGGAACGTGAAAGAGATACCAATCCTAAGGTCTTACAAATAGTCCAGATAAACTGAAGATCAGAGGAAATCCAGACCATCTAAATCACAGCAGTGTTCAGACAGCTAGAATACATCGATAAGTCCGGGAGTGGAAAATTCGTAAAGAGGGAAATAATAATAATAATAATAATAATAATAATAATAATAATAATGTGCAAGAAATTTGAATTTAACCACACCAACAAATGGTATATGCACAACCCAGCACCTGTCCTAGAAAATGACACAGGTAAACTGCTATGGGTCTATGACATATACCCGGATCACCTAATCTCGGCCAGAAGACCAGACCTCATAATCATCATCATCATCATCATATCGCGCCGGTAGCACGGATATCCCTGACCCTCTCTCGCCACTCCTCCCTATCGTTCATCGCCCTAGGTAGGTCTTCAGGACAACAGCCTGTATCCTCACATAGCTGCTGAATGTACGTTCGAGCTGGTCGTCCTGTCGACTTTGCTGTCCCAGTAGACCACATTATAAAATTGAAAGAAAGTGAAAAGAAGGATAAGTACCTCGACCTCGCTAGGGAATTAAAAAAAAACTATGGAACATGAAGGTGACAATTATACCAATCTTAATTGGTGCGTTTGGAACTGTAACTAAAGGATTACGAAAGGGACTTGAGAATTTGGGGGTTGGCGGACGAGCGGAGACCATCCAAACTACTATATTATTGAGAACGGCCAGAATACTAAGAAGAGTCCTGGAAACTTGAGGAGACTTTGCTTTCACTCAAACTCCAGTGAAAGACTATCAGCTGACGCTGAAGTGAAAAACTCTAATGGGAAATAATAATAAAAATAATAATAATCGGGAAGGTGATCACTCAAACTCCAATGAAAGACCATCATCATCATTATCATCGTGTCATGCCGCAATCACGGATATCCATGACCCTCTCTCTCCACTTCTACCTATCGTTCATCGCCTCTGGCACGTTTTCAGGGCCTACATCCCATATCCTAACAGATCAGCTACCACTAATGTGAAAAAATCGTAATAATAATAATAATAGTAATAATAAAAGAATCAATGAGCAAAAGATATGTGGGACACTGCTGGAGAAGCAAGAATGATCTCATAAGTGACTTTCACCCATGGAAACGTATACAGAGAAGTGGCAATGTTGGCCGACCAGCCAGAACTTAATTACATATGTGCCAACACTGGATGCTGTTTAGAAGACCTTCTGGGAGTGTTGGATAATAGGAATATATGTAGAGAGAGAGAGAGGGAGAGAGAGAGAGAGAGAGAGAGAGAAAGAGTCAGAGAGAGCTGCTCTGTCTTGATAAAAAATAAATAGCTAAGATATCTTAGTAGTATTGATTTTCTCTTCGCCGCCCCAAACCACGTAAATGAAATATTTTGACCAAATGCCGTTAAGCAAAAAGCGATTGATAGGGATAATTAAAGTGGTCATTGAGGAATAACTGAAAATTGCTCAGTTTAAACAACAGTAGTATAAGTTATAAACCAATCGACATACAAAGTAGCAGCTTACGTAAGTAACGACTTATTCCCCACAGGTTTAGATAAAAAGGGACAGTTGAACTTTTACAAAGTTAAAACTTAGTGAGTTTAAAACCGAAATTTTTTACATTTTTGTAGCTCGGTTAATGTCTTCTATTTTGTTTTTGTACTTGGTTACATCTAGGAACAGAGTTCAGATAATAATCAAACCCTGAGTCTGTTATAGCAACATTATACAACCCATGAAAAATGAAAAATCCAAATCCAAATCAACGTTAGACTCAGATTAACGATCTGAGTGTCATGATTAGTAGATGCTCCCCTTGAGAGCCAATATGGGAGACCTGATCAACATCCTGTGAGTGTTGGCTGTTCCTATTTCTAGCAACAGAAAAATCAACTTCTCAACGCAGAGACACCAACATAATAATCACCTAATCTCAACAGACCTTATAATAATCAACAACAAAAAATAAAGAAAATTTGCAAAATTGTCGACTTTGCTGTCACGGCTGACCACAGAATAAAACTGAAAGAATGTGAAACGAAGGATAAGTACCTCGACCTTGCTAGAGAATTGAAAAAGTATGGAACATAAAGGTGACAATTGTACCAGTTGTGATTGGTGCTTCTGGCACAGTAACTAAACGATTATTAAAGGGCCTGGAGGATTTGCAAGTTGGCAGACGAGTGGAGGACACCCAAATGACAGCATTATTGAAGACGGCCAGAATACTGAGAAGAATCCGGGAGACTTGAGGAGACTTGCCGTCACTCAATCTCCAGTAAAAAATCATCAGCTAACGCTGATGTGAAAATCTCTGAAGGAGTTTATAATAATAATAATAAAAATAATAATAATAATAAGTTTGCCAACACAAAGAGATTAAAGAAAAAGAACTATAGAAAATTGGAGGGAATCTACAAGATTTAATACAGCACGCCAAAGAATTTCTGACTGAGCTAAAAAGGCTGATTTTCTGACCTTGAAATACCAGAAATATGTAAGAAAGTAAATTGGGAAGAATATGAACAAGATCTCCCTGCCTGGATTGAAACATTTATCAGGAAAAATAAGGGCTCCCGAACCAATTTGAAAGACTAAATATTGATAACCAAGGCCGACCCCGGCACAGCAAAACAAATGTTAACCCAACGAGACAAAATATATATAGAGTTAATAAAGAAAATCAAGACTGAAAAGAAGACAATATTACTTTTACTTGGGAAACAGGAAAGGAAAAAGCTAATGTGGAAACTAAAAAGGTAAAGAAATTATAAACAAATATCCTAACAGGCAACATCACTGAACTAAATGAATTATTCTATGTGTGAAGTGAAATTAGTCTGTGTTAAAATCGGTGTTCTGCTAAGGACCCCGAATTGAAAAACAAAACTTAGATAGAATATTAAGCTAGAATGACCTGTAAAGAAATTGCGATAGTAAGCAAAAATACCGAGGAAACATTCAAAAATATATTGGGGTGAAAATACTCATAAAAAGGCAGAACAGTGTTAAAATATAATGTGATCACACCCCTGACCGACATCACCACTATATCAGCTTCTTTAAACAAAACTACACATGGCTAGTGATTCGTCCAGTGGTTTCCGACCAGGAGTATTACACATTTCTTTACGACCTCTCAAAATAAACCGAGAGGGTGGAAGAAAAGAGCAAATGAACAAATACGGACTTGGGTCAGCTCCAGCACAAGAAAGGGGGAGTCTGTGATACTGTGCATTCTGTGAGCTAACATGAGCGTGTACTCGAACGAAATTCTCACAAGCAACTACCAATACTAACATCTTCTCCCGTTGGTTAACCCGGCTTCTGTAGGTCAGCAGGGTTTACCAGTCGTCTTTCTGACTTCTGTTGTCTCTCTTCTCTGTCCTGCTTTCATTTTCTCACAGCCTCTTTCTGCCAACTGTGTCCTTCTCTGGACTGCTCTCTCAAGCCGACTGGTTTTTTCTGCCCTGCTTTGTCAACTGTCTCTCTCTGTCTTCTCTCGGACCTTCCTTTCCTCCTCCACTTCCGGGCTCGCTTGATATCTCACCCTCACGCCCTTTGTGTAGGTTTCGCGCTAAAACAGACAAAGAGGTCGTCTGAGTGGCGCCAGCACAAATGGAAGCGAATTGCTACTCATCGTGTCACAGACACTTAAAGAGACAAATCAAAAGATATTGGCCAAAGAATTGAGACTCAAAAAATACCGGGTCAACGTCAAGCAATAAAATCAAAAAAGTCCTACAAAAAACAAAAGAAAAAAACGAAAACAAATTCTACCAAAAAGTCGGCAGAAAATACTCGTGGATAAAACAACCACCAGATGCAATGGAACCAAAACAATTTTGGAGTAAAATACGAGAAAAGAAAGAACATAACAGAAAAGCTGAATGGATAGATAACATGAAAGATGAATTGCAAATACTTAAATACGGCCTTGAAGCGACAGTATACCTGGAATTGCTCAGAGAAGCACTCAAAAACTACAGAATTGGAAACGCCAGGCCATGATGGGTTTTAAAAAAATCACGTCCATTCATGAAAGTCTGAATATTTTACTAAGTAGATGTCTACAAGAAGCAAGCATACCGGAATGGATAACAAAGAAAAAAGTGTGTGTGTGTCTGTGTGTGTCTGTGTGTGTTTGTGTGTGTAAACCAGAAAAATGTACGTATCAGAGATATATGTTTAATAGTGCAATGCAATTAAAATACTCTTTTTTAGACATTTCAGCAATTTCCAATGAAAATCGCAAATGAATCGTATTTCTGTTGGGTTTTCTTGGGACCAACACGTTTTAATCGTCAAAATTCTAGGAACAACAGAAATGTCTGTGAAAAAATTAAAACCTTTTCTTCCTTTATAAACAGAAAAATCGATTCCATCATTAGACAGTGGCTGCAACAGGAATCCAAAATGTTCACAAATCGTCTAGTATTAAAAACTAACAACTAAATGCTCCTACCTTTGGTCGATATTAAATAAGCTTTTCAAATAGATTCTTCACATCTGCACAGAAACCTGTTCACATTATGTTGCGTTAATTTTGTCCTGTAACGCATGAGATCAATGATGGGCACCAGCTGTAGGAAGATGTCCTGTGAATTTGGTTCTACTAGTACATCGTATATTGCCTTTAATTATTTATTCGTAGGAATCTCTCATATCCCATATCTTAAGTAACTACAAAACCCCGACACCCAAACACAACAAGAAATATATTAAGTCGTTGGTTGCTTCTTTCACATTACAATTTTTTGAGGTTTTTTTTATCTAACGCTTGACAGTTAAATTGATTTCAATTAGAAATCTGAGACGACGTTGGAAATAAGATACAATTCGTCTACTTTCAATGCCTCCAAGCTATGCCCGTTTACGTTTCAGGCCAAAAGATTCCTGCTTTTGTTTTTGTTTTGTTTTTTATTTTGCTTTTTTTAATTTTTTTTTTTTTTATATAGGATTCCTATCTTATAGAGAAATTGCAGAGATTCCTATTGTTCCCGCTTCACAAAACTTTCTTGGCACAAATAACGAGACTGAGGAGCACCTCATCTTCTATTCTTTTATACACTTTTATCAATAATATACACATGTACATAACAGAGCAAAAATAATCCAGACATATTTCATTAATATTTAACTAATAATCCGTATATAAACGTACCATAAATGATCACCAATGATGAGCAGAAGTGGTAGATTAAGACGTAACGTCACCTTCCACATTAGAGGCGTTCGTTACGTAACGGTTATCTTCATTACCAATAGACCCCATGTCCTCAGTTTTAAACGAGGCTGTTCGCATTTTACAAGACGCTCATAGCCTTCGGAAAAGAATGAATCTGACTACGGATAAGTCGTATAGCAGTTTCAGCTCTTTAAATACAGAATGACAACCGCTCTAGGAGAAGGAAATCACTGAATTTAAACCAATTGTGTTAAAATTGACCTTGGGCCATGGCGGAGGGGTGGGTTGAATACAAAATAATCAAATTTTCCAGGTACTGTCAAAATTCAAACCGTAAATATTTTTTTCCTTTTTTATGGTACCTCACAACATATATTTGATTGATTTGCTACATAATAGATTGGTGAGGTCTATTTTTGACTCGTGGTATAGAATTCAAATAAATTCATTAGCCGTTGAACACGTGAGAAAGACAATGTGGCAATCAGTATGATAGCCAATGAACTCAGGGTCAATCTGTTACTAGAGCTCTGTTCAGATAGTTTCAATGTGGTTTTGATTTTAAGGCTTTATTCTTGATAATTAATTGGTGAATAGGTGTTGTGTCGTATGTTGTGCCGTGTAGTTAAGCAAAATAGCAGTAGGTATGTTTAATATGGTTAAAAAAAGAAAATATAAAATAATAGGTCAATGGCTCATTAGGTAGTATGATTTTTGCTTTCTTTTTGGGGGAATTTTGCTATGCATTAATTTTTTAAGGTAAATGCATGGTGAATACCTATGTAATGCATTATCTTTAGGCCAGGGAAAAATTTTTTGAGCTTTTATGTATATCTTTTCTCTTTTTTGTTGTTAATTTTTGTTTTGTATTTTAGAGGGTGTGTACGTTGCTATTATCTGCGGGTAAAATAAGGATTTCCGTCGGCAGAAATGAATGAGACATAGGCTCATAAGGTCTTCAGTGAATGACAACGATTCAGGCAAAAGATTACCATGGAATGATAGGAATCATTGTAGTTTGTGACCAGAATGGAACATTAATTGTCCGATAAGTTTTGTAATGTTTCAGAAAGGATACAGGTATCTCTGCGATGTTTTTTGTTGAATTTTGTAATTGTATCATTAATGTCCGTCGATGTAAAAAGTACAGTGATAGTAATTAGAGAGTTAATTAAAGAAAAGACAAGTGGTGACCTCTGAATTAGAAAGTGGACTAAAAAGATATTACTTACATTTGTTTATTGGGAAATGATATTGATAGGAATGTAACATTATAGATTGTAGATATCGATGTAAGACATATAATGTAACATTCAAATAAATTAGGTACGTGGAAAAAAACAACGCGTCGATCAGTATGATAGTCAGCTATAGAACTCTGAGTCAATCTGAGACAATGGGTCTCGTTGGATGTTTTCAGTGAGAAAAACCAAAACGGCCCAAAAGATAATTAGTTAGTGATAAATTCTTAATGCAACACATAAAACGCTCCATTTTATTCACAGTTATTCCCAGCTGTAATCACAGCGGTTAATATATGAAAAGTCTCCGAAAAATAAAAAGTAAAATGAGCATATGAAATTGTAGCCACGTTGTCATTTTTCATCTTTGCAGAGAATTTAGAACTTGGGATGTCGATAGAGGACTACAACAGGAAAAAAGAGGATCATATGATAGAGAGACACAAAGCGACAAGATGACCATAAAAGAAGCCAAGTGAACAGTTTGGAGGATAGAATGATTGTCCGTGCAAGGCACACATATAACTTAAACATTAGAGAGCAAAGGGCGTATAATAGTTACCCTGAATCTCTGTGCAACAGATTAAGTGATTGATTGAATCATTTTAACGACACATCAACCCATCTAGGGGAATTTTTTAACAATATGTTTGCAAATCAGGCTTATATTTATATTTTATTGTTTCTTCTGAGGCTTTTTGTGTTTGTATGTATTTGATATACAATCATATCGAATACGACTAATTTTGAAACCAAACAATTTAAAACAATACATGGGACCCTAACCAATAATACAACCCACGATCAGAGTGGACCTGGGTGTACTGGTTATAAAGGGCTACTCAACGTTTCCCTAAGCTCGAGAACCATTACCAACAGATGGAGTTTAGTGCCATAATCAAGACACCTCTTTCTTGGGAGGAGTCTTTTGGTGAACTAGTCTAAGACTCACTGAGAGTGATAGTGGTTTATTTTTTTTTACTTCAAATGAAACATTTCAAAAGCCTGAAAAGATTAATATTAGATGTACATTTTCTTTTTTTAAGTAGAGGAATTATATTGTGAATTGAATTACCGTGATCAGAAAATCCGGCGAACACCTACGCACGACATGCAGGAACACAGGACAGCTGTTTCGACCTTATTACGTCTCATCAGCAGTGTATTCCGTGATTTCCACCATGGCTTGTTAATTTGGCGTCACTTGTATACGATATGGACTATTAGCTCAGTGATAGAGTTTCGGCTATGCAATCTGTGGTTGCTGGTTAGATCTCCTGTGGTGGAGATCACGATAAACTCTGCTAATAAGGTCGAAACAGCTGCCCGGTGTTTCCGTATGTCGTGCGTAAGTGTCCGCTGGATTTTCTGGTCATAGTAATTCAACTCACAAGATTGATAAGTATTAACATTGACTTAAAGCCACGGAGGTTTCTCTTGCGGTTCCTTTGTATTGTAGCCCAGTCGTAGAATGCACTGACTGCATCCCTACAGAGTGGTCAAACTACTCCGACAACGAGTATCCTGGATATGACATTCAACCATCTGATGGCGCGGCCCCAGTAATTCTGAAATTTGGGCGATATTTGAGTACCACTTCGTTGCCATTGTCTTATATATTAATGTATTGATTTTTTTTATATTAATCATTTCTCGTCAATTATATTTTATTATTTAGTTTGGTAAAGCTTTGAACCATTCGGGTCTCTTAGTCCAGGTGCATAGCCAAATGGTGCAGTCTTTCACCCACGCGGAAAGG
Source organism: Sepioteuthis lessoniana (assembly GCA_963585895.1). Classification (NCBI taxonomy): domain Eukaryota; kingdom Metazoa; phylum Mollusca; class Cephalopoda; order Myopsida; family Loliginidae; genus Sepioteuthis; species Sepioteuthis lessoniana. Next base: position 87,579,224 of record OY757927.1, read on the forward strand.
ATATGACAATCATCATCTGTTATAAGAAATGGGGCTGGAGTGTGGTTGACGTTAGGTCCAGGAGAGATGATTATGAGAATTTGAGGATTTCGAAAAGACAGTAGTTGTGTTCGACCGTTGAACGTGGCGGTCGTGTTTTTCGGATCTCTACCTGCACAGATCTTACACACCACAAGATTCATCACGTGAATCGGTGCGGGTGGGATCAGTATAGTATGGTTAGCATTGGTTTTTTAAAATTCTGTTTCTCTCCTCATATTGCAAAGGACAGAAGACAGAAATTAAAACGACAGAGACCGCCCGTATTTGTGTATGTATTTGTATTTTTGTTAATCATTGATGTATTATTGTTAATCATTGATGCATATTCACACTTTATGAGTATACAACAATTACTTCCAGGTCCACTCTGATCCAGTCTGGTAGCACCTGATAGAGTCTTATCTATGGCTCGAATAGAAATGATTGACATTTAAACTGAGTGCAAACAAATGAATTGTTTGAAATAGAACTGTATGTAAAAATGACTGATATTTTTTTGAATTGTTAGGGATACATAGCAATACTTGGAGGTATATAACCTTAATGGCTTTTATTTAAAACATATATATCTAAAGTATATGTAAAAAGCGGACTTGACATTAGTTAACCTACAAAGATTGATGGGCCATAAAACCAAACAAGCCAAACCTTAGAATTGTTACTACCATTCCTGTAGCATGCGCTTAGACCATTACAATATAATCTTGAAGTAAAGTATGTTCTAAAACAAACATCGGCAAACTCTTTTGAGAACCGGGAAGGGGCATAAAATATGGCTCATCATCAGACAGGCAGTAGCACAAAAAGTTCAATGTAATTTTTATGTTGTGCGTACCAAAACCATTTTTACTATGAGTTATATGCGTAAACATCTGACTATATTGGGGGGCTTTTTGTTTGTTTTTTGTTCTTATTGTTTTTTATTATCTTCAGTGAAAAAATCCCTTACTATTCAAAATTAAGCGGATCATTCAGAATTCGCCGCAGAACACATGCAACCCGCGGGCCTCATGTGTCTCACGAGCTACGGTTTGCCCATGACTCCTCTAAAATATCATATCGTATATATCTTAGTTCCATGATAGTTAATCTCTGAGACTGTCAACGATACCAACTAATTTCAACATTTATCTTTATATGGTTATCTTTCGATGGCTGTTTTATTCTCTTCTATAGAAGCCACTCTTATAGAGGAGCAGCAGTAGTTCCCCGATCGAACTGGCGATCCTGAGCGAAAAGTCGTCAAACTCACGTCCAGGACCCATTTGGGTATTGAGTTTGGTCGTCCATGGGTTTATTCAAATACCTTTACGTACATCATGCTGCTTCCCATGTGTAAACAGATTCGAAACACTACAAGAAAAGACGGAAAAAAGTACACCAAACGACGAATACGAAAATTTCGTCAATGCACACCTCGAGGCAGCAGCAAAATACATTCCAACTAAAATTAAAACTAAATATAGAGTCCCATGGAAAACTTTAGCGGTGAGAGAAAAACGTGCACTAGTGAAAACGGCCTCCAAAAACGATCGAAAAAACCCAACAAACACAAATGCCCTAAAACTAAAAACGGCACAATATCAATTAGCAGGCATATATATAAAGGAACAGACAGAATACATTCAAAATCAGATAGATAAGATTAGAGACTCGGTGGAAGATAGACAATCTAGAATTGCCTGGCAAACAATAAACGAAGTGAGCAGAAGAAAGAACACAGCCAAAGCAAAACTTAAAGCAGCAAACCAACAAGAAAGAATAAAACTGTGGAAACAGCACTTCGAAAACTTACTTGGAAACCCACCAAAAATAACGCATGAACCAATCACCAGAATAATTAGCAAACAATTAGACATTAAACTTGGACCGTTCACACAAGAAGAACTCGACTCGATTCTCAGAAAAATTAAAAATAGGAAAGCTGCAGGGCTAGACGAAATTCCCCCGGAAGTATGGAAGACCAGACAATTGGACGACATACTGCTCCGACACTGCAACGCAGTATACAATCAAAATCCGATAGATAGATGGACGAAGGGATGCATACTCCCCTTCCCTAAAAAGGGGGACCTCGGATTAGCTAAAAACTACCGAGGCATAACACTTACATCCATAGCTGCCAAAATCTACAATGCCCTACTGCGAAACCGAATAGAACCCAAAATCGACAACATACTTAGAAAAAACCAAAATGGCTTCCGAAGAAATAGATCCACGACCTCACAAATATTAACCATCCGCAGAATCCTTGAAGGTGTACGGGCAAAGAACCTACAAGCGACATTAATATTTGTCGACTTTACCAAGGCTTTCGACTCCATTCACAGAGGAAAGATGGAACAAATCCTACTAGCGTACGGCATACCTAAAGAAACCGTAGCGGCAATAACGATTCTCTATAGAAACACTAAAGTAAAAGTACGATCACCAGATGGAGACACGGAATACTTCGACATTGTAGCAGGAGTACTACAAGGGGACACGCTGGCTCCGTATCTCTTTATCATTTGTCTTGACTACGTACTTAGAACACCGATTGACAAAATCAAAGAGAATGGCTTCGAACTGACGAAGAAAAGAAGCAGAAGATACCCCGCAACAACAATTACCGACGCCGACTACGCCGATGACATAGCGATACTGGCAAATACACCTGACCAAGCCGAAACACTTCTGCATAGTTTGGAACGAGCAGCAGCAAGCATAGGCCTCCATGTTAATGCACACATAACGGAATATATGTGCTATAACCAAACGGGGGACATCTCCACTCTAAAAGGAACCACTCTTAAACTAGTAGACAAATTCACGTATCTAGGAAGCAGTGTCGAATCAACCGAAAAGGACATCGAAACGAGGTTAACGAAAGCATGGACAGCTATCAATAGGCTATCGACTATATGGAAATCAGCCCTAACCGATAAAATGAAACGCAGTTTCTTCCAGGCAGCGGTCACATCGATACTGCTATATGGATGCACTACATGGACGCTAACAAAACGGCTGGAGAAGAAACTAGATGGCAATTACACAAGAATGCTGCGTGCAATTCTGAACAAGTCCTGGCAGCAACACCCCACAAGACACCAACTGTACGGCCACCTGCCCCCTATCACGAAAACTATTCAAGTTAGGCGAACCAGACATGCAGGACATTGCTGGAGAAGCAGAGATGAACTCATAAGAGATGTACTCTTATGGATCCCCACACATGGCCGCGCAAAAGCAGGACGACCAGCACGAACGTACATTCAGCAGCTATGTGAGGATACAGGTTGTAGTCCTGAAGACCTACCTAGGGCGATGAACGATAGGGAGGAGTGGCGAGAGAGGGTCAGGGATATCCGTGCTGCCAGCACGATATGATGATGATGATGATGATGATCTTTATATACAATAATTTCTCTTCGTGTTAGATTCCTCTAAAGCAATATTCAGATTAATTTAGTCGCTGTGGAAAGATACATAGAACAGTACGAATAATTGCATATTTGTTTCTGTAAATTTTAACTGAACATAGGATAAGTATTGATGAATTCTTATTAACATTGAACAAAATGTGTGAAAATGATTGCGGTCCAGATAAAAATGAATTAGGCATTTTATATGATACTGTGAGGATACTCAGTTTTCAGTGTGACGCTGTGCATACATTTATGTACTGTTTGAGGGTCGCATTTACAGCGAATAAGCTCCTGGTTTGACGTAAAAGATTCGTTGGTGGAACCTATTTAAATAATGCGAAAAGCTGAAGGAGACGATTTCCCGGGAGACAACTATATTAAAGAATGTTACTGCCTCTTTCAAATTAGCAGGGAATCTCTCGAAACAATTTATCTTCAAGAAGGTTTTCCACAAGCGGAACATGCACAATTCTTCAATATGTGAAATGAAAGGCAATTAGCAAAAGACAATGCATGAATAATTAGAAAATATAGGGATTCCTCTGATTGGCCAGTAGATATCGGATGCTCACTGTTTAAATAGAATTTTTTTTTTCTTTGAATGGGAGAACATTCCAGAAACTAGTTATTTCAACCCGTCTACAATTCAGATATTCTTCCTTGAGATTTCGAACTTTTCCCCTAAAGACAAGTTTGCAGCTTAAAAAGAGAGGATCTCATATTGCAGATGAAATTAAGAAGAACGCAACGAGGTTGCTGGTGGCAACTCTGAAAAGGAAAGTTACAGGATGTCTTAAATTGAAATTGATGCGTGGGAAAATGTATTCAGGTCCATTTTTAATGCCCTAAATCCCTATGAATATGTTTGCTATGTTTTCATTAATATGAAATAATTTTATCACACTCATAAACGCACACACACACGAACACAAATATATACATATATATATATATATATATACGTGTGTGTGTGTGTGTGTGTGTGTGTGTGTTTATGTGTGTGTGCGTTTATGTGTGTTTATGCCATTTAATTTTAACGAAAAGATTGCATATATGTCGATGGCGATTTAAAACTCTGAATATAGTCTGCTTGGAAATACAAAAACACATATATACAAACACACGCACACACACACACACACACACACACACACATATATATATATATATATATATATATTTATAATCATGTCACGTTGCTAACAATGATTTCCCAGACTCTCTCTCTCTCTCTCTCTCTCTCTCTCTCTCTCCATCCGTCCCTGTCTTTCATCACCCCCAGCAGGTTTTCCATGAAGACCAGTTGTGGGTAAATTTTTTCCTAGTCACCCAAACCTTCGAAGGGGTCCACAGAAGAACGTTACATATGTGTTCGTCCTTGCTTTTCCAGCTCTATCCCGTTCGTCTGGTTCGTCTTACACGGATGGTATTTAAGATAGGAGGTACGTAGCCGTACAGCTGCTGTTTCGTGGAATGTAGCTTCCAGGATTTTTCGGTATAGTTCGTAACATTCCGTCTAGCTTTCTCTCAATGCGTTCTGTCAGCGTTCATATGGTGCATATCTTCAGTAGTACTGACACTAATGCAGTTTGGAAGAAATCCCATTTCATTTTATCAAATAAATCTGACGTCCATATGATCGAGAGCTGTCACACCTTCCATTGTTGCATACATACATCATTTTCAGTTGATGAGATGCTGCTGTCGAGTTACGTGAACTTGTCTTCGAATTTCAGAGGACCACTATACAGAGTGGAGATTGTCCCTTCCCGATTAAAACACACGTACATCGTTTTGTTTGCGATCGCGTGAAGGCCTATGCCTTTTGCTACCAGCTCCAGGTTTTGCAGCGGGGATTTAGCTTGAGTATCGGTATTCGTAAGAAGCTCTATGTAATTTATGTAGTTTACGTCCGTAATAGTTTCTGCAAGGTATCGTCTGTTTCTTGCCTATTTTAGGGTAAAGCCATTGTCTTTTATAAGATCTATCGACGTTATATGTAGTCTAGGCAGATTATTTGCATATTTGGTGCAAATGAATCCCCTTGCAGAACTTCAGCAAAAATGTCTAAGTAGACTGTCTTCATCTGGTGAGCGAACTCTGAATTTCGCATTTCTATAGAACATTATTATGGCTTTAACAGTTTCTTTGGCGAGACCATAAGCTAGAAGTAGTCGGTAGATCTTTTCTCTGTAAATTGAATCAAATGCCTTGGAGAAATCTGCAAACAATAATGCTCAATACACAAATTAATTTGATGATTTGACGGATTATTAGAACCTTAAATGGTGTGGATGGAATTCTCCTAAAACCGTTTTAATTTTTCCAAAGAATTTTCTCAATTTCAGGTTTGATGCCATTGGGAAGTTGAGTATTATAAACCTTTGCCGCTATAGAAGTAAATACTATGCCACTGTAATTCTTGGTGATTCCAAGGTCACCTTTGTCTGAGGAAGGGATACAATCTCTTGTCCATCTTTTCATTGTATTCCCTTTAAATACATTGTTGCAAAATCGAAGAAGTAAGGCATCCAAATTTCCTTGTATTCTATACTTTTTTGTTGAGTTTTTCTTCAGTAAACTCTCCTTGTTTGATATCTAGATGGCTATTAAGAGTTTTATGTAGGTGCCCGTGGTGTAATGATTATTGTCGTAGGAAATGGACACGGTGACACGAGTTCAAATCCTGGACGAGATTGATTGCATTTCACATAGCACTAATACCCTTGGGAAAGGTATGAATCCAATTATTCTCCCTCCAGCTATGGGTAAATAGTTGGACATACTGGGTTCTTCAGCCTTGGTGAAGCGGCTAGTCTAGGAGAAAGAATACTCTAAATTCAAACCTGTTAAACTCCGCTTAAAATTGACCTTGTGTCATATCCTGCTTGAGCGGAGGGGTTGGCAAATATGATTAAGGGTTTTGGGATAGGTTTATCTGTGACTTTACGGGATCTTCTAAGCATATTCTTCTTCTACATGGTTCTTATTGGTTGACAGCTTTTAGTTTTTGCTCTGGTGGCACTCTTCTTTTTACTCACTTTATTTGCTGTTTGCCATGCTATTCGTGATTATCTATCTTCTACCGAGTTTCGTATTTTATTTATCTGACTTTGAATATAAGCATTTTGCTCTTTTTGATATATTTTAGTAAGTTTATGTGCGTTGGCATAAGTTGGGTTTCTTTTATTACATAGAATGCAGTTTGTATGTGATCTCGTTTTTTTTTCCTGACTGCTAATATCTCAAATGAATTTCTTATTTGACACGGTTTGGTTAGGATGCATTCTGCAGCTGCTGCAGAGCGTTTACAGATTTGAGCAAGCTTCATTCAGATAGTTCTATCCTTACGGTGTACTATATATATGTGTGTGAGTGTGTGTGTGTGTGAGAGAGAGAGAGAGAAAGAGAGAGAGAGAGAGAGAGAGAAGAAATGAATTGAATCCGACAAAATGTATGATCAAAAAGGTAAAACGGAAGCAAGATATGTTTGATGGTTGTTTATTTTACAACGCGTTTCGACTTCAAGGTTTTCTCAGAATACAGCGGTATTTTATCAAAATACTTTTGTATTCAGACAAAACCATGAAGTCAAAACGGGTTGGCAAATAAACAAACCATCAAACATATACCTTTCTTCCGTTTCACTTTTTTCTACACACACACACACACACACACATATATATATATATATATATATATTGTTTCGGTCACCTCTCTTCGTAGATTTGTCAGTGACAACCAAGTTCACATTGGAAGAAGTAAACATGGGAAATAATCCATCGAAAAAGGCAGGCGGGGGAAGAAAACTGATTAATAAAACTTCCGTTGCCTGAAGGTTTTCTTCACGTGATCCAATGGGATTTCTAAAAAGTAACGGTGTGTAAAATTGTTTTTATACACAACTTCGGTTTATGCCTCGTTATATGTAAGACCTCCTTCATTGACAACTGAAATTCGTTATTTGAATTTGGGAGCATGACAAACACCATAGGCTTATAAGCGGCTGGGCACACCGGATTGTCCCATACATGACGAGCAATGGCGAAAGATAAATTTTGATCGCTTGGCGCTACAATTTAGCCGAATGTTTTTGTGTGGATATTCAAGGGAATATACAGGTTTATCTGCATATCTAATCTTTGAGTTGTGCGACTGATGGAGGACACATTGCATTCTATATAGATAAGAGAGCTTTCCTGGAAAACATTCACATTGTCTTTGAGATTAGGCAGAAACAGCACATAAGATTTGAGAATGACTTGTAACTTAAAAGAATTAAAGCAAAGATTAAGTGATCTTTTAATTTACTCCAGTAGTTGTATGGAGTTGCCGATCCACGGTAAGTTTACATATACAGGATACCTATCTCGTCCAGACATTTATGTTTAATGGTGTATGTAATTATATCCTCGGTATATTCATTCTTCAATAAGGTTGTCTTGATAAAACTGAAAATGGTTTTCCATGGAGCGGATAATCGAAGCACGATGTACTAATGGTTTTATTAAATTGATTTCCTGTCTGATGGGGTAAAACGACCCTCATCGTGTGTATGATCCAGCATATGTTACTTTAAGGTAGATCGAAGTCAGTACTTCAAAACTAGTGCACTCCACAAAGACATCAAAGAAAGGTAAGCTGCTGTTGTGTTCCAATTTGCAGGTAAATGTAAACGCTGGATGTAATTGTTTGGTTGTATGGAAGAAGCGTCTATTTCCGGACCTGAAGGAGAAAATCACGAAAGTGTCATCAATGTAGCCTTAATAGAACAGCGGCATGTTGCCTCCTGAAACCCCCAAAAAATTATTCACCGGGGCGGCTCCAAGGGGGTTCCCCATACTGATTTCGTCAATTTGTTGGAACCCTTTGTTATTAAAACTGAATTGCACACACTTAGTAAAATGGGAATCAGTTTCAATAAGACGGGTTCTGGAATCAGAAGTGGGTTTGGGGGGCTCCAGTATAGAGTGTTAGCGCAAATGGGGATTGTTTCAGCTGGTGAAACGTTAATATATAAGTTCATTATGTCGAAGAGCAAAAGAAGAAAGTGTTGAATATATTTCCAATCCGATTGGCAAAGGTGAACGAGTCACAAATGAAATGTGGAGCATGTATTTGTCTAACAGGCTCTAGAATGTATGCCAACCTTTAGCCAAGTCGGTATTGGGCAGAGTCGACCATTGAAAAAATTGGTCCTGAGGGATATTTTGGTTGTGAATTTTAGGGAGTCCATACAATCGTAGTCTTTGTGATCCAAACAGGTATATTATCTCGTAAATTGGATATTTGATGTTCATTGTAAAATCTGAGTAATTCGCTTTGCATTTGTTGCTGTTTTAGGGTGGTCTTGTCGAAATCAACACTAGCTAAGATCGTAAATTTGGCTGTATTATGAAGAATGACTACCATTTTATTGTAATCTTGTTTGTTAAGTATTACTACTCCTGTGTCTTTGTTCGGTTTGGATAAAATTATGTTATTATTATTCTGCAAGGGCTTAACTGCATTCAGATGTTCATGATGTCAGTAAAAGTCAGATTTATCGATGTTGGATCCACAGTACGTGTCCGCCAAGTCGACGGGTCTGGCTTTGTAGGCTTCGAGTGCATCAGTGAATGTTTGTTTGTGCTTCATCAACTGACCGTATTGTAATTTAAATTCAGAGAGAATACATGCTCTGTTTATTTTAGAGTGTTGGGGGGACACAAAATTCCAATTCATCCTTTAGCACGAATTCTTCCGTGTCATTAAGAGAGTAATTTGAAAAGTTGTTAATTCTTAAATCAAAAATATTAGATGAGAAGCCAAAACGTTGATTAATGAGTCGGTCTAGTAGTTTATTATTCTTGGACTGCAAAAATTTGGCTATTTTCTCATCGGCAGAAACGTATGGTATTAAATTAAGATAAGAAAGCCAATTTGTCACGCCATAAATGACGTTAATGGCCCCTTAAAGTGGCAAGTTTGTTTATTTTGAAAAGACATTCATTCATATATATATATAGATAGATAGATAGAGAGACATTGCTTATATGTATTTCAACAAACATACTATTTCTTCCTTCTCATTTGGTTTTAAGCATCAAATATAAGAATATTACGTATTATCAGCATTTTATTGCAAAGAATATCGCCAAATATTTCGTAAAGTTTTGTGGTGCTGAATCATATATTTGTTAATTGATAATATTTTTAAAAGAATTAAAAGGTTTCAAAGGCAAAGCTATTTTTTCAGTTTAAAGATCTTGTTTAGAAATAAAGAGAATGAAATTGTATTTCAATTTTTTTTACTTAGAGAATAATGAAATTTGAAGATTCTATTGCTCGAATATTTAGTTCGCTTTCTTTGTTTAATGTCATATCAACGTTCGCAAGTTATTAACTGCCAAAGCCATCGACTTCGAGGAGAAGCGGTGACCCAAGATGCGGGTTGGGGAGGATGAGAAAGTTCATTCTTTTGTAGCACAACGTAGCAACGCCGACCCCCGCAAAGAAAAATATTTAGTATTTCCCCCATTAATAAAAAAAACAGATATGCCGCTTGTTGGGATGTCTCTTTGCAGTACTTTTTAAAGCATCAGTGAGCATATTGAATATATTTGTTTTAAGTAATAGAAGAAAATCTAAAAAGCAAAGATTGCTGTAACAATTAAGGATTTTAGAAAGGCTTGTCTCCAAAATAATTTTCCACTATGACAACTACTTATGAATTTATAAATCTTATATTAAATAACCTCATACTTGCAAGAGGAAATTTAAAATTCTCTTTTGAACAAAGGCAGAGTGACCATACCTCATCATTGTTGCAAGACATTCAAAGGTGAAACGGAAAACCTTGTTGTAAGTTACACAAACCTATAATAAAAGCGAAACGATAACTAAGGTACTTCTCCAACCGCCATCCACATTCCCTTTGGAAGTGGCCATTATTCCATTTATTCGACTACAAAGATACGCGGAATGGCGAGAAAGTACTGCGATTTTCGCGGGAAATGCTGCAGTCTAAATACGTGTCATTAGGTAGTCTGACCAGTTTTCGTCGTATTTTAAAGACTGGATAATGTAGAAGAAAATGGAAATAATGACTAGATTTCGGCCATCTTGATGCTGGATGATCGTAACCCTGTGATCAACTCCTCGTAAAGAAGCAACCTGATTGCTCGAAGAGATAGAGCTCGATTGGCCGCTGGCGCCAGTGGTCTGTGTTTAAGACCTAGTAAAAGCAATGATTTCAAAAACAAATATTTAAGAGAGGCAGAACAATGGAAGATTGAAGCAACAAAATCTGTGTATAGATATCCTTCCGACTATTTGCCTATTTGCCTATTATTGCTGGTAGCCCAGTCGACCAGGGCTGTAGAATACACCGACTACACCCCTGCAGTGGAGTAAGACCCACCTGCAACGAATGTTCTGGATATGACACAAAACCATCTGGTGGAGAGGCTCCAGTCCAGAAACTCTGAGGATTGAGGACTAACCTTTCATTAGCATTGCTCCCAGGTTCACTCTGTTTAACGGATTACATTTTTATAACTTCAGAAAAGAAGCAAGCTCACAAATTTAAAGGCTGAATTTTAGTTGTCTGGTGTTACACAGTCTTCCACTCCTTGGGTTTCTCTTCCTGTTGTTGTAAGCTAAGGGATGTGAATTTAAGTAAACAATTCCAACAACAGAAAATGTAGATCAGCGCTTGTTAACGATTTAATATTTCAACCCGTCTAGGGTTATTTGATTCCAAGAGGTTAGGGAATCGAGTTAATTGTATATTCATGAGTATAGTTGTGTGTAGTTTTAAGAGGTTTTTGGTGCAAAATCTTATCGAATACGAATATTTTTGGGGGTCCCATAGATTGGACCTCAAAAAAGTATTAACACTTCGGGTCAAAGTGGACCTTGTAATAATGGTAATAAAGGGTTACTCCACACTTTCCATGTATCCAAAACTGGAGTCCTACAATCAGATGCATTATATAAATCATTCAAGGGAGACAATAAGGGTATTTTAATCCACACCAACTAAACGGCCTTGTTAATGAATAATCCTTTAACTTGTAATTCTTAAAATTTGTTAGAAATTATTTTCAAAATGATTCATGCGCTTGTTGTTGATATTGCAATTAAAATTAAGTATCAAAATTTACTTTACCCCCCCCCACCATGATCAAGACGTGGCACCACGTCGATTTTCAGTTGAAGTACGGCTGGTTTTGAATTAAGATTTTTCCTACTCTTAGACTGGTTTTCCTGCACAATGTTAAAGAAACAACTCTGTCCAACTTCTCACCCAAAGCTTAGTTTAGAAAGAATAGATGGGTTCATGCCTTTCCCATGGGCATTAACGTGAAGATAAATGCAAACAATCTTAACCAGAATTTGAATGCACCGATTCAATTTCCTTTGACGATAACCGGTACGCAAAGAGCGCCTTCATAAATAATCTATCATGGCTTGAAATCTTATAAAACCTACCAACACCGCCATTCACACACACACACACACACACACACATATATATATATGTAATGTTATTGTGGCCTAGTATATCCATTGGCTGAATAAAGATATTTTCTGATCAAAGTATCTTCAATTGATCTTATATATATATATATATATATATATATATATATATATATATATGTATGTATATGTTGTGTGTGTGGTGAAGGCATCAAGCTATTATGTTTTCATTAGGTTCGGCTGGGAGTGCGTTTCAAATTAGCCATGACTTGATAATCGTATTTGCTTTTATGGATTCGTTTGCCTGTCCAGTTTTATTTCCAGGAAAGATATTTTGGTTTCATTGAGAGAGCACCTTTTAAATCAACAATGACTGAATGTTTGGTCTATTTGTCTACATAAATGTTTATGATATTTTTATTTCAAGGCCGGGAGATCAAATTTCATATTAAATTCAAATGCCACATATGTTTTCAGACTTTTTATAAATCTGTGTCCTTTTTTTTTTTTTTTCAATTATTGATTTTATGCTTCTATCGTTTTCAATTCTGTCTATAAAAGTGGATTCTGTATGTCTTTTAAAATCGTGACCGTTCGGGCGGAATTGTTGTTGTACAAGTGTTTGATTGTTGCAATCCATAGATTTTATACTCTGTCTGTTGTAAGTCGAAAATAAAATTGTGAATACATATATGTACATATTCACACACACACACACACACACACACATATATATATATATATATATATATATATATATTAGAAAGAAGAACTATAGTTGACCATTTTTGTTATAACAATATTCTGCCACTTCTTTTAAAACCAGAAAAAACTAATTCACTCTTAATTTCTGTGCAGGTGATATCTTAACAATAGTGTGAATAGATAAAACTGAGGCCTAATCGGTCTACAAAAGAAAGGTATGACTCCCAAGTAAATCAAGATGCCTTCTAAGGTCTATCACTCTATACAAAAAAAAAGTAGTTTGCAAAATTCAAGCGGGGCATGGAAAGCACAAAAGAAGACACTCAATCAAGTCGTCCGAAAATCTCAACCATTGATGAACAAGATGGTGCAATTCAGTGTATGGTTTTGAGTGGTAGATGTCTGACTGTCGAGCGGATAGCTAAGTCCATAGGTACTAATTCTGGTTTGGTCCATACTATTTTAAAAGGGATCTGGGGAATGTGCAAGTTGTCAGCAAGATCTGTCCCAAAACTGCTGATATCAGAGTACAAGCTGAAAAGGATTGATATTTCCAAGCCACTTCCGGACTCGCTTCTACACTAACCATAAGAAATCCCTCAAATATTATTATAATCTTGGCTCACTAATTCACACCTGAATCAAAGATTTAAAGTAAACGGAAGAAACACCCCGGTTCTCCTCCCACGAAGAAATTCAAGCAAGCAGCGTCTGTAAGCAAGGTGATCGCTTCTGTTTTTTTCTTTTGGTTCTGAAGGCGGAATCATGATAAACTTCATTGAAAAGTGAAAAAAAATTCTAATGTACAGCAGAATTTAGAAAAATGAAGGAAATGATCAAGTCGAAAAGCAGATGGAAGTTTTTGGACAGGTATGCTCTTGCTCAAGGATAACGCGCTCATTCACACGGCTTAGTTTGTAGATAGTGAAGCAGCAAGTTATAGCTTTGAATTGCTTTGCTATTTAATGATGAGGTTATATGCAACGTTGAAGAGTTTCTCGGGGTTCAGGATTTTACCTTCTTCAATGATGGGATACCAATATTTAATCATAGGTGGATCATATCCTGCCCGAGCGGAGGGGTTGGGTAAATAGATCATAGGTGGATCAAGAGGATTGATGTCATGGGAGATTTTATTGAAAAATAGTTAAACACTATCTTCTTTCTCCAATACTTCATAGTGAGGCTTCAGACTTTTAAGCAATCCTTTATATGATGCAAGGATGCAGACAGAAATTTAATTCCTTTCATTTGCTATTTGTTTTATACGTTTATTTATAAACTGAAAATTCTTAACGGTTTAATAAAACATAAATAATGACTTCTTTTGAAAATGTATATATACCTAGCTAAGTATAGCATAGGTACACCATATTTTAGCACTAAATGCCAAGAGTATTGTATCGATCAATAATTACATTCACACACACACACACACACACATATATATATATATATATAAATATATATATATATATATATATATATATATATCGCTTGTTAAAAATAAATTCCTGAGCGACTCCATTTACTAGGCTTAGTCCATCCTCTCCCTGAGATGGATGGATGGACAGTCGGATAAATGGATGGGTAGATCAATGGAAAGGTGAATGGGAGAGGTACGCCGCAAAGGTCGAATATATGAGATAATCTTTAACCAAATATTCATTCCCGTTCGCCTAACACCAAATTTCAATAATAGAACTGTCGTCTGTATCGAGATATGTTTAATAGCCATGGCTTGCAAGATTCTCTTCTTAATTATTGCTCTATTGCAGTCGCTTGTATTTAATAAGCTCAACTTTCAGAGGAAGGAATTAGGAAACCCCAACTAAGAAAGGATTCAATATACAAGTAAGTCATGAGATACGTAGTTTCTTAGGCAGATGGACGAACACAGTTTAATAAATTTTACTATATAATATGAGGTTGCCATGGTAGAATCAAAGTCGTCTAATCTTTGCGACATGTATTAGAATAGTTAGAGCTGTTACGAAGGAACAGTTGTCGCTCATTCGTTAATAATATGTGATACGAAGGTGGCGTAATGGTTAATGTCAAAGAAAAAGGATTCGGTGAACCAAGTTCAAAACCTGGACGAGGCACTTTTTATCTAATAAATGGTATGAATCCATTCATTCTTGGCTCCTCGCTAGAGATAAAATAGTCGGACATACACGGTTCTCTCGCTAGGGTAGCTTAAACGGTTAAGAGGATAGAAACTTTTCTAAAGTCAAAATCAGGAATTGGAGGTCGACGTGGATTTTACTCTCGTTCTGGCAACTGCTACAGTGGTACTGGCGTCAAGTTCTGTTGTAAATTACCCTTCATTTGAACTCTATCAGTGTCGTCAAGTTGCAAGACCTGTTATATGGGCAACTTTCAGTCTTTCTTACAATCTTGTGCCGGGATCCAGGGACATATACATTATCTCGCGAGATTTAGCGATAAATGGCAGTTATCGAATTTACGACACCTTAATGATGAGAGGTTTCTGTCATGAGAAAGCAAATAACATTAAACAGCGGTCTCTTGCGAGATCCAATAGTTTAAAAATTCGATTTTTACTGAGTTGCCTAATTTCTGGCCTTGTGCTAAACTAAGTTAATTTTACGAAATGATAAATAGTATAAAAAATAGAACAGTATTCTGGACAAGTGTGCTCCGTTTATTTGAGTCCATTTTTTTTACCAGAGGACTTCGTGTAGCAAGACATGTATTTTCAATTTAAATGTATATATTGAACTTATGAATATAGGCGTATTCCCCTTCCTACACTAAGAATTTTTAAACGCTATTGATAATTTCCTTTCCAATAGGAAACATCATCTTTACCGGTACTGAGCATTCCACGATTGAGTATTTCGTCGCAAATACTCAGTAGATTTTTACCAATGTTAAGTATTTCCCTATTACTAACTGAGCATCTACTCACCAACATTGAGCATTTATCAACTAAAACTGAGTATTTCTTTACCGATATTGAGTATTTCCCTAACAATACTTTGCCCATTTGGCTGGAGCTGCAGAATACACCGACTGCATCTCAGCAGAGGGGTAAAACTCGCTCAAAAAGTACTCTATATATGACACTAAACAAGCTGATGGTGATGCTTAAGTAATTCTGGAGCTTTATTGCCATCACTCCCAAGTCCACTCCGGCCCGGAGTGGTTGCACCTGATAGGGTCAAATTTATAGGTTAAATAGAACTAAACTGTGTTCTTACACTGGGCTGAATTATTTTGAATAGAACTGTTTTCGACATTGAAACTGAGTACTTAGGCTGAACTGAATTGTTTGAAATAAAACTGTTTAACATTTAACTGTGTTTCAACAAAATACTGATACTAAACTGAATTGTTTGAAATAGATCTTTTTTTACATTTAGACTGTTCACTTTTGTTAAACTGAATTGATTGAAATGGAACTGTTTGTTGATCTTGAAACTGAACTTAGGCTAAACTAAATTGTTTGAAATAGAACTATTTACATGTATAAAAATGGAATTGTCATTAAATAACCTACAATAGTTGATATGCCATAAAACCAAATCAAACGAAGCCTAACAATATTGAGCATTTCCCTAAATATTGAGCATTTTCTCAATAATATGAGTATATCCTTAACAATATTAAGCACTTCCCTACAAATATATTTTATATTAACCATAACCCTACCTAATCACGTATTAGAATGATGTATTTTATTAATTCAAAACCAATTTATTTGTCTAGAATATTAAAAACTGTAAAGCTGAAGTAAACGAATCTTCGTATAAATTCAATTTCGAGTCAGGAATTAAATGTGCAATTCGTGATTAAAGACGAGAAGAATAACAATATACGGAACGCAGCCAAAAGAAATGAAATATACGATAAAATTTAATTATATCTCTAACAATATGTGTTACATTTAGTGAATGAATTTTTTTAGCAAATGTAACGACTATTATGAAACTAGTGTTGGATATATATATCTAATGAGATTCATATAACTTTTAAATCAGTCTAAATAAAACACCTATGAATAATTACGGATGTTGTGTAAAACGATTTATATAAATGTTCTGTGTATAAATAACACTTACTGAGTAAAGTGCTTTAATCAAATGCTTATTTCTTAATTTAGCAATAATTCGAACGTAGTTGTCAGTTTTGTTCTTTGTGGCCACCAGAGAAACCATAGAAAAGTAGTATATTGCAGCCATCTTTTAAATGGGTATTTCGTATTTACCTTAGAAATCAACATTCCAATTCTTAATCTGAGCTTAATCACCTACTAATGAAGCTAACTGGTGGGAAAAAAAGCAGTACTACGTAGTAACGTAATTGGTTATACAAAATATTCCACTCAAGAAAAGCTGTTTGAGGATTAAGATTTAATCCTTTAATTCATTTCTTTTCTTTATTCGTTCTGTAAACTTTTTTGCTTGTCGGGGTATTGCTCATGTCTTGGAAACGAATTGGCTGGTGAAGTTCATCTCTCTTCAAGCCTACTGCTGGTTTGAATTCAGAATTTTTCTTTCGCCGATTGTCATACCAAAGTTAAAGAGCCCAGGCTATCCTACAATTTCCCTATTGCTAAAGAGAGAGAGGGGGGAATAGATTGATTAATAACTTTCCCATGAGTACTTACCTCATCTACAATGCAAACAGCCTCTTCAAGGATTTTTTTTTCTCGATTCACCAAATCCACTTCCATCAACGATGACCTTATGCTACAAGTGCCTCATTACTTTTCTCAAACCTTAATGCTAATCCCTAAATGTTAAACATTGGTCATAATTCCGTACCATCTTAGTCATTTGGGATGGTAAAAACTAAAGGAATATGCTTAATGGCTGAATTGTATCTCGTTGAAAACTTGCGTTAGAAGGAAATCATAGAAACTTACTCATATATGGATGGGGAATATGATATATAAATTTTTGTACTTTATTGTAGAATATATGGGTAGGCTACATTGCACAAGCATCGAGATTCTTATTTACAATTTGTCTCTAGGTAGTGAAACCTTGTCCAGGGTGATTGAGGTTGGTTCCCAACTATCCCTGGTCTTGTGTTCAGAGAATTTCCTTCTCCTAGATTGATTTCCTTACCAAAACTAAAGAGTTAAGACTTTCTTTCTATCTAACCATAGCAACGGAAAGAAAATAAGCATTTAAAACTTTTTCAGAAGGATTTATTACGAATTGAAACCCGACCAGTCTCATCGAATTCCGTTTGTCGAGTCTTCTTTCTTAGATTAAAACCATAACGCCCAAAGTACTAAATGATTATATTTAGCAGTTAATTTCATTGAATAATCTTCTATGGGTAACAAAATCTAAATTTACGTCATCTATTTGAATATTAGTGGAAATGTCTTTGGACGAAAGGTTTCCATGAAATCAGCATTAAAAATCATTTTTTATATTTCATTTGATCTGTTTGTTTGTACCCGGATCAAAATCTCTTCGAGAAACTTCCAACATAAGTCGGTTTAATCTCTTACAAGTTGATTATGAAAAAGATACAATAGTATCAATAGACTGATTCCTTTATTTAACAATCTAAATATTTATTTTTTTATTTCTGTATTCTTCCTAGACAAGAAGATCCATAATGCCTTAATTTTCAAAAATAGTTATATATATATATATATATATATATATATATATATATATATATATATATATATATATATATATATATATCACTGTATACACACACGTATGTGAAGGGGTGTATGGTTGTATGCATAGTTTTGTATATGATATACAAAACTATATGCATACAATCATATACCCATTCACACTCATGTATGTATATGTATACACACACACACACACACATATATATATATATATTTATATAAAATCAAATTGGTGTGTATATATATATATATATATATGAATATATATGTGTGTGTGTGTGTGTGTGTGTGTGTGTGTGTGTGTGTGTGTGTGTGTGTGTGTGTGTGTGTGTGTGTGTGTGTGTGTGTGTGTGTGTGTGCATTAGAAAAAAATTCGGCTTTTTATGTTCTGTTCAAAAAATAAAGTTCACTTTCATTGTTTTAACAGAACTTTTTCAAAGCAGTTTTTTATTAGGCTTGAAGGTTTAATTACAAACTCAACCTATGATTCTAGTTATCGGATGAACCTTGTCTACAATACGATTACTGGTAAAATTCTGTTTCTTTTCTTCCCTGATTTGACGTTACGTTCATACTAGAATCAACAATAAAGCTAAGACGGTTGATGAAAGAAATAATACTTTTAAAGCAAGAGTCACGACAGGTTACTTTAATTTTTTACTCGCCTTTTCTGTCTCGTTCTGGTAATAGAATTAATGAGACAAAATACACAGTTTATTGTGTTATGTATAGTTTTATCTGTTTTCAAAGTATCTCGCCGGAAACTTCAATCGTAAATCATGTTTTGAATA
The DNA here is from genome assembly GCA_963585895.1 of Sepioteuthis lessoniana. Classification (NCBI taxonomy): domain Eukaryota; kingdom Metazoa; phylum Mollusca; class Cephalopoda; order Myopsida; family Loliginidae; genus Sepioteuthis; species Sepioteuthis lessoniana. Next base: position 87,598,267 of record OY757927.1, read on the forward strand.
ATCTACACACCTTAAATTCAATTTAACGTAATTTGATGACGATACTGGCTTTTCTTGAGAGACCTGATTTTGAGCATTTCTTTTTTAATTAAAGAGATTCTGAACCTGTCTTTAGTTTTTGAAACACGTTTGGCTTTTCAATTCCCTCTCAAAGCTCTAACCCTAAGTATTATATGTTGCATTACACTTCTTTCCTTCACTTTCATTAAAGCGAGCTGCCATGTTTTCTACGCTTCCGTTAACTTGTACTTCGCAGAAACAAATCTCTCTCTTTACGCATCATTGATTTCATTGATTGATAATAACATGATTTCAACACGTTTTGGGTTATTTTATGGCCAGAGGTTAGGGAATACCGTTCCTTGTAAGTTGATATTTATATTTTTTGTGCAGTTGTTTCCGAAGAGTATTTTGCGCTCAGTTCTTTGATGTCTAATATTCTCAGGCAATACAAACCATTTTCGCACAGTTGTAGTAATTTACAAAGCTCTTTGCTTTGATGTGGCACAAGGTCGAATGAATGGGGCGCCCAATGAGACTCGAACTCACTCGTGCAGGTTTGCTAGTCTAGCTTGCTAAACGTTACACCACCAGAGGTGCCCATTTTTGCACAGTTGTATGGTTTCAAGTATTCATATCTAATACTAATAATTATATTTTTCGAGGAATTATCTATGTATAATAATGCCCGTTTTCTTGCCCAGAGTAACAAAGTTTCAAATGATTGATTGATGTTAAAGGTATTTCACCCCATCTAGGGTTATTTTATGTCGAGAGGCTAGGAACTCGTATTTATTGTACGTTCGTATTTAAATTTTTAAATAGTACTTTCTTAAGAGGATTTGTTTGTTTATTTGTTTGTTTCTTTGTTTGTTTGTTAGAGTGTTCGCTAATGGCCCTGGTGACCTGGGTTCAATCCCAGGTCGAGTCATACCAAAAACTCAAAAAATGGTACTTGATGCCTCCTTGTTTAACACTCCACATTATAAAGTAGTGATCAAGGGTAAAGTTGAGCAATTCAGAGAAAGAAATACTGCCCCCCTATACCTTAGTGTAGTAGCTATCGAAAAGGGAGCCTTCGAGTCACCCTTGTTTAAGGTCTCCAACTTTATTACTTACTACTGAATAGGAATATTTTTTAAAATTATCTCTTTGACCTTTCCGGGTCGAAAATAAATAAGGAGTAATTGCAGTGAAGGAGTATTCCACGCTCTTTAGACACCCCAAACTGGGTACTCACCATTAGATTAACTCTGATCTCATACCAAAGACACTATTTTTAAGGGATGTCTTACCCTTCTCCAGGGGATACAATCAGTGTATTCAGAGCCTCACCGACAGGACAAGCCTTGAATATGTGCATGAAGTGAGGTCATTTTTAACACCCCACTTTGTCTAGAAAATCTATACATAATAATCTATACATCAGCTCATTTACTCTATGCCTGTTTTGTTATTTGTTGTTGCTTTTTCTTTTTCTATACTTTTAATCTTAGGAAAATCTAACTTCATTTTAAAATTCGTATTCAGGTTGTTGCAATTTTATTTTGTCTGAGTATACATGTGTCTGTTTCAGAGTGTCTCCGTGCATCTGAGCCTTTGTGTGCGTGTGTGTCTGTGAGTCATAGTGTGTGTGTTTCTGTGTGTCTATGTGTGTGTGTCTGCGTCTGTGTTTTTTGTCTCTGTCTGTCTGTGTCTGAATGTGTCAATTCATTTAAAATCCAGGGAAGAAGAGTATTATCCAAAGGAATCGGCTGTGTCCCCCGTGGCTTAGTAACTTATGTGCGGGACTGCAATATCGTAGTAGCGAGTTCGAACCCTAGTCGGGGAACTGAGTTCTTTTTAGAATAGATACTCTTGAGAAAGTTACGAACTCCTTCATCCCCCAACATATGATTGAGGGGTAAGGGGTTTCATATGCAAACGAAATAATGGTGTTTATAAATATAATTAAATTCTACCTCTACGATTCTTCTACAAGGAGGGTCTTGCCATTGAATAAACCACGAAGGTTGATTAAACAAAGAAACAAAACGAAAATGACGAACAATCATTATTATATTAACTGCCACTTTCCATTATTCTGATGGCTAATTTAACTTTTTATGAAATACATATTGATGACACTTAGTGCATATAAGAGGGTCATTCAATAAATTCTAAAGTTGGCGACCCCAGTCGAGGCCAACCCGAAGGCTCCCTTTTCAAAAGCTACAACAATAAACTGTAGAGGAGGGCACTAATCCTTTCTCTGGATTTACCCTCGATCCATATCTTATAATTCTGAGTGTTAATCAAGACGGCATCAAGTACCATTTTTGAATCTTTGGTATGGATCGACCTGGGATTGAACCCAGGTCTCCCGCGCCTTAAGCGAACACTCTACACATTAGTTCAGTTGACCGGTAAGAAAACTTTTTTTTTTAATAAAACGATTCATTTTCAGAATTATTCTTTCATAAATGTAAACTTTGTATTCTTTGAAAATTGGTTTGTTGGAAAAGCATTTTTTAAAGTATTCTAAATCAATTAGATTGCTGCGGGCTTGAATAGAGATCATTTATCAAAGTGTTGATAGTTGAGATATGAAAACCATATGAAATCTACTGAATGTGTGATGCATATAGAGATGCAGGTTTTGGTCAAAAAACAAATGGGCTACAAATGTATTTTCCACAAAGAGCCAGAGTCGATACGGCCGCCCCTGAAGTGAAACCACACTGACTCTCTGGTAAAAAAAAAAGACATTCCGAGTGCAGCGGTCAGTAAAAAAGGATATGCTGACAGTATTCTAGGACATGAAAAGAAACATCACTATTCATTTCCTTGAAAAAGGTCCAACTGTAAAGAATGCTTCCTTTTTCCAACTAATTTGGCTAATTTCATCTTATTTATTGAGTGACTCTGATATTTTTCAAACCAGTATGTTCTGAGTGATCAAGAATAATAAAAATTAGATATACACGATGACATTCAAGAAAGTTTCCAAACATTTTCAATATCGTAATGACCGGTTACGCGGCTTTGATGTGAGCTAGCAACCCATCAAAGGGGACGTTAATACGCATGCGAGATAAGAAATACTTTAGCCACTCAGTTACGAGTGAGATGCCACAGAGTGAGAGTGTGTGATGTGGGCCCCACTAATTAAGCATGACAGAGGGCCTCAATATGTAGGCCATGAAATAAAGAAATTTACAACAATCTACATTGGTGACTTCTGGCTTTTCCCAGAGCTTAAATCACAATAAAATGGTAAAATTAAAATCTCCTCGAGATGAAGGACGATGTGACAAAACAGCTGTTGACGACTTCCATTTTACTTTTATGCATGAAAAAATTGAATCATGTACGATTAGTTATGTCTTGTAGCAAGATGACTTTCCATTGTTTATGGTTTATTATTAATGGATCCTATCGACAAACCAAATCTTCTCAGTTATTTTGGCACGTCTGTGGATGTAAATTTTTAGATGGAATCATAATAAAACTTTAGTTTTTTCAAGATACAGAAGCTCAATGTAGATATTTTTTTTTATTATTAACAAATGTTCCTACACGAAATTCAAGAGAAACATATTTGTTAATATTTTAAACTTTGCCAATTCCCAAATGTAAATGCTGTCAAGTATATATTTCTCTTCAAGTAATTTCAAGAGAATATATATTCAGCAGGCTTTGTTTTTTAAAATAAATCTAACATCCTCGGCGATTTTGAGATCAAAGAAATTTTCTTTCAACTTCATATTAAAAAAGACATCAAGCTTTTACCGCAGTGCACATGTAACACATTTGTCCTATGATTTTTCAAACATCAAAGCCTTAAAAAACGACTAATATTTTTTGTGTAAATTCAAAAATATCTGAAAAATATGAAAATTCCACCCACAAAGTTTTCAATACCGCTTCGTTCCATAAAGAATTATCTCTAATTTTCTTTCAGAATGAACGAACCAGTTTCAAAAAGTCTCTTTTAGTCTGAGATTCCCTTTATGATTGATTGTATGTTAGTCTTTCCCTGGCATTATTTTATATCGATAAGCATTTATCTATGGAATGGCTGTAAGCGCATTTGGCAAACCCGTCTTCATTCTGATAGGAAACGCAACATATAATCTTTATAAGTCAGGAACCAAAGACGAAAACAACGAACTTCCCATTGTGTAAGTGAGTATTGGAGATTTGGCATTCTTTTGGGGAATTTAAAACTAAGATGTGGTGCCGATGTAATGTTCACCGAAGATTACACACTATAAAAATAAAATTCCAACACCATGAATTGAAATATTTCGATATACGCAAGATAAAATGTACTGCTAAATCCCTTACTTGATAACATAATACATATCGAGATGAGTCAAATGTTTTGCAATATTTCAATTTACCAGGTTGGATCAAATGTATTTTATCGATTTTTATAAATGATTTTTAGAAAATTTATATCTCCATCTTATATTATCAATTTGATACAACTTGTTATCTAATCGTTACTGATCTTTTATTTCATATACGAGATGTCAATATTGTTTATTATTTATGGGTGAAATGAATATAATAGTGATAAGAAATGATGAAAAAAAATGTAATTAGAGCCATTTTATGCAACCCGTAAAAAATGGACAGGAAGCAAAACTAATGGCCAGTATATTGTAATATAATGGCCGAGGGATTTCGTTTTATATATCTTGCCTTTGGGTTTAGTTAGGCTGAGAACCTTTCGGCTCAGAACATGGGTTAGTAAGCTGCAAACTTGAGCACAGGTGTTGACACGCGCGTAGAGAGGATGTGTCGTTCACAGATGTCGAAATAAAAATCTCAGTGAGAGGATGTAACCAGAGATGTGAATGACACCATGCAGTTGAAGCGTTCGCGGAGGATTTTGGGAGATTTGAAAAAGTCAGTAGTTGAGAACTAGACTCCGAACGGGAAGGGTTGACTTTCGGGGCTCACTGAGACCAGACGAATTTGTGCGTTATGGGTGCCGCACGTGATGGGGGGATCTGATGGAAAAGTCAGCATAGGAAGATTGTGCCTCTCTCCTAATGTCGAAAAACATTTAAACTCAAAGGTAATAAAAAGTTTCGTACCTGAACTAAGAAGTCGTCAAGTGTTTTTCCTGTTTCGGGATTCCTATGTTCAATGTATATATGTTATGAACATTCTATGAACGTTTCGCATATCCGTATCATGGGTATGTTATATATGAGTGTAAAGGGCACAGGAACTGCCAACGAACGTATGATGCAGGTTTTCTGACGTTTCAAAGAAGGTGACAAACCAGGGTCAGGGAGAACTTTTACTGTGGAAGATGAGGCTTACTTGAAAAGGTTGAACTGATCAGTACAAGCATTCGTATCTTGTCAGTTTAACTCGGACCTTTACACCATTAATCGACACCCCAATAAGCTCAGACTTTTGAGCATATGCTGAAACACTTCAAATACGAAATACCTTTAAATTGTGTAAATCATTTAATTCATCCAAGCCTAATTATATGCACGGAATGCAAGATAAGGTGTGTATCAACAGCGCACAGACCATAAGCGCATATTTTACTTAGATTAAAATCGGCATCTTCCTTTTGGCTGATTCAATTTTATTTTCTGTCAGTATATTATTTGTGTTCAAAATTACCCACCGCTTTTTAGGGTTTGAATATACTACAGAAGACTGTTTTTCAATTGGACACTTCTGCAGACGTCTAATATTTACATGTTTTATATTAATAAGAGACAAAGAGACTCCATCTGGGTACGACTGATTCTCAGAGAGAGTGGAATCTAGAATGAGGCCAAGATTACCACCGTTTTTTTTTTTCTTGTTTGTTTTTGGTTTTCTTTTCATCGGAATCACGCGTACATTGTTGAAGACAGTGTGCCTCTCGATGGTTTGGCTAAGATTCTTATCAACCAATGTATTTTTTTTATTTTTGTTTCTCGTAATAAAGTTAACAAAATCCCTATGTTTATAGAATTTGATTCTCCTGAGAATTTTGCAATTCTTCCAAAATCTTTACAAGGTTCTCCGCAACTGTTTCAGGAGCATAATTCTTTTTACCGTGTATTGTCGAAAGAATGATTTTGAATAACATTTGATATGGCTGTCGTAAAGATTTTTTTTAAATATTTATATAAAAACAGTTTGCAAAAACGAAAAAATTAAAAATCCCTTTACATACGATAAATGTATATATACAGCCGACTTCTTTAACTACATGCAAATGGGAGTGTATTTTTATGTTAGAGTGTGTGTGTGCGTGTGTGAGTGTGTGTGTGTGTGTTTATTTTACTGACAAGAATGTGGGTGTTATAAGAAACAGAAAAATCTTCGAGAGCCATTATGATATAAGCAATAAAATTAATTTATGTGTTTTTTTCAACAAAAAATAAAGTCATCATCATCATCATCATCATCCTCATTATCATCATAAGTAGCGGCAGCATCAGCAGCAGTTAAATCTTTAAGGGAAATAAAAAGTCTTCGGAGTAAAAAAAAAAAAAAGAAATAAAGACTTGATCTCGGCACCAACCCAAACGAATGTACAAGAAACCTAATCGAGAGCGTACTCAGAAGAAAGAGAAGAAAAGATGGCGGTGAAAAACAAAAGGAGGAAAAAATGGAGTACAAAGGAATGAAATCAGTCAGAGAGAAGAAAAGAAAGATGATGAGCGATCGTAATTAACAGGAGAAAAGAAGATGAAGAAAATATGATGGATGTAGAAGAAAAAAGTAAAAAAAATGGACAAAATGAAGTGGAAAAGAAAAGATAAAGAAAGGCAAGTAGAAAGAAAAGAAAAGAAAATAGAGAATAATATGTGGTAAAAGGGAATGAACGGAAGAAAAATAAAGAAAAGAAAAGAAAGGAAAGATGAGAGAAAGGAATGAAAAGAAAGAGTGAGGAGAAAGAAAGATAGTGATTTAAAAGAACGTATGTGGAAGGAATTGAATAAAAAGGAGTGAAGAGGGCGAAAGAAAAAGAAAGAAAAAGAAGAGAAAGGAAAGCGGAAAGAAAGAAATAAAAAAAAAGGAGTGAAGAGGGCGAAAGAAAAAGAAAGAAAAAGAAGAGAAAGGAAAGCGGAAAGAAAGAAATAAAAAAAAAGGAGCGAAGAGGGCGAAAGAAAAAGAAAGAAAAAGAAGAGAAAGGAAAGCGGAAAGAAAGAAATAAAAAAAGGAGTGAAGAGGGCGAAAGAAAAAGAAAGAAAAAGAAAATTTGGGGAAAGAAAGAAAGCAAAGTGATCGGAAAAGAACAGTTAAACAATTAAACTGAGAAGAAAAAATGAAGTTGTAAGGGGAAATAAGAAATTATCTTAATTGGTTTGGTTTGGTTTGGATTCTTTGTTTAATGACATATCAAATTTCGTGGGTTATTTAATGCCAAAGGTATCCAAGTCGGAGATCAGTAGCGGTAATGTTTAACACATAGCTGGGAGTATAAAGAGGTTCATGACTTTCGCACAAGTATTGATTGGAAAGTGGACAATATCGCTTTGACTGAAGTTTAAACTCGCTGACATCGATATCTCAGCCAAGCAGGTCTGCCACTACGCAACACGAACCCCCGGGTGATGATGAGCAAAAGGAAATAAGATGAAAGACTTGATATGGGGAGGTGAACCGTGGAAAAAAACGGAAATCGAAAAAGTTAAATGGAAAGAAAAATTGAAGAACGAAAAAAGAAAGAAGTAAATATTGCGAAACCGTTTTGTATAAAAACATCTTGTCTCAAGATCAAGACAAAGAGAAGGACGCTAAATACCGTGTCAAAATTCCTTGATAAAGACAAGGAAATCTTGGAAAGTTGTCTGAAACAATCAAAAGAACCAATGTATAGTACTAAGAACAACTTGTTTTAAAAATTAAGATGCAAAAAGGTTGGCTAAAAATATGGAAGAAAGCTAAAATAAAATGCAAACAGATTTATTGAAAAGAAAGAAAGAAAGAAAGACAGAGTGCAAAGAGAAAAGAAAGGAAGAAGCAAAAGAAGAAAAAATCAATTGGGGAAAAAAAGTTTGAGATCATAATTTGCTAAATACAGTGCTCAAAGAAGAAACTATGAAAGAAAATCTTTTAAAATAAAAAAAGGTCACAATCAATTATACTTGAGTAGATAGATAAAACCGATGGAGAAGAATGAATTACTGGTATGTAATTTAAAAGAAAGAATGACAAGCAAATCTGTCAGAGGGGCTTAGAATACGATATTCTATATTATCTATAGAATGTTATATGGTCATCTTCTCCCCAAGAAATTGTCTCATGAGTATGATACTAAACTACATTTGATAGTGAGGTTCCAGTTCTGGAGATCTGCGGTGTGTAGAGTACAGCGTTTTTTGGCAAAACTTCTAGGTCCACTCTTATCCAAAGTGTTAGTTTGGCTTGGTTTAGTTTGGTTTGGTTTGGTTTTATGGCATATAAACCATTGTCGGTTATTTTATGCCAAATCCAGTTTTATATATATTTACAGTTCTATTTCAAACAATTCAGATTAGCATAAGTACACTGTTTAGTTCTAATTGACCCATAAATAGGAACCTATCAGATGTTACTACTCCGGGCAGAGTGAACCTTAGAAGGATGAGAGTGAAAGGGTACTCTGCATTCCCCAAAACTCCAGCCTTGAAATCAGATTGTTTAGAGTCATATCAGGATACTCATAGGGACAGTCTTACCTCTCTGCAGAGATGCAGTCAGTGTATTCTATAGCCTTCCCCCAGCCGATTGGTCCCTCGTATTTTTAGTAGCTGTTAGGGTCTTATCTATCTCTCAAACGTCCTAAAAGTATTTGACAGGAAAACTTTATACCATATAACTATAGGCAATTTTTTATTTGATGGGAATTCATATATATTACATAGCTGAGCGTATAAATCTCTTTAGATTCTACGCAAATATGTTAATACAAATGCACAATAAACACAATTCCCTAACTCCTCGGCAGGAAATAACTTCAGGAGGGCTGATATGCCATTAAAATCAATCAATCAATCAATCAAGGAAGTAAAAAGAGAAAAATAAACATCTGAAAGAAGACTGGGTATTAAGAAAACAGGTTCTCAAGACAAAAATTAAAAAAATAAAAAAGAAGAAGAAGAAGAAGAAGAAAAAGAAGAAGAAGAAGAAGATGGGGGGTGTCCTCGTGGTGTAATGGTTAAAGTGATGGACTGCGGAATCGTAGTACGCGAGTTCGTACTCCAGTCGCTCTATTACGTTCTTTTTCGGACAAATACCCTTGGGAAAGGTATGAACCCCCTTTTCCTCCCAGCTATGGGTTAAAGAGTACCACTACTGTTCTTCTAGGAAAATGGCTTTTGCATTAAATAACCTACAAAGGTTGATATGCCATTAAACAAAGAAATCAAACCAAACCAAACAAAAAAAGATGGAAGAAAGCAAAGAAGGAAAGAAGGAAGGAAGGAAATAGACAAATCTAAAGAAAAAGAAAATAGAATTAGAGACTAATAAATTGAAAACTTATATATTAGATAAAAGAAAGAAAGTTTCAAAATAATTGTAAAAAAGAAATCGTAAAAAGTAATACCTGAAAGATAAAAAAAAAACAACTTCAAAACTGGACGAGATAGAAAGTCGGATTTTCATGTTAATTCGATTTTTTTTTTTTTTGCCATTCAATTTAAGTTTATTTACTATCATATTCCTTTATTCTTATACATTTGTTCTTATTCTTTCATGTTTTTTTTTAATTCTTTTATTCTTTTATTCTTTTCAGCAACTCACCCGCTATTTCACACGGCGTCGCTGCATCTTTCGTCTTCGGACAAAAGAAGGGAAAAAAATCGAAATTTTCATGAAAAAAAAATTGTAGTTATATTTTTGACTCAATTCAAGACAACAACTAAATTCGATTTCTCATATATATATATATATATATATATATATATATATATATATATATATATTATGTATATATATATATATATATGGGGGGGGTTCAAAACATTTGATACCATGAGAACTACAAGGTGTTTCAGAAAAATTGATATAATTTCGTAATCTAAAATTCCTATCAACTCTCGTTCATATGATCTCAGATTTTAACGGAAGATATTGAAAAAACTCAACATTGTATGCTTAATGTTAAAACACCTTTTCTTTTACAATTAATCGAATTATGTTCCTAAAAATATAAACATATCAAGCACAGAATTTTTTCGTTGTTTCTACACGTACTGTTAAATTTTGAAAACATTTGAAAGAGAATTGGGCAAGTTATCAAATTACAATGTGATATCTATTTTTCAGCAATATCACCCCCACAAACACACACACTCACATTTATATATATATATGTATTGTATATTCAGATGCTGATAAATGGATCAGTCACCTCTTGTCTATGTGATTAACTCCACTTTGAATACTGGAGAGTATCAAATGAGTCTGAACCAGTAAAACCCTTATTTCTTCAGGTCACTATCATCATCAAAACAAGCCAACGACACAGATTTGATTGACACTATTCTTCCATATTATCCTATGGACTATCGCTCTTGTTAAATCCTTTCCACGGCATCTGGTGTCCGCACAGAACTGATGAATGTAATCTTTTTCAGATGGACCAACACTGGGGTGTCCATGTATAAGAATTCATTTTTTTGTTGGTTGTTTAATGGCATATCAGTCCTTGCAAGTTATCAAGTGCCAAATTTGGCATATATATATATATATATATATATATATATATATATATATATATATATTGTATACTCAGGTAGCTAGTCATTATCAAAACATGCATGTTAGAATACCGCAGATTGTTTCTTTTTTAAAATCTTAAAGTGAATACGTTCAAATCTTCTTCTTATGTCTGGGTCATTTTGGTGAAAAAATACCATATACTACCCTAAGCACTTTTGACCATTTTGCTGGTCATTTTCGGGGCTTGTGTTAGATCATTTTTTGTTGTGAGTTTTATTTATATTTATTTGAAGTGTTTATATATATATATATATATATATATATATATATATATATATATATATATATATATATATATATATCTTCATCATCTTCATAACCCTCTCCCGCCACCCTTCTCTATCATCCATCGCTTCTGGCAGGTCCTCAAGGTCATATCCCGTATCACCACTGGCACAGAGCTGTTGTACGTAAATTCTTGCTGGTTGTCCTGCCCATGTAAAGGGGGATCACAGGAGTACGTCACATAAGTTCGTCCCTACTTCTCCAGCAGTGTCCCGCATGTCTGGTTCGTCTAACTTGGATAGTTTTCATGATAGTTGGTAGGTGGCCGTACAGCTGCTGTATTTGTGGGGTGCTACCTCCAGGACTTGTTCAATATTGCTCACAGCATTCTTGTGTAGTTGCCGTCAAGATCTTTCTCTATACGCTTAGTTAGCATTCATGTAGTGTATCTATACTACAGTATTGACATGACCACTGTCTGGAAAAACTGCGTTTCATTTTATCGGTCAGGTCTGACCGACAGCCTATTGATAGCTGTCCCTGCGTTTGCTAGTTGCGTGTTGGTGTCTGTCTCGGTTGATGAGACACTGCTTTCTAGGTAAGTGAACTTGTCAACTAGTTTCGGAAAGCTATATAAATCGACCATATTTTTCTAGCTATGCCAAGCATACCTTGATCGTTTTAAGCTGGCTTTTTTGTTAGATGGGAGATAAGAGGCTGTACAGGCCACAATTTTTACGTTTTGTTGAAAACAGCCCCATCTAGTATTATCTCTATTCCTTTCCATAAAGTTCAAGTGGTACAACCCTGCAATTGTACAACATGGAAGAATTCGTTTTATTTTACTAATAGAGATCATATTTACAGACGTTAATCTCAATAATAGTCGATCTTTTATCCAAGCGTGTATTGGCATCGCTTCCACTTGATGAGATAATCCTTTCAAGGCAAGTAAACTGATTGTTTTTTTCTTATTCAGAAAGTTCTCCCAAATTCAAATGTGTTGCTATGTCTTGGTTTTATTAATTCACATCTTAAAAAAGAAACAATTATAACTACTAATACTTAAGGGGGAGTCCCCGTACTTGTAATGTCTAATATGTTATCTTGGGAAGAATATACGAATTAAACACCACCCACGCTAATACGTTAATTTTAGGGCTCATACACGTGGGAAAGGCATGAACGCCCTAATTTCCCTAGATATACGTTTTATAATAGAATTACTATTCCACTACGAACGTTAATATTCTATTCAACATAGAAATCAATCTATACCTAGTTTGGTTTCGGTTTCTTTGCTTTATGGCATATCAACCTTTTCAGGTTATTTAATGCCAAAGCCATCTTTCCAGAAGAACAGTAGTGGTACTATTTAACCCATGGATAGGAGGATATGGGGGTTCATACCTTTCCGAAGGATATTTGTCCGAACGTGAACGTAATAGAGTGAATGGAGTTCGAACTCGCTTACTACGATTCTGGAGTCCATGATTTTAACCATTACACCACGAGGACACCCCCTCCCAACTACACCTATTTATGTAAATTCGCCCTTTGATCATTTGCTAAGAAGTAGTAATTTACTAAGCTTTTTGCTTACAGGTAGCACAAAGCCGCATGAATGGATCACCCAGTGAGAATGGAAGTCACTCGTGAAGGTTTGCAAGTCTACTTTGCTAACCATTACACCACCAGAGGTGCCCTCTTTAGCCGAAAAGTAATTCATTTCGGTAAATACGTTTATAACCACCGTCTCCTGATTTTTCGTTCATTAATATTTTTTGATATGTCATAAGTATTGGTCTTCTTCAATTGCCTAATTGATAGATTGATTGATTCTAATGACATATCAAACCAGCCAGGGTTATCTTATGCTTAAATTTTAGGGAATCACGTAAATTATAGGCTTATATTTACATTTTTCTGTTTTTTTTAATTTTTTTGTATAAGGTTGTAGGGCATCAAGTATTCCTATCTACTACAAATACAGTTTATTATCATGGAAAGAATCACGTTTTCTTTTTTGCAAGGAGGCTCACCCTTCCTCACCTGGCAAAACAATTTGACCTAATGTTCTTCAAATAAATCACTTTTTAACAAGAAATTTCCCCTATAGTAATTAAGCGCAGCAAAAAAATTGTCTTTTTCATTAAGTCATTGTGCTTCTCTTATGTTGCTGTTAAACTCGTGTATAATAATAAAGATTCTGTTTTGTGACAAGAATTAGTCTTTCAGCGTCATGAATCAGCGCTAGGAAATATTTTGCTCTCCATGGAGCGGGATTTGCAAAATGCATGGAAAACAAGTAGTTACCCATGTAACAAACCTTCCAATTAAACGTTGCTATCAAAGATAATGACGAGGAGTAATATAATTTGGCACAAATTCTGCAACAAAAGGTAATGGGACGAAACTGAAGAGAATGTACCTGGTGCCTTCAATAAGTCTCCAGACTTTTTTGTACAGGCATTTAAAATTGTCGTAGACTCTTGAAAATTCAGTATGTTATTGCTATACATCTTATGAGATGACAGGCCAATTTTTATGATTTCAGCTTCAAATGAACAGCTACAGCAGCAATTGGAATACACCTGATTGTCACAGCTGGTGAATTTCAAAAATGCAATCTGGACTTGAGGACATTTTAGAAGAACGATATGCAATAAGATTCTGTTTTAAACTTGGAAAAAATGCCACCTAAAAGTATGGAATGCTTCAGACTACTTTTCGACCATCTTGCATGAATCGAGCATCGGTTTTTGAGTGGCATAAGAGATTCAAGGAAGGCAGGAAGTCTGTGAGGGATGATGAGAGGTATGGGAGGAGAAAAGATGTCAATCCACCAGAGTTGATTGGCCAAAGGGTTAGGGTTAGGGTTATTATGTTGAGTTTTTAAGGGAGTTCAGGAAGAGATTCCGTCGGAAGAGGCCAGCACTCTTCAAAACGGGTCAGTGGCATTTCCACCAGGATAATACACCAGTCCATTACTCCATTCTTGTAACCGACTATTTCACCAAGATGGGCATCAAGACGGTTCCTCACCGTCCCTATAGTCCAGACCCTTCTCCCTGTGACTTTTGCTTATTCCCTAAGCTGAGAAGCTGTCGTTATGAGACAATTGAGGAAATGAAGGAGGCTGTGACGAAGGTTATTGACACGCTCACACAAGAGGACTTCGATGTGGTCTTGCAGAAGTTGTTGGAACGGTACAACAATTGCATTGCAGCCGAAGATTACTTCGAAGGAGACTAGAATTTCATGTGGGTACTATCAATAAAAGTGCCCATACCAAAAAAGTCAGAAACTTATTTAATGATCCTCGTATATATATATATATATATATATATATATATATATATATATATATATATGAGGGTATATTTTATCATATGGAAACCTATTTAATGATCCTCGTAACTCAAGGTGTAATGTATTTCCCTATGACTGCTATGTCAGTGATGCCTTATCATCTAATGAGAGAGAAGAAACACAACTTTCTTTAAGTGTTAGGACCTCTGTTGCATAATTCCCTTTGTTCAGTTTCCCAGGCTGTGGAAGTAGATGGGTCTTGATAATGGAAAAAAAAAACATACGGTGTAACAACTTCTTCTGCTGCAACCCAAGCAATACTATTGATGAAACCGTCCTAGACACCTCTATAAAAAGCTACCATCCCTTGTTCATGGCATCGAAAAACACAAAGTTCTAATCATCGGTGCAGACATGAATGCCCAAATGGGTCAAAACATACACACCAAATCCAGCTTACATAAATCATCAAACAGAAATGGGGAACACCAAACGGACTTCACACATGAAAACATATTACCATTACTCAAAGATAAATTTCCAAAAATAAAAGGAAAACTAAGTACCTAAACCTACTTAAAAATTGCGTAAGTAAAAATAGACAACATTCTTATGAATAAGAAATAGATTAATATCGCATTGAATTGCAAGTCATATTCCGGTTTTGTAATACCAAATCCTATTCATACATATATATATTAGATACATATGATTCGTAACCAAAGTCACTAAGGTTAAATGGTTCCAATTATTGCTATGTATCACTAACCATTCAATTAAACATCTAGTAGAAACGGGATCTTCTCGTTTATTAGAATCATGTTCACTCTCCATACACGCAAACAGTTGTCTCCTCAAATCCACTCAAAAAAGGGTGAATAAAAAAGGGTAAAATAAAAAGGATGAATAAAAAAGGGTGAATCAAAAAAGGGTGAATCAAGAAAGGATGAATCAATAAAGGGTGAATAAAAAAGGGTAAAATAAAAAAGGATGAATGAAAAAGGGTGAATCAAAAAAGGGTGAATCAAAAAAGAATGAATAAAAAAAGAATGAATCAAAAAAGCTCTCGTTTTCTTTGTATTTGGGTTCAGAAAAAAGCTCCAGTCCCACTTCCTCTTGATTCAGAGCATAATACGCCCGGTTTCCACTTTCACTTAGAATGGTCGATTAAGTCCGGTGAACATACACATAGAAGTTTTACGTAGATATCAATAGACATACCTATAAATACTCAGACAATATATATATATATATATATATATATATATATATATATATATATTTCTTTAAGAAAAAAAAAACGGTAACATTAGGATTATAAATTTATTTCCATCCTGTTATATATCAATAAAATGGTAAATGAATTAATAGGCTCGAAAACAAAATTAAAATTAAAATTCTAATTTTAAATCTTGAATTTAATTTAATATAAGTATTACTGTATCCTTACGTAAAGTTATTAAAGAAAGTGATTTTATCTAAACTTGTATTAAATCTGGAGTTTTAATTCAAAGAGTATTTAGAATTTAAAAATAATTAATTTGCTATAATTCCAACCGGTAATAAAAAAATAAAAAAAACGGAAGTGGGCTAAATGAGTAGAAAACTCTTCACTCATCTTCTATCCCCTCCCACCATTCTTTCCTGTGTCTATTCAGAATTATTTTATCCATAAGATCTAAAGAAGACCTGTTAATTTTTTTTTTCGTGATTTTGATTTATATCAAAAACATATAACAGGATGGAAATGAATTTATAATCCTAATGTGACCGTTTTTTTTTTTTTTTCTTAAGGAAATTATTGCTCTGTAATATCAGTTACATTGAGCTCTTTACCAGAAAAAATTTAATGTTCACTGTTGAATGTTTTTTTGTCCTGATGGAATTACTCCCAACTCCGGTTTAAGTCGACCGAATAATACTATATATATATATATATATATATATATATATATATATATATATATATATATATATAATGTATTCTTCAGTCCAGTCAATCTGGAGTCGGGAATAATTCTGTCAAGACAAGTAAATTATTTAAATTTCGAATCTTCAAATATTCCTGGAAAAGAGGTCAATGTAAATGACATCACAGAGCAACAATTCCTTTAAGAAAAACTAAATTCTGGTTACTTTAGGGTTATAAATTTATTTCCAACCGGCTATGAGTATTTATATGAATCAATAACTCCAAGTTTAACAGGACTTCTTCAGATCCAATAGATATAATAATAATAATGATAATAATTTTATATATATATATATATATATGTATATATATATATATATATATATATATATATATATATAATGTGAAAGAAAAAGCTAGTGTCGGCACTATTGTAACATTTATATTGAAAATCTTTTTATCATGATTGCTTGAAAATGAAAAAAGTACACATTTTTACTTGTATAGTATTACTTTTTTTTCATATGATCCTCTCTCTCTCTCTCACTCTCTCTCTCTCTCTCTCTCTCTCTCCCTATATATATATATATATATATATATATCACGTATAATTTACGGGTATTGAATAATAAATAAAAATCTAATAATATGAAAAAATAAAGAGAAATAAACACAAAACAAAATAGATAAATATTTTTAAAAAAGCAATCTCCCAGGAGACCTCAAATAGGACGGGCATTCTACTCATGCCTAAAAACAGGCATCCTGGCGCCAAAAAGAATCTCCTTCTTTTCTGTTAGGCATCTTGACAGGGTGGATGGCTATTTTACTGGTTCTGGAAGAACATTGTTCTCCACAAAATAGATGTAAACCTGGGAATAGAAGTTGAGTTTTAATGTATTGGTTGCCTATTGATTTCTGTCGAAGTTGCAAGATAAAACATATCTTGTTACACATAGCCCAATAAAGTAGATGTTGAACTTTGTAGGCATGTCATTCTTTCAGCTATTGGCTTTTTTTATCATATTTACCAACCTCTCCGCTCCGACAGGATATGACACAAGGTCAATTTTTAAGCGGAGTTTAACAGGTTTGAATTTAGATTTGTCCTTCTCCTAGACTAGTTGCCTTACCAAGGCTGAAGAACCTAGTCTGCCCTACTATTTACCCATAGCTGGAGGGAGAATAATTGGATTCACATCTTTCCCAAGGGTGTTAGTGCTATGTGAAATGCAATCAGTCTCGTCCAGGATTTGAACTCGTGTCGCCGTGTCCATTTCCTACGACGATAACAATTATACCACGGCACCTTCTTGGCTTTTTTTAAATATACAACTTATCGATTCGCATCCTGGTACCATTCTTTTAAATCAGCTTAGATATCCTCATGGTTTACTACGGAAGCTTTTTCATTAGGTGGTTATAACTACAAGACAGTGTCATTTCTAAATTACACTTGCTTTTCTTCTATACTAGTTGGCAAATAAGGCAAGATAATTCAGTCTGCTTTGCTATTTAGATATGAGTTAGTGTGAGATGAATGAGAACTTACTTTGCTGATTATTAACTGACGTTTAATAGTTTCGTAAATGAAGCACCCACCACAGTGCATGACTGTGAATTCTCCTGCTGAAATGAAATAAAGTTTTTCTGGTCGCTAATTTTCTTTTGCCATTGAGGAAAACGTTATTTTAAAATCATTCTGGGATCAATTTTTACCAATCAAGAAATGATCTCAAACTCATATTATCGGGGAATTTTGTACACATTTTACAATCACCTATCTGGAAGTAAATAAGGAAATTAAATTCGACGATATAAAGAAAAGTTGAAAAAACAAAATAATCCAAAATTTGATGAATTTATTATGAATGTCGTCATTGAACGATTTTGTTGTAATAACATTTTTTCAGAAATTTAAATTCATGAAAAATATTGTTAAAATAGCGATTGATATTTGATGAAATATTAACAACACTTTTCATCAAATTTTGGATTATTTTGTTTTTTTAAACTTTTTTAAACACCGATCCCTGTAAACTGTCATTTATAGAGGGAACTGGTTTAATTTTCGATGATGTATTTTTTTTCTCATTGGACTTCTCCCTGACTTCTACTGTAATTCTGTTCGACTGGTTATCACCGACATATCCCTAATACTATCTGACCTATGTCTGAACTCTCCCGGTCACTATCCTCTTCTTCCTGATCTTGATTTAAGCATCACAATGAAGTAGCTATTGTTACAACGATCTAACCAAGTTGAGACTGTTAACTGAAATAACATTAACTTTTCTATTGTCATTTTAACTTAGTTTTAATTTCCGTTTTCTATTCCATCATTTAGGTGTTATAACTGAAATTTCTAATCGAAAGTAGAGTGCTTTCAAGGAAGTGAATTCGTAGGGGTTGAACGAAAGTTAACAGAAAAAAACCCACATCGAAATTCTTTTTTAAATATATGTACGTAGACTCATGTACCGGATGGATTTTTGGTCATTTGGTCACACACACACACACACACACACATATATATATATATATATATATATATATATATATACATATGTGTGTGTGTGTGTGTGTGTGTGTGTGTGTGTGTGTGTGTGTGTGTTTGTGTGTGTGTGTGTGTGTGTGTGTGTGTGTTTAAAAGCAAAAGATATGGGAAAATATGTATTGAAAATAATTAAACTCATTAAATAATGCATTTCTTCATTCCAATGATAAAGGAGAAACAAAATATTACCGTGTCAAACTTCCAATATTGTATTTGAATACCTACATTCTAAACTGTGCCTAAGCGTCAACAATTGACAACAAATGCCGTTAGCTAATTCTCAACTGCTTTAGGCACTGCAGAAAAGTTATTGACTTAAACAAAATGTCAAAAGATTTTTTATTTTTATTTTAATATTTTTTTGTAATTATATTCTATTTTTTGGTTGGAAAAGGCAAATAAATATCACGACGGATGTGCCAAGTGCGTCTAACAACGAGATACAAGTAACAAATAGTACACATTTTCATAGCAATGATAAATTCAGTCTCTAGTTTGAAAAAAGAATTTGTCAGTAACCTACCACTGCACCTCGCACGCACGCATACACGTGTAAACTTTACTTAATGTTATCGGTGAAGGAAATAAAATCAACGCTTTGAGTTCAAATGTTGGTCATTTCGTGATAATACTCGTGAGAAAGGCATGAACTTATCTGGTGCCCCTACCACAACCAATGGGTGAATAATAGGAAAGACTGGGTTCTTTAACCTTGGTTTGGCAAACGGTCTAGGTGAAGGAAGCCTCTGAATTTTCTCTATTTATAAAAAATATTGACGGTGTATCTTATCCAGGACGAGTTGGTTGGGTCAGTGATTGTTAACACTATGGAACCTAATGTGGTGCAATTGTTTGCAAGTTAATTTAGTTTTGATTTCGATTCTCAGTAGGTGCTGCAAACTTCTGGTCTTGTGTCAAAACTAAATTCACCAAAGTAAATAATCAAATAGTTGCATTCACACGCACGCACACACACACTCATGTTTTTATACATGCTGTTTGTACAATAATCTATATATAGGATTGTGTAGATAAAGGTCAACGGCGTTTGGTGACTGTCAGTTTCTCACAGATAGATAGATAGACAGATAGATATCTGTGTGTACCAATGAGCTAAGCACACTCTAGTGTCAGCTGGTTTCTAACCACATAATATTATAGTAATAATGATTCATATTTGTGAATGAATTAAGTACATTTATAGTCAGAAGATTATGTTTAAATATAAATGTTTAGGAGAGAAAATAAATTTTCTCTTTATCGTTAGAATACAAACTTATATATATATATATGCGCATACATGTAACTGCAGAACTGTATATAGACACACACATATACGTAATAGCATTGTCATACATTTTAACGTAATTCTTTTCATAGTTTTTCTGATTAAAACAAAAATTAGAAAGTTAAATAAATAAAATTAATTAGAAAATTAATAAATAAATTCAAAATTGTGATAATTTTCCATGATTCAATTTTACCTACTTTTATTCAATCAAACAGTTCTTTTAATGTTGGTTTCCTGCCCGAAATCATTCAATCTGCCAGTCTCTCAATGTGAAATACTCATAAAATAAACCAAGACGTGTGAACAAAAAAAAAAGAAGCAAAGAATAAACCTCCTTTCCTAAAACATAAACAAAAATCTAATTTCTCTTTCTTTTCTTCCTTTAAAGACAAAAACAGCAAATAACTTCATCAAGTAAAGGAAGAAAAAAATTTTACTTCCATAAAAAAAGAAAAATAGTTAAACTGTATAAAAGTGTAGAAATAATCTTTTCAATTCATTCTTTTGATACATTTTTTAAGACTCTTTCGAACATTTACAATGAAAAAAATGGAACATAATTCCATGCAAAGAATGAAAACGCAACATATTGTGGAGAATAAAATGAAAATCTATTTTTAAATATCCATTCCTTTATTCCGTTATTCGTTTATTCCTTTGTCATCCATTTTTTAAAATCAATTTTCACTTTTTTTTTTATTCTTTCGTTTCGCTTTTAGAGAAATGTACACAAAACATCTACAAAGAAATGATATTTTTAAATACTGAAATAAATGGGAGGATGCAAAAGAATAATAGATAATGTTTGTAATATATTCTTTTATTGTTGATTTTTATCCTTTTTATTTTTTGTATTCGGATGTGAATTGAAATAATAAATCTAAAAAATAATACGATAAAATAAGTAGACTTTTTGGTCTATGTTCGTTCTGTTTTAGGATCAGAGTGTCACTCGCAGATATTTTTGCCTAGGATCAATGTTCCGCTTACAGTCGGTTTTGTTTAATGACATATTAACCTTCATGGGTAATTTAATACCAAAACCAACCCTGTAGAATGACAGTAGTAGTGTTATTCAACCCATAGCTGGGACATAAATGAGATCATACATTTTCAAGGGAATTAGTCCTTAAGTTAATTCTAAAAATATCACTCTCTATATAAATACGGAAATTACAGTTAGGACACAATCACACCTGTAAATATTATGGAACTGATAAAGTGAATGATATAACAATAAAAGACTTTCAATAAAGAATAATGTAATATATTACCTTGATCAGCAATTTACCTGGCGGATGTAGTTGACAGATTCATCCAGGCGTATATAAAATCAACAAAGTGACTACCGAAAAACAAACAATGCGTGGGTGTTCATCCATGGCGTGAAAGATTGCATGGGTGTAAACTCTGACTAATGGAACAAGCATAGCGTGAGTGTAAAGTATGGGTAATGAAAAACGAGCATTGCTTGGTTGTAAATCATGGCTAATGAAAAACAAGAATTGCGTGGATTAAGAAACGTGGCCATGTGGGGTGCGTGTGTATTTTGTTAAACTATATAAAGTGTAGAATTTTGGCTGAAATGAGTTCCCACTGGCTGATACAACTGATAACAGCTTCTTTGTGTGCACGAACTCTCTCCGACTGCTTTCCTGCTCCACTCAAGCGTCACCGTCGAAGAATAAAATTAGAATATTATATTTATATATATATATACACGCGTTCCTTGTTGTTTGTCAAGATCCAACGGTAATATATTCCAAAGACAGCAATATTAAAAAAGGAAATGAATGCAAAAAATGAAGTTATAGAAATTGGTACTTTAGCAATACAAGTAATGATATTCAGTTTCAATATAATAAACTGAACATGAGCTGAATTTTTAAAAGAAAAGGACACGGACGAATATTTGGAAACTACGAGGATCATTAAATAAGTTTCCAGACTTTTTTTTATGGGCACTTTTATTGATAGTACACTCATGAAACTCTATTCTCCTTCGGAGTAATCTCCTCCTTCTACGAACTTCTGGAAGGCCCTACGGAAGTCCTCCTGTGTGAGCGTATCAATGACCTTCGTCACAGCCTCTTTCATTTCCTCTATTGTCTCATAACAACAGCTTCTCAGCTCAGGGAATAACCAAAATTCACAGGGAGCAAGGTCTGGACTACAGGGAGGCTGAGGAACTGTGTTGATGCCCATCTTGGTAAAATAGTCTGTGACAAGGATGGAGTTGTGGACTGGTGCATTGTCCCGGTGGAAATGCCACTGATCCGATTTGAAGAGTGCTGGCCTCTTCCCTCGGAATCTCTTCCTGAACTCCTTTAAAACCTCAACATAGTAACCCTAACCCTAACCCTTTGGCCAATCAAATCTGGTCTATTGACTTCCTTACTTCTTCCACACCTGTCATCATCCCTCACAGACTCCCTGCCTTCCTTGAATCTCTTATGCCACACAAAAACTGATGCCCGATTCATACAAGATGGTCGAAAAGCAGTCTGAAGTATTCCATACGTTTCTCTGGCATTTTTTCTAAATTTAAAACAGAATTTTATTGCATATCGTTCTTCTAAAGTGTCCTCACGTTCATATTGCCTTTTTGAAATTCACTAGCTGTGAAAATGAGGCTTTAGTAGGGTGTATTCCAATTCTTGCTGTAGCTGTTCAGTCATCTCATAAAATGTATAGCAATAACATACTGAATTTTCAAGAGTCTACGACAATTTTAAATGCCTGTACAAAAAAAAGTCTGGAAACTTATTGAATTCACCACGTAAAAACTTGACAGAGAATATATCGACAAAGAGCTGATGTAGAATGTCTGAACATGAAGAGAGAAAAAGATGGAAAAGGTTTAAATCAATTGACCAACAAAACGACAAATATAGATTAAAGAAATACTTAGCCACAACCACAGATTGGATGTTTCATTTTGTAAATACACTTGAGAAGAAAAAGAAAAAATATACAATTGGTAAAGAATGAAGTAAATTTGCTAAACAACTCAATTGCGCACAAAAAGAAATAAACATAAAAGAAAAAGCAAGTGAGACAACAATAAATGAATTAAAAAAAAAAAACAAGGATTAAATCAATTAAAAACGCTAGGGAACAAAAACCTCAAAACGGCTGATATGCACTAAGAATTAAAAATATCGATGTAGATATTATATAGACAAACCAATTGCTGAAAAGTATTGGTGTCAATTGGGGATTTCTAAAGCATTATAAACAAGAGGACAGCTCACGTGGGTTGACGGTCAGAATTAGATCACGAAAGTTGATAACCGGAACTCAGGCGTTAAAAAGCATATATACACAGGTACCCATGATCAGATGGCTAGTCACGGTCAGTTAGTGAGTCAGGTGGTCGGGCTGTCAGGAGGTTCGGAGAGCGACCGGCAAGAACCTGTGGGTGGAGGTGGCCATAGTGGATCCTGGTTGAGAAGCTTCCGTTAAAGAATCCAGGACATAAAGTTCTAAATAATGAATCACACGGTGGGTTAATAAAAGGTCAATATAGCAGTCCTTCGCTACGCCGTGTCTGCGTTTTTCGTCTCTGTATCTCTCTCACACTTACTTCAATTTCTGATATTTTTGGTTATTAAAAGAAAATTATATTTTCATATAAAAATGTTTTATGTCTCTTCCTTATGCCACTATATAACATTATTATTGATTGGTTCCGAAGGCCAGTTCATATTCACATGGCATGATTTCGAACCTGAAGGTTAAACACTGGACAATCAAAGAAAGCGGCCGATGAAGGAAGAAAATGAAAAAAAAGGAGGGACGGAGTAAAAGATAAAACAAAAATGAAAGAGAAAAAGATTGGAAAACACAAAAAAAAAAAAAGTAAAAAAAAACTTTTACAGGACTGTTAGCAGAACTTTGATCCCAGGCAAAAATATCTGCGAGTGACACTTTGATCCTAAAACAGAACGAACATAGACCAAAAAATCTACTTATTTCATCGTATTATTATTATTTTTTTTTTTTTGTAGAAAAGAAGAATTATCAGAAAAGAAATGAAGAATTCATCACATCAAGAAAACCGAAAATGAAAAAGTTGGAAAGAAATAAGAAAAAAACAAGTGAAAATAAAACAACAATGAAAATGGAAAAGACATTAAGTAAAAAAATAAAAAAAAAATACGTGACAAGATTTCAAATCAGATATATTTGCTTATTTGTCAAAATCTTGTATAATTTTGGTCTTATCTGTTTTTCAAGGTTTTAAGAGTTCGCGTCGAGATAATTTAAATAATTACAAAAAAATATGGAAATTTTAATGAGTCGCGTATTTTAACAAATTACAGTTTGATTCGGAAAACTGCTTGATTTTGGTTTAACAGAGACATAGAAGGCAAGGGAAGAGAATATAAAGAAAAGGGTACGTACGAACATAAATTTTGTCGTGTGAGCAATAAGAAAATAGAGTTTCTGTAATATGTCAAGAAGATGACAATTCTTTCATGACAAAGTTCCGTTTGGTTTGGTTTGGTTGCTTGGGTTTTATGGCATATCAACCTTTGTAGTTTATTTAACGCCAAATCCATTTTTATGTAAATAGTCTGTTCTATTTAAAACAATTCACTTTAGCATAAGTACACAGTTTAATGGTCAAAAACATTTCCATTTCAAACTATTCAAGCAGTTATATGTAACAATTCAGTTAAGTGTAAATACAGTTTTAATGTCGAAAAACAGTTCTTTTTCAAATAATTCAGTTAAGCATAAGTACGCAGTTTAAATGTAAGTACGGTTTAATTGTCAAAAACATTTCTATTTCAAGCTATTCAGTTTACTCAAACAATTCATTTTAGCATTAGTATGCTGTAAGTTCTATTTTACCCATAGATAGGGCCCTATCAGGTGCTACCACTCCGGGCCAGAGTAGACCTGGGAGTGATGGCAATGAAAGGGTACTCCGCATTCCCCAAAGCCCCAGTACTGCTGGAACCTAACCACCAGATTGTTTAGTGTCATATACAGGACACTCGTTAGGGGGGTCTTACCCCTCTGCAGACGTGCAGTCAGTGTATTCTACAGCCCCAGCTGACTGGGCAAAACAAAGCTTCGAATGAGTAGGATGTTGAGATTTTTTACTCTTTCTGAATGAACTTTGATTGTAAATCGGAAATGCACGTTTTCAGATAGGAAGTTGAAATTTGCATGAATTTAATTCTGACGTAAGTTATTTGATACTGAGAATTTTATCTGGCTGTGTTCGATTTCGGGCGTCCAGGAGATTTTGATGCGACCATGATGTATAGTTAGGGGGTATGTCATGTACCTTTGGCGCCATAGTTAGTTGAGTGGACGGGGTTTATGACCATGTTTTTCCGTGGATGAATCGAAAACGATACGAATTGTTATTTATTCCCTAAAATGGGATCGAAGTTTTTGGATACTGGTAAGAGGCCAGACGTGTGTTTTGTGAAGATCCTCCTAGAATAGGATCGAAATGTTTCGGGTGGTGGTTAGAGGTCAGTCTGCAGTTTAGTTGAGAATGAAATGCTTCGCACCCATGTGTTAGAGGAAGCAATTAATTAAAGATGTGAGATGATAATTAAACTTTACGTGTGTAAATTCTTGACGTGTCCCACGGTGTGCGCTGACGAGCAGTGGGAAAAAGTAATGAAAAAAGGTCGATGGACACGGGAGCAGTTCGTGTTGTTTGGGAAAAGAATTCCCAGGAAATTTTAACTTACCTTTGGAGGTAAGCAGAAAACGTTTGCTGTGTTGTGTTGGTTGGAATAGGAGAAAAGGAAAGAAATGATGGCTGGATACAAGCTATGCTCGGTTTGTGGAAATGGAAAAAAGCACGCACAAATCTATGTTAACTTGGACAGAGACTAAAAGACGTTAAAATTGAGAATTAGTGATAAACAGATATGGAACAGAGACAGACATTGAGACTGAAATGTAGATAGCGTAAGAAATTTGACTGTGAAAAAAAAGTTTAAAAAATTACATGAAAATTATCCGAGAGAAAAAAAAACGAATAACTACTTTGTCATTTTATCATTAAGGGTTTTCGGACTATTTTCTTCGTCTTTATTGTTATTTCCTCAACGTTTCGGTCGATATGTCCTTCGGCGTTCTTCAGGTGTTTGTCGAACTCGGGAACCTTCACGGAACTTCAAACTACATCCTTTATTGAATCCACTGGGGCCGCCAGCAGGACACATGGTGTAACGGTTATAGGCGTTGGTTCCCTAAGCTTCTAAGGAGACACTCATCTGGCGGTTGCAGGTTCAATCCCTACTGAAGGCGGGTAACAATACAGGAACACTTAACACTTATACCCGGTTATGGCTAACAGAATCAGAATAGGCGACACCCGTGGATTCAATAAAAGACGTAGTTCGAAGTTTCGTGAAGGTTCCCGAGTTCGACAAACACCTGAAGAAGGCCGGAGGACATATCGTCGAAAACATTGTAGTAATAACAATAAAGATGAAGACAATAGTCCGAAAACCCTTAATGATAAAAATCAACAAGTTTCGTCTAAGAAATTTAGACAACTAACTGCTTTATCTTAGAAAACAAATAAAAAAAAACCCAAAGAAACAAAGAAGGAAAGAAAAGAAAAACAACGGGGTAATAGAAGAGATATGAAAAAGAAATTTGTAGAATCTTTACGTGTCATGAAAGTTGAAAGGTATCGAATGATCGATTTAGCATTGAAGAAAGCAACAATTTTAGGTTTTGAAAAAAGAAAAGAGAAAGAGACAAGTGATACACACACTGTCTTCGCCCTTTTGCATGAGAAAGAGAAAAAAGACAAAGAAGAGAAGAGACATTTTTTTAGAAATAGAACTGACATACACCTGAACATTTTTTCAGGATTTTTTCGACATTTTTTCAATTGTAAACTTTTGGTTAGACACTTTGTTTTGGCTATGTATGTATTTTTGATTTTCTTTTCTTCTCCCAACCACTGAAAACGTTAGAATGAAAGGATTGATTGAATTTAAGGTGACATTTCGAATTTTTCCCCCGATTCATTTCATGAAAATTTTCCTTGGCCTTTGTCTGGGGATTTTAATTACAATTTTAGTTTTTATTTTTAGTTTGTTTTTTTTTTTTTTAGAAAAATAAGGTAATTGTTTTAGTGTATTGAATCACCTTACTGTCTTTGGTGCAGGCTGGGTCTGGTTTCGGTTTCAAGACCGAGTTGATTGGGAGTTTCGACTAATGCTCCAAGCACTCCGCATGTCCATTGTCAACAGATAAAATCAGGTCTTTTGATAATCTTTCTTAGTTTTTTGTTCCTTCGGTCGGACTTTGAATGACATGTATCACGCATAAGGCAGCTTTTTTTGTTTTCAAACATTGTATGTTCCATGTATGTTCAATGGTGTTAATCGACGGTCATTTACCCGACTTTAGTTTGAAAAGGGAGGCGTGGTTACCGCCTATGATCGTACGGTAATGCATTGAGAAGTTTTCTTGTTCGATAAAACGCGCAGAAAAACGCACTTTTGAACAAATTGATTTAGGAAAATGAAATTATTCGAAGCAAAATGTGATTTAGCAGAAAATCAATGGCTGATATATGTTTTGGAGCGGTATATTTTGGTTATTGCAGCATTCATGTCAATTTATAGAGACATTTTGAGATACTGTTTTGGCCCATGGAGATATTGTTTTTTGAATTTTTATGAAATTCCCCAGTTACTCCTGGTAGGAACCTATGGTGCAAATGGCTGGTGTGTGGTCATAAGGAATTCTGGCCAAATATATAACTTGAATGACCAGGACCATGGGGTTTGTGGCCAGGATTTTGGAACCAAGATGTTCGTCTTCTAGTGTTTTTGGTTTCTTCACGTAATTGAAGAGGAGGACCTACAGTGTTTTTTAAATTCGATATGTAATTGTGTTATTGAATTGCATTTTGGTGTATGCATGTGAGATTGCAAGTAGCGGGATGAAAACCAGCCTGCGAGTACTCGGAGTGGGACTCTCCCCTCAAGGTAGCAAGGACGAAATATCCTGAATATGGAATCACAACGTGGGTTAAGAAAAGGTCAATATTGCAGTCCTCCGCTAGTCTGTGTTCACGACATTGGTCTCTATCTCTATCTCACGTTTACAACGAATTTAGGACCTTTGGAGAAGTAATAAAGAAGAGAGAGAGAGAGAGAGAGAAAGAAAGAAAGAAAGAAAGAAAGAAAGAAAGAAAGAAAGAAAGAAAACGACCAGGAGAGATTTTTTAAAGAAAAGTGTTAGGCCTCTTTATTAATTCCTACACCATGCTATACAACACTGGATTGAAGGGGAAGAAGGATGAGTTAAGAATAGAAGCAAAGGATCAAAGCCTACCAACTAGACACCATCAGATTATTAAAAAAAATTATCAAACCCAAAAAGTAGCCTTTGCCAACAAACAACTAAATCATTTTGCTCTCAACGTCAAAATGTTCAATTTCACATTTATTTACGGACACACAAAACACAACATACACAACCAAGAGGGTGGAAGAAAAGAGAACAAAGAAACACGGACTTGGGTAAGCTCCTAGCGCAAGAAGGGAGAAGTTTGTGACACTTTAGCATAGCTTTCTGTGCATTTGTGGGCTAGCGCAAGCGTGTATTCCAGCGAAATTCTAACAAAGCCACCGGGAACGCTGACTCATCCTCTCACGTAGGCCAACCAGGCTTCTGGGTCCTTAGGCCCTAGCTCCTGCTCTCTTCTTCCGACTGCCCAGGTCTCTGCCTCCTTCTCTTGACTATCGGCTTCCCCAAAATTTTGTCGACTGCGCTGTTCTGTCCACTTCTCTATTCTGCGTTGGAACCTTCCTTCCCTTGTCTTATTCTGGTCTCACGGAAGATCTCGTTCGCAAGCCCTTTGTGCGGGTTTCGTGCCAAATCAGACAAAGGGATCCTCTGACTGGCACTCACCCACAACATCACAACGAATGCCCAACATCGTGTCACATTAGAGCAATACCAACATCAAAAGAAACAGAAAAGCAACAAATCCTAGGGAAAATAAATGGGAAGAAAACAACTGTATGGGTATTTTAAGCAACAAACTAGACCAGATTAATCGCAAGAAAACCTAGACATAGCTTAGAAAGAAAACATCAAAAGAAAAAGTGAATCTCTTTTAATAGCAGTTCAAAAGGCTGCCATAAAGACCAATCATAGAAAATCGAAAATTGGTAATACGCAATAGAATAGAACGTGTACGTCAAGTAGAGAGAATCGGTGAAACTCGAAATCATGTAATAAACGTATGCAGCAAACTAAGAGAGAAGGAGTACAAAACTAGGGTAGGGAAAGGTTATCCACAGGGAATTATTCAAGAAATTAAAATTTGACACTACTACCAAAGGGTATATGCACAAACCAAAATCCTTCCTGAAGAATAAGATAAACAAAATTCTCTGGGGTTTCCAGATTCAAGCGGATCAACTGATAAGACATTGCGGTAAGACATTGCGATGAGTATCAAAAAAATCATTTTGTCATCGAAAATGTTTTGACATCTCAGCAGACCACAGATTGAAAATAAAATAAGACAGCAAGATATCAAAATACTTGGATCTTGTCAGAGAACTGAAAAATCAATGGATCATAATTGGTAACTTTAATAATAATTGTGGTTTGTGTTCTTGGAACGGCCCATAAATGCTTGGAAAGACGACAGAAAAAACTGAAAACCCGAGAAAGAATCCAAACCATCCAGACCACAGAAATGTTAAGATTGGCTAAAGGATTCGGAATCAATGTTTATATCGACTAAAATAATCAGAAGAGTTTAGGAACCTGAGTAGACATTGTCACTCAGACTCCAATTAAAGTCCTCCACTTAACGCACGTCTGAAACACTCACAAGGAGTCAAATTATTATAAAATAGAATTCCTAGAATGCCGTACAATAAAAATTACTCTTCTCAGAATGTCCCAAACATGAATATAGAAACCGATATCCACCATATATGAGCCTCTTGATCTGATGATCATATAATAGTCTCCCAACTGTTTGTCTACACTATTAAAACATAAGTATGCATAGGCTCTATCAACAATATTGAATACTCTTTATAAATATAGCAAACAACATTACTACATTATTAATATACTGCTCACAAGAAACAAACACACACTGTCAATTGATTTATTCGTAATTAATCGCTGAAATGGAGAAAAAGTTCTAAGAAAATATCCCACCAACGTTGAGCCTTTTATTAATTTCGTAAAAGGAAAACATGACATTAACACACTGATATATTATTGATTCCATTAAAGAATAGAGAGAATTTCTAACTTTTAATACATTTATTGTGTCATTTCTTATCCTGTTAAAACCTCATTAAAAAAATAAATTATAGAAACAAATGAATGCAAAGGGTTTGTTGAAATTATTCAGAATAAAAACCAAATACAAAAAGAAATCATTTATTTCTTTATTTTTTTCATTCGTAGATTAGTTCTTTCAATTTTAAATTCTTGTATTGTAAACTCATTTCTTTATTCCTGAATGCATTCGACAGTTCTTTTATTTCTTCATTCTAAAATCTACCTGATTGTCTTTAAAGATTTTTTGAATTAAATTAATGTGCAAAAGTTACTTTAATATATTCAAAGCGAAAAATATAACACATAAAATTGCCATTCCTCTAAACCTTAATTGCATTTCTTGATCTTTGAGAGTCTCATTTCGAAATTTCATGATGTATCGAACTTTATGCAAATGCAGTCTTTAATTTATTTCGTTCATTTCTTCTTTTTTAAAATAATTTATTCTTGAAATCCATCTTCATTAACAGGATTAAAGATCGGTTCAAGATAGATTTTTTTAAGTTAAGCAGCGATAAACCCACTTAGTACAGAGGTGGGTGACTCCGAAATACCAACAGGTATCGTAAGAAGCTTGTGGCTTGCGTACCAGACTAATCAAAGCAAAGTATATTCTATATATATTATATCGTTGAATTTAATCATCAGTATATGACCATCGACAAAAACAGAATCGACGGATATCTGTAAAATCACCATGCTTCAATATAGCCGTTCTCTGGATAATTCCGTCTTCTATGGCGAAGTACTTCAACTCCGTACCCGATCTCCATTACTCACCATTGCTCTTACTGCCTATGAGTTCCCACACCGAAGCAATTAAGGTCAGGCTTATTTGATTTCGATAAAACTGTGCGAGTAATTACGCATTACCGTGTCGTACAATGCTGGATTTCTCGCTGCAGCCAAATACACCAGCTGCATAGACCAATAATAAAATAAAAAGACACTTGTTATTTGAGTAATAGTCTTTGAATGAAGTCACAAAAGAAATGAAGATCGTGAAGCTCTCAGTGTTCAGCAGATGACATAAAAGAATATAAAAAAGGCGCTCGTGTTGCAATGGTTATCGTAAGAAATGGACACCGGAAACCGATTTCAAATAATGAACGAATCTCTTTACATTTCATATTGTCTAATACACTGAAGAAAGTTATTAATCCAACAGTTCTCCATCCAAATATGCGTGAATAATTGGGCACACTGGGCTCGTTAACCTTAGTATGACAACTGATCTAAGAGAAGGAAAACTATGAATTAAAATTTGCATATGTCCGCTTAAAAATTGACTTTACTTCACATCCTGCTTCTGTGGAGCGTTTGACCAAATAGATGAATAAAAAATGGTTATCATTTTAAGTTTAAAAGACAACCAATTTATTGCGTTCTAACCTGTGGCTACTCAGAAGTTAACACTTCATCCAACTGGAGCTAGAAGGTTGAAATTGTTTTCATGAACTTTACTGAATAATCCACCCCGAGGATTAATTTTTATCTCCATTTAGATACCTCCATGTTAACTGGGATTGTAGCATACTCCTAATGCATCACTGCAGAAGAGTAAGATCTCTCCATAACGAGTGACTTGGATATGAGACTAAACTGGATCTAATTGTAAGTTATCAGTCTGCAAGCTTTCATTGCCGTGAATCCTACATCCACTCTGACCCGGAGTGGTAGTACTTGTTAGAGTCCTATTTTATGGGCCTAATAGATATATTTAATCGTTTACTTAACTAGGAACCATTTATTTATATGCAAACAAATAAATATAATTAGATATAGTTCTTAATGCTAAATAGCAATACTTGAAAGCATATAACGGTATTCAAACAAATGAGCTCTGGCTTGTTTAAAAATTATGATACCTACTATATAATCGCTTACAAATCCTATATTTCTTAAATAAATGTGTGTGTGTGTGTGTGTGTGTGTGTGAATATAAACAGGATTTGGCATTAAATAATCTATAAGTGTTGATAAGCTATAAAACACAGCCAGCCAACAACAACATTTTAGTTAGCCTTCTTCAAAAGTGATTTAAGTAAAAAAAAATAGAATATGAAAGTGACAGTAACATCAGTCATAGTTAAAACCTTTGTAACAATCTCCAATAAAATGGAAAGGACTATCGGGGAACCAAAAACCCAAGAACGAATTGAAAACGGCCTTGCCACAGCACAGTTATGATCAGTTCTTAAATTCTTGGAGAGCTGAGAAGTCTGTCTCTCAAAGAAAACTCTAGTGAATAACTACCAGTTGCTCCAAATAGAAAAAAAACTTGCAAAGAATAAGATGATGATATTATAAGTGACACTGTTTCGATTAAAGAATATATGAAACATGAAAATTCTGATTATGGTTAGTTTAAATGTTCAATATTAATTGAAGTACTTACGTTAGGAATATCTGGATTGTTTTGTGGGGGTAGTTAGAGTCATATTAGTGAATTCCCACCATTGATCTAATAATTGGTTGTTTAACTATGACTCTACAATTATAATTATTTCAGCTCTGGTGAGTTTTTTTTACACCAGCGTTGGCTGGGGGTGATTTCACTGGAGATTAAGTGAGAGCAAGTGTCATTTCGTTTCCAGAACTATTCAGAATATTCTGGCCGGTCTTAAGATGCTGTAAAGAAAATGGTTTCGATTGTCCACTGATTTTCAATTCCTGCAGTCACTTTTCCAGCTTCCTGCGGGCCATTCTGAGTGCACCAATTAAAATTGGGTTTACTTTGACCCTCATGTTCCACGGCATTTTCGTAAAGTATGACTGGCAGCAAATCTTCTCAGATCTCTACTATTATTCTTATTATTCGAGATGATCAGCAATTTCAAAATTGAATCTCTCTCACGATTCATAGTTGATCATCTTTCCGATTTCTTCTCTTTTTACCCCTTTTATAAAATTTTGCTGCATTCAACAATTATGTGATTAACTGTTTCATCTTTGTCAACACATTAGTCATTCTGTGGCGTATTATCATATTTACCCAACCCCTCCGCTCGGACAGGATATGACACAAGGTCAATTTTTAAGCGGAGTTTAACAGGTTTGAATTCAAAATTTTCCTTCTCAAGGCTGAAGAAACCAGTCTGCCCAAATATTTACCCATAGCTGGAGGGAGAATAATCGGATTCATACCTTTCCCAAGGGTATTAGTGCTATGTGAAATGCAATCAGTCTCGTCCAGGTTTTGAACTCGTGTCGCCGTGTCCATTTCCTACGACGATAACCATTATACCACGAGCACTTTACTTATTATCAATTATTATTTTGATATTATTATCATTATTAGTAGCAGTAGTAGTTGTAGTAGTTGTTGTTGTTGTTGTTGTTGTTGTTGTTACCCTTTTAAGAGTTTTTTACACCGAGTTAGCTGATGGTCTTCCACTGGAGTGACTGCAAGTCTCATCTAGTCTCCAAGACTCTTCTTAGTATTCTAGCTGATCTTAATAATACTGTAGTTTGGATAATCTCCTCTTTTTCTCTTATTTTCAAGTCTTCCCGTCCAATTTACAATCCTTTGGGGACTGCACCGGGCGCACCAATTACAATTAGTATTATTACCATCACCATATTCCATAGCTTCCTCAGCTCTCCAGCGTGATTTTTCCCGCCTTGTGAGATTTTTACACCAGTATTTGCTGACAGTCCTTCAATGAAGTCTGAGTGACACTAACTCTCCTTCGGGACACTTCTCAGTATTTTGTCCTATCAGAGTAACGCTGTAATATGGATGGTCTCAGCTCGTCCTTTGGTTTCCAACTATTCAGACCTTCTTACTAAACCATTCCAAACGCACCAATACAATTACTGTCAACTTAATGTTCCATAGTTTTTCTTTTAGTTCTCAGGAAGTATCAAAGTGTTTTTCTCTGTTTTCGTCTCTATTGATTTTCCCTCTGTAGTTCTCTTAATGGCTCTCTCTCTTTTTTAATTATCAATAGTTCTGGTCTTATAGCCGGGAGTAGTTGACCTCTTTATATCACAAAACCCCAAATAATTTTGTACGTCTAATTTTTCGTTTTTTTCAATATTATGTTACTCTTTGAGATTTCTTCACGCGAGCATTAGCTGATGGTCTTTCAATGGAGTCTGATTGAAAGCAAGTCTCCTCGAATTTCCAGGACTCTTCTCAGTATTCTAACCGATCTTAATAATACTGTAGTTTTGATCGTCTAATTTATAAGTCATCCAGTCCCTTATATCAAGCCTTGGAGGATTCTTGAGCACACTAATTACAATCCCTCAATTATGTTCCATAGTTTGTTTTTTTTAATTATCTGGAAAGTTCCAGGTACTTATATCTCTTTTCACTTTCTTTTATTTTCACTCAGTCGTCCGCTGGGATGGCAAAGTTCATTATTCAGTTTCTTGTGGACTATCACAAGGTCTGCTCTTCTGGCAGGGATAAGCTGAGCTGTTTGTATCACAAAATCCCAGAGAAATTTGTGCGTCATTTTCCTGGATTGATTCCGAGTTTGGATTATACCACATGTTCCAAGGGTAAAATTATTATTATTATTATCATTATTATTATTATTTTGCACAATAACCAATGGATCTCCTTTTCCACCCCTCTGCGTTTAGTTGTTTTTGTGGTTTTCACATATAATGAGATTAATTCTTATGTCCTTCTCAACACATAATATACATTTGCTATTTATTATGATTTTATCCTTTAAAAGTTTTTCATACTAGCGTTAGCTGATGGTTTTCCATTGGAGTTTGAGAGAGAGCAAGTCTCCTCAAATCTCCTGGACTCTTTTCCGTATTCTGGCCGATTTCAACGATGCTGTATTTTCGATGACCTCCACTCGTCCAGTCTCTGTACCAGTACTTTGGTGACTGTATCGAGCGCACCAATTACAATTAAAGGCGTCAAATATCTAGAATATTACAGACGTCAAAGAATGAAGTGTACTATTGCCTGTAGTGTCATGCAGAATCTGGTGCAATGTTGACAGAAAATATCTGGGAGGCCCAGAGTAAACATCTATTGCAGGGGATAAATGATTAATCGTGTCTTGCGAAAAGAAACCGAAAGAAAACTGCCCCTGAACTAACTGCTGAATTTATTTTTATATGTCAATACGTAAAATCTGTAAAGCGAAAACTTTTTTTTCTATTGGGCTTAATGGATGTGTGTCAGTTAAGAAAACTCGATTAAAAGAAAAATAAGGTGAAATAACAAAAATAGCAAAAAAACTAGTTAAAATTTAGAAGATTGAAAAAAGGTATAATGGACAGATGAATTTTTTTTAAGTAAACGAAGAACATTAGTTGTCTAAATTTCAGAAACGAAGCTTGTTGATTTTTATCATTAAGGTTTTTCGGACTATTGTCTTTATCGTTATTGTTATTTCGACAACGTTTCGGTCGATATGTCCTCCGGCCTTCTTCAGGAGTTTGTTGAACTCGAGAACCTTCACGGAACTTCAAACTACGTCCTTTATTGAATCCACGATGGTCACCAGCAGGACACATGGCGGTTATAGGCGTTGGTTCCCTAAGCTTCTAAGGAGACAAGCATCTAGGGGTTGCAGGTTCAATCCCTACTGCAGGCGGGTAAGAATACAGGAATACTTACCACTTGTACCCGGTTAATATCTGAAGAAGGCCGGAGGACATATCGTCCGAAACGTTGTGGAAATAACCATAAAGATGAAGACAATAGTCCGAAAACCCTTAATGATAAACGAAGAATGTCTCTCAGATGAACGCTTTCTATACGAATGAGTACAAAAAGCAGTGTCAACTGTTAAGCATCAAGATGATGTTGTAATGGTTTGGTTATGATTTGGATGTGACATTGCTGAAGGCATTACGCGAAAAGAAAAATATATCTTTATACTGCAAAGGCATTCAATTCTTTCTGGCTGCTCCAATACTGGAGAAAATTTTGTTTTGCAACGAGACAAAACGAAGCTCAAATCTGTGTAGAAATTATCTAAAATCAAAGGAAGATGAGGGAATCTTGAAAATCATGACTTGTTCCACTCTGTTTCCAGATCTTTCACCAATTCGACGAGTGTGGGATGAAATTGATCGTAAAATTAGAAGTGAACTGCCTGAGAATAAGCAGAAGTTGTTTACACCTTTACACAATTCTTGGCCATCACTTCAACCAAAATACATTAATTAGTTACTTAAAAGAATGCCAAGAATTTGCTCTGCCGTAAAAATTCCTTTCGGTGAGTTCTTTGATAAAAACAAATGTATAAATTTACTTT
Source organism: Sepioteuthis lessoniana (assembly GCA_963585895.1). Taxonomy (NCBI): domain Eukaryota; kingdom Metazoa; phylum Mollusca; class Cephalopoda; order Myopsida; family Loliginidae; genus Sepioteuthis; species Sepioteuthis lessoniana. Next base: position 87,634,842 of record OY757927.1, read on the forward strand.
CAATTTAAATTGTAATTATGATTATGTTATATTCATTTTGATTTAGATTATTTGCTTAATTGCATGCAAATATAGAAAAAATTATTTTATTTCTTTAAAGACAAGAAACTTTATAGAATTTTTCAAGTTTTGAGGAAAAAATCAATGTGGTTCCAAATTTATAGTCAGTGTTGTATATATTAGTTAACCTCTCCGCCCAAACTTGATACGACACAAGGTCAGTTTTAAATGAGAGTTTTAACAGGTTTAAATTCAGTGTTTTTCTTCTTCGGGAACGGATATCCTACTAACGTTAAAGGATATAGTGTGAACGACTATTTACCCATAGATGGAAGGAAAATAGTTTGATTGATACATTTCCCGATGTTATTTGAGCTATTTGAAATACTAACAGCTTCATCCTGAATTTGAATAAGTGAGCTTTTCCTGCGATGGCAATCATTACACTAAGAGCATTTCTAGTTAGCTTTTATAAAGCTGGAACAATTATGCTTTAGATGAGGATTATCTAGCAAGAAATAATGAGTTAAACTAACTTGCTAATGATCTCAGAGAAATAAATACGTGTCTTTTTAGATTGATATAATAATTTGCAAAGATTAAATCTCAATTTATATCAGGATTTTCAATTCTAAAAGAGGCATTTTTTTTTTATCGGCGAGTCGCCCCAAACTTCATGGTAATCGGCCGTCTTCATAACAGCAGAAGTATTTACAGGGTTGCAGCTCGAGACACGATAACTTTAGGAATATTGATTTTAGGTCCTCCTGAATTACAACGACCTGTAATGT
>OY757927.1:87638132-87663132 GCA_963585895.1 Sepioteuthis lessoniana
CAATAAGCTATGGTTAATCAAACTCTTTTTCGGAAACTGGGGACCAGCACACAAAAAATCCAGAAAGGAAGAAATCACTCTATCCCGATTACGAACTGGTCACACAAGACTTAAACAATCCTTTATATTCAAACAAGAAAAAACACCTTAATGTATTGACATTTCAAATACCTTTCACTGTTAAACACATTCCCATTGAATGTATAGCTTTCACTTACATTTTAAATAGGTTTGCAATGTAAATAATATGAAAGATCTATTTGAAAGTATCAAAATTGATGTAATTTTGTCCTTTCTGAGAGAAAAAAAAATAATCAAAAATATAAATGTAAGTCTGATCAATTCCATACCAAGTTCAAGCCCTACAACACGATTCTGGACGATTGCTAACATATCGTCTAAAACATTAATAAAAGAAATGTAATAGTATACTCACAATATACTTTATTCCCGAACCCCAAGGGGCACAAGTAGACATGCCGTTCAAATCTATTTAAGAAAATTCATCTTTGGAACTCTTTGTTAGTGGGATCTTGAATACTTATCTCCTGTAGAGGGATAATCTCCCCTCAACGAAAAGGGAGTCCTCTGTATGACTGTAAACTATATCTGATGGTGAGAGTCCCGTTCTAGAGATTTGAGGAATCTGGGATAATCCTTTATTGATACTGCAACCAAATCCACTCTAAACCAGAGCGATAGTATATGCTAGTTTCCTATCAATAGTTCCAACAGATATATTTTAAAATTATTAGTATTAGATTGGAATACTTTCTACCTTACAATTGTATAGTGTTTCTATTAAAATAGTTTTTGTCTCATCATCTTGTCGTGCCACCAGCACGGATATCCCTGACCATCTCTCGCCACTCCTCCCAATTGTTCATCGCTTCTGGCCGGTCCTAAGGGTTACATCCCGTATCCTCACAGAGCTGCTGCATGTAGGTTCAAGCTGGTCCCTCTGCTTTTAGCATGGCCATATGAGGTGGGTCCATAGGAAAACATCACTTATGAGCTCGTCCTCGCTTCTCCAGCAGTGTTCTGCATGTCTGGTTCGTCTAACTTTGATAGATTTCGTGATGGGAGGTAGGTAGCCGAACAGCTGCTGCTTTTCGGGGTGTTGCCTCCTTGGCTTGTTCAAAATTGTTCAGAGCATTTTTGTGTAGTTGCCGTCAAGCTTTTTCTCCATCCGTTTAGTTAGCGTCTATGTGGTGCATCCATATAGCAGTATCGACACGACCGCTGCTTGGAAGAAACTGCGTTTCATTTTATCTGACTTCCATATCACTGATAATCTATCGGTAGCTGTCCATGCTTTTGCTAGTCGCGTGTCGATGTCTTTTTCGGTATTGTAATCCGTATTTACTAAGGATTATTATTAATTACTTGAAACATAACTGAAAAATTATTTTGTATTTGTTATAAGTCCTTTTTATCAAATAAATGTGTATAAAAACTCACAAACAACTACACACATACAGATATAAACGTTCAGTAAACGTGATTCTCTAACCTCTTGGCATAAATTTATCCCAAACAGTTTGAAAAATCATTGAAATCATTCAATCAATCAACCAACAGACTCATCTTCCCAATCAGGTGCGATTTTTCAAGGATATTTTCTTATTTTTGTTTGATAACCAAAGTCAAAAAATCATGATATATTGACTCAATGATCTATGAATATCATAATCAAATTCTATTTTAATCTTTTATCCTTCAGCTTTTGGCGTTTGAATAAAATATCTATAGGTTGGTTTTTTTCATAGCAGGCTTGACATTCATGTCAGTCTTAGGAAAATTATATTCTAAATCAACACTCGATGGCAACTCACAATTTTCAAAACGTATTTCTTTTCAGAAAAAAAAGACATGTGAAACTTCTTATAAGTTATGTAGTTTGCTAACTGTGGTATAGAGTTGCAAGTATGAGCATCTGATAAGAATTAAACTCAAGAAAAATGCCCAGAGAAGTTTTCTTGCTAAACATCTCTCTCTATCGCAGGTTGTCATAGATAATAGAATGCATGAAGAAACGACTTGTTTTGTTAATAGCAAGCAAAAGATTATTAAAATTTATAACAATTCTTAATGTATGACTTGCTGAAATACCATGAACTTAATTGAAGCTTGCAGCAACATATATACCTTCTTAATTAAGCAACTGCCGTGCAAAATCATTTCCTATGTATAATAAGTGTACATCCTAAACTTGATTATTTAATATCAAACCTTTTACTTGGATACAAATTCTTTTAAATTATATTTATATATATATAACTTAAAAGAGTTTATATATATATATATATAAAGAGAGAGAGAGAGAGTGTGAGAGAATGGTGTGATTGATATATCTAAGGACAGCAAAGGCGAGAAACAAACAGTCAAGAAAAAGCATTTGTTATGTTTTGACCTGTTGACCCGGCCAAAAATGCCATTCAAGGTGGTGCACCGGAAGGAAGTGACACATCCCGGTCGCTGGAAATCGGAAGAGGTTGCGCAGGCGTTGAGGTGTGTCTATATTACTGCGTGGGAGTTTGAAGGTAGTATAAGGCCGACGAATTGAGGACAGTTGGAGATAGGCGAGAAGGAGGGCAAGCAGTACAGTGGAAGACGGAGGTAGACGCGTTGTAGTAGGGAAAGCCAGCACACAGAAGAGTTTACTCCAGGGTCCGGTTGAGCAGCCATGAAGAATGAGAAAGACACAACGCTGACGGCCATAACTTTGGGGTCAAAATATTTCAGTAATGTTCGGTCTCCAGCTCTCTCTCACACGCAAACGTGGAACAACTTTTTCGAAACTTACAAATAAAGATGAGAGGTAAAATATTTTAATTAGAAGTCTTCCTGCGTCTTCTTTCCTGCGTGCGTCGTTTGTTCTTGCGACTTTATCATCGGGCGTCTTAATTATTATTGCATCGGTATGTATCTAGCATATATATGTATCTTTCTGCATGAATCAGCAGATGACTATATAACACATTGACTCAGTGTCCTCGCTATTCTAACTTAGATATAGTCTATCACTGATATTAAACACTCTTTATAAATACGAGGATCGTTCAAAAACTTGTAAGTCTCATCTAGAAAGAAGAATATAACTGAAGAATAGAAAGAAGAATATAACTGATTTTTTCTTATTTTATTCGAAGTGACAATGTGGTGCCACAATAAAAATATTCAGTTACGCTTTTCTTTCTAGCTGAGGCTTAGAACCTTCTGAACACCCTCGTATATGGTTGGTTGGTTGGGTTTTATGGCATATCAACCTTTGTAGGTTATTTAACGCCAAATCTATTTCTATGTAAATAATCAGTTCTATTTCAAACAATTCCGTTTTGCATAAGCGCGCAGTTTAAATGTAAGTACGGTTTAATTGTCAAAAACATTTCTATTTCAAGTTATTCAGTTTAGTCAAACAAATCAGTTTAGCATAAATACGCAGTTTAAATTTAAAAAATCAGGATAATGAAGGAAGCAGGGTTTAGTTCTATTTAACACATAGATAGGACCCTATCAGGTGCTAGCACTCCGGGCCAGATGGCAATAAAGGGGTACTCCGCATTCCCCAAAGCTCCATCATTACTGGAACCTCACTATCAGATTGTTTAGTGTCATGTCCAGGACATTCGTTGGGGAATGGGGTCCTTACCCCTCTACAGAGGTGCAGTCGGTGTACAACCCCAGCCGACTTGGTAAACCCTCGTATAGTAAACTACATTATTTATCTGTATTTATAAAGGAGTCCACTCTATTTTTGTACGTATGTGTCGACTTATAATTCAGTAAAGAGAAGTCATCAAACTTTCCAATTGTGCATATACTCTTTCATATCTTAATGATAAGGAAAAGTAGAAATTTTAGGTTTTGATTTTAACTGATTAAATGATAAAATTCAATAATTAAAAATCAATTTACAGTTCTTCATTCGTAGACACCAAAAGCAGCAGGTGCAAACTCTTGAAGATCTGCCATATTTAAATATCACACAAATTGGAAAGGCGAAATATGTTTTGGAATTTAGTACGAATTTTTTTTTTTTTTATAATTCTTTTGTGAACTAAAAGAACTGATAAAAATGTTTCAAACCAATTGAACGTTTTTAAAAATATCATTTTAAATGTAAACCCAAAAACGAAATTTTAATATGAAAATTCTTACATTTTTAATAATTTACTTCTTTTTATTGTAAGTACCCCTTTTTATTCCTTATCTTTGCTTTTATTTTACTTACCTAAAATATTACATTTTTAGAAGGTAAAAAAATTACATGAATTAAACGAAATCAGTGTTTTCCAATAACTCAAAAAACTGATTTTAAACCGAATATTTTTCATAATTCTTGGAGAAAAATATATGAAATTTTAATCAATGTAACTCAAAAACTTAAAAAAATCTATTCATTGAATAAATGAATTCTTTTCATGGAATTAAAACGCAAAATTTTGCAGCTGAAATTTGGACACATTTTTATTTCCCAGTTTCTTTTTTTTGTAACATTTTTATAATGTAAACAAGAAAATAAATCCAACGAATACATTTTTATCATTGTAACTAAACAGGTAATTAAGAACTATAATTAAATTTGGTCATATTTCTTTTCTTTCTTTTTTTTTTTTAGAAAAATACAATTACGGTAATTCAAATCTCTCACGTGATTAAAGTTAGTTATTTTTTTAAATACTATGTAAATGAAAAATATTTCCCAAATAAAAAAATACGTGAATCCTTAGATTATTTTATCGTCAAATTTTTAAATGGTAGCTAAAACTTTGAATTCAAACTATTTTTTGAAAATTATTAATAAAGAAATACTTCAGTAACTGGGCATTAATCGTAAAGAATAAAAATTTATTAGAAAAAAAAACACCATGAAAATATTCTAAACTTTTCATCAGTAAAGGATTACATGATTTTGTTTATTATATTGAATTTAAATCTAAAAGATAATGAAAATAAAAACAAACCAAGAAATTATCAAATAAAAAACTATTTTCATTTCAATTAATATGCGAAATCTCTGAACAACAAAAAAGTACATATTTTAATTCTTAACTTACTCAATTCTTCCCCCTTTCTATCTCATTCATTCAAAAATCATTTTAGTCTGGTAAGGGTCCAATACACACACACACACACACACACATTCTCGGAATTCGTCTCTAAAGTCCATCGCACACGGCAGCAGGTCGTCCAACACTTGCGTGCTCGTGGGAAGGGGTCCAAAGGAGAACACCACTTACAAGTTGAGCCTTACTTCTCCAGCAGTGTACCACATTACTTGTATGTCTTATTTGAATGGTTTTATAGATGGTGGATGTTAACATATATATTTATATATATATATATATACCTTGAATACACGCGGTTAAACCGGTGCCAGTAGGTGTTGTCAGTGATGTTTTAATCTTCTGGGTCATTGGGGAGGTTCGGGTCTTTCAACATCATACTCCCCGCACCAGAACGACCCCCTCAGAAATGATCAAATTCTGAGTCACCTACGCTATAAGACGCTAGACAAATTATGGCTTGGACGGCTCGAAATAAATAATCTCTCAGACCAGGCTGAGCATTCGATTGGCTGTTGAAACCAGCCAATCGTACGCTCGGCTTATTCTATTTAAAGGTGAGTTTGTGACTTTTCATTTTTTTAACAAAATAAAAATATATATATATATATATATACATATATTTTTAAGCATACATACATACATACATACACACATATATACATACATTTATATATATATATATATAGAGAGAGAGAGAGAGAGACGTGCATATACATCTATCTATATATATATACTTATCTACGCATATATAAACTTAGGGACGCGTTTCACGTTAAAGGAAAAGCAACATAATCTTATGTAGAACACCGATTTATACAAAATAAACCTGGTCCAGTGAGCTGGAACCGGAGAATACAGCGACTGAATCTTTGCAGAGGAGTAATACCCCTACAACTTGAGTCCTGGATATGACACTAAACAATCTGATAGTGAGGCTCCAGTAATTCTGGAGCTTTGGAGAATGCAGAGTACCCCTTTATTGCCGTCGTTCCCCGGTCTACTCCAGCCGGGAATGGTAGCACCTGATAGGGTCCTATCTATGTGTTAAATAGAACTAAACAGTGTACTTATACCAAACTGAATGGTTTTTAATAGGACTGTTTATATGTATATAAACGGATTTAGCATTAAAAAACATACAATGGTTGATATGCCTTAAAACCAAACCAAATAAAATATGCCATTGGAGAAACATACAGCACTTTTTACACACACAAGACAGCACGTACACACACACGCACACATATATACATATATGTGTATGTCTGTGTCTGTGTGAGTGAGCATTTTGCTATATCAAATAAATAATAATGGCTTCATTATCATAATATCGCTTATATAACATACGACTCTATCAACATAATCACCAGCGCTGGGAAACTCAGTTTCTTGATGATCAATCTAAATTCATATATATTTGAAAATATTTCTATATTAGTGTTGTGGTCTTCAGATAAGACCGGTGGCAGAACAACTCAAACAACGGGTAATAGGTAGATATTATTGTATTAGCAGAAAAAGTAAGTCGTACAAAGGGAGTACTAGCTGTGCTCGGCTTGCAGGCCGTCAGTCAAATGTCTCGTAAGGAACGAGAAGTTGTCTCACCTGAGCGAGCTAAGCTCGGAGAATATGTTTAGGTTGGACGAGTCCATCTTTGGGGTATTGCAGGATATGTCCCCATAACAATTAGATATATTTTTCAAATAGAATAATTATATTATAAATTGTATTACCATGGCAAGAAAATTCGACAAGCATTGTACGCGTCATGCGGAATCACTGGACAGTATTTTTTTCCGTATTAGGTTTTATCAGCAGTGCATACTCCACGGAAGATCGAACCAGCAATCACCAATTGCTTAGCCAAAACCCTACCATTGAGCTACTGCTCCACATCGCACACAACTCATCTCTAATTAACTGGTCATCTTAAATCCGCGGCTAATTTACTGGAAGTGTCTTGTAGTAACATCCGTACTCTTACAGAGGACACCGTCACCTCTATGGCTATGTCTACCATTCTACACTTCTGTATGAGTTTGGTTTAATGAGGATTTAGGGGAGTGTGTGTGTGTGTGTGTGTGTGTGTGTGTTCATAGATGGATAGACAGCTAGTGTTGAAATAATAGATGATGGTAAATCTAACAATATGATAGAAATATGTGGAAAGTTGGATAACTCAAACACTTATTTGCGGTGTAGAAGGCACGAGTTATTAAAATGCAATAAAAGAACAAAATATCGCGTCTCTAAACCGGTTCTAAGTGTTTGATTTATCCAACTTTTCACATATTTCTATCATAGATAGATAGATAAAAAAATAGATCTAAGTTGAAATAACGTAGACAATATCAACTATGTGATCATCAAAAACCTACTTAAAGTGGTACTATTTACCAATCCCTCCGCTCGAGCAGGATATGACACAAGGTCAATTTTTAAGCGGAGTTTAACAGGTTTTGAATTCAGAGTTTTCCTTCTCCTAGACTAGTTGCCTCACCAAGGCTGAAGAACCTAGTCCGTCCTACTATTTACCCATAGCTGGAGGGAGAATAAGGGGGTTCATACCTTTCCCAAGGGTATTTGCCCGAAAGTGAACGTAATAGCGCGACTGGAGTACGAACTCGCGTACTACGATTCCGCAGTTCATCGCTTTAACCATTACACCACAAGGACACCCACCTACTTAAAGTGGTGATGGCCCCTTCTTGTTTAAAATATATTAACTTTTTTACTTGTGTTCACGGCTAATCCAATGCTTCCTGTTACTTGCTCAATGCTCTACTGCACTTCCCAAGAATTATACCTGCTGTTTTGAATAAATCCTTGGAGCAGCACCTCAAAAAACATCTTTATGGCCACTTACCTTCCATCTTACAAACTATCAAAGTAAGACAAACAAGACATGCTGGGCAATGCTGGATAAGTAAGAAAGAACTCATTACCAACGTTTTTTTATGGACTCCTATACACTGATGATCATCAAAGACTTAAATACATCAGATCTGCACGGAAACCAGGTGCTGTCTAGAGGACCAGTCAGGAGTGATAGACAATAGGGAGGGATGTCAAGACACTCTGTGCTTTTACTGGGATGTGATTATTATTATAATAATAATTAATATTATTATTTACTCATAAGAGTTTTTCGCATGAGTGTAAGCTGATGGTCTTTCACTGGAGATTGAGTGACAGCAAGTCTCCTCAAGTCTCCAGGACTCTTCTCAGTATTCTATTGTTTGGAATGTCTCCATTCGGCCGCCAACTTCCAAATCTCCCAGGCCCTTTAATAATCCTTTAGTTACCGTGCCAAAGCACCAATCACATTTCGTATAATTATCACCTTAATGTTCCATAGTTTTTTTAATTCTTTAGCAAGGTTGAGGTACTTATGTCTCTTTTCACATTCTTTCAGTTTTATTCTGTGGTCTGCTGGGACAGAAAAGTCGAAAATTTGGCATATTTTCTTTTTTTTTTTTTGTTGTTATTGTTGATTATTATAAGGTCTGGCCTTCTGGCCGAGATTAGGTGATCCGTTTGTCGGTCAAAGTCCCATAGGAGCTAGTGTGTGTCATTTTCTAGGATAGGTATTATTATTATTATTATTATTATTATTATTATTCCAAGTGAGTTTTTTTACAACAGAAGTTGTTGATCTTTCATTGACGTCTGAGTGACCACAATTCTCCAGGACTCTTCTCATTATTCTAGCCGATCTCAGTAATGATGAAATTCTAATAATCTCTGCTCAGTTTTTTCATCCCTCTCGTTAATCCAGTTATAATGGTATCATCCTAACTTTCATTCTTCATCGCTTTTTCGTTCTCCAGAAAGGTTTGAGTGAGTATCTCTGTTTTCGTTTTTATCAGATATTGTATCATCACGGTATATATATATATATATATATATATATATATATATATATATATGTGTGTGTGTGTGTGTGTGTGTGTGTGTGTGTGTCTCTGTCTGTGTGAATTTTTAGGGTTTCGATGCATAATTATCTACACACACGGATATGAAGTTTTTGTTTGGTAGTGTTTTATGGTATATTAACACTTGTGGGTTATTTAACACAAAATCTTCTTATATATATATATATATATTGAGTCATTGAGTGACAATGAGATAGATAGTTTTCTAAGAACACAGTTTGTAGGTAACATTATTTTTAAATGAACCAGAGCTCATTAAATTTGGTTATTTGGTTTCAAATGTTGCTCAAGCTAATAGTTCTATTTGCACACAGTTAAATGATTTCAGGTATAGTAAATGATTTCCTAGTTTTATTTGGCTCACAAATTGGACCCTAATAGTTACAATTACTCTGGGTCAGAGTGTAACATGGAGTAATGACAATAAAGGGAAACTCCTGATTCCCTAAAGCTCCAGGATTTGAGCCAGTTGATAAAATGTTTTGGACATTCTTAATGGAAGGTTTCTTACTCCTCTGAGGAGATACAGTTAGCGTATTCTACAGACCAAGCCGACGGGGCTAAGATAAAAAAGGTTATAGAATAAATTCACATGCAATAAGTATTAATTAAAATGAGTCTCTGAAGTGTCGTGACTAACGTGCTGGTGTGCGACATCTCGTAGTAAATGAGATCAAATTTCAGCCACTACAGCTACAACATTTACTTTTGGTCTAATGCCCTTGGCAAAAGTACGAAATCCCTTATGATACCTGCAGTATCATTAATGTTCTTTAAAGATTGCTTTGGTATCAAATAACGCATGAGCTGATAAGGAGTGATATATGCCTTGAAACGAAGAAACTGGGACATGCCTCTTGATAGATAGATAGATAGATAGATTCGAGTTGCATACGACAAGTTTCCAGACTTTTTTCGTATGGGCATTTAAAATTTTCGTAGACTCTTGAGCATTCACTATGTTATTGCTATACATCTTATGAGATGACTTCAAATGAACAGCTACAGTAGCAATTGGAATATACGCTACTAAAGCCTGATTATCACAGCTGGTGAATTTCAAAAATGCAATCTGGCACTTTAGAAGAACGATATGCAATAAAATTCTGTTTTAAACTTGGAAAAACATGCCAGAGAAACGTATGGAATGCTTCAGACTGATTTTGGAGCATCTTGCATGAATCTAGTATCAGTTTATGGGTGGCATAAGAGATTCAAGGAAGGCAGAGAGTCTCTGAAAGATGATGAGCGGTATAGGTGGAGTAAGGAAGTCAATAGACCAGAGTTGATTGGCCAAAGGGTTACGGTTAGGGTTACTATGTTGAGGTTTTAAGGAAGTTCAGAAAGAGATTCCGTCGGAAGAGGCCAGCACTCTTCAAATCGGGTCAGTGGCATTTCCACCAGGACAGTGCACCAGTCCACGACTCCATCCTTGTCACAGACTACTTGACCAATATGGGCATCAAGACAGTTCCTCAGGCTCCCTGTAGTCCAGAGCTTGCTCCCTGTGACTTTTACTTATTCCCTAAGCTCAGAGGCTGTCGTTATGAGACAATTGAGGGGATGAAAGAGGCTGTGACGAAGGTCATTGACACGCTGACACAAGAGGACTTCCAGAAGTTGTTGGAACGGTACAACAAGTACATTTCAGCCGGAGGAAATTACTTCGAAGGGGACTAGAGTTTCATGTGTGTACTATCAATAAAAGTCAGGAAACTTATCGTATGTACCTCATAGATAGATAGATAGATAGATAGATAGATATTGAGAGAGAAAGAGTTTGTGAGGTGGATATTAAGGGTGCGAGAAAGACAGACAATCATATAATTTCAAGCAATAATAAATAACCTATTAAAAAGTTTGGTCTACCACATTCCACAGATCAAAAAGATTAAGATGTCGTAGAAAAAAATGAAATGTTGGGTTTATGTGTGTAAGAGTTGATCGCTTTGTTTACCGGTATATTTCGCGAATTATAATTGAATATTCCTGCTCCAAGCTAACAAACTAATTTCCTCTCTTCTCTGCCATAGACGTCATTTGCCGACTAACCCCTGCCATTCCATTCTCTGTCAATTAAATCCCGCTGCTGTAGGTGTGTGAACAGAAACACTAATAAATTCCACTAAGAAAACATTTAAAATTTTTTAAATGCTTTCTTAATGGAAACACACGGAAAAATAAGGAAAATAAATTGCAGAATACTTATACAACAACAGGAATCTTCAGAACAATAGCTCAGATTTATGTGACATATATTTTCAATTAATTTTTCCTACCGTTTCACAAACATAAAAATATAAAAAATAATTTTGTATGTAAACATAGATGAAAGAAAACAAGTCATACAATAAAAACTGAAGGTGAAGCAATAGTTATCTAAAATCATAACATAACAAGTTATATGGAAACAAAATAGTTGTCATGACCTTTCATTCATAGAACTAATTTTACGCATGTGCTCGATGCCTGAAGGCACTGTCATAGCTGAAAATATATACAATACCCAAACTCACGAATAAACAAGAGGAATAGTTGTTGTTGTTTTTTTCTGTCATTGCAATATAGGTTCATATATAAACATTTATTATTCCCTGCCATTTTCTGCTATGAATAACCAACATTTTTCCTATCGTTTTATTTCGTATTCAATATTAAGATAAATGAACGGAAGAAACTGAGGTGAGGTATAATATTGCATTTTGCGAACAATAGCGACAGTCTTGGATACTATGTGAAAATTTATAGTTTTATATGCATTGAAAAATTCGGTATTAACTGCCTTTCGCCTTTGTTTTTAAATCTTAGCAGGAATACTGAGAAGAATCCTGGAGACGTGAGGAATTTTGCTGTCACTCAGGTTGCAGTGAAAGACCATCAGCTAATGCAGGTAGGGAGAACTCGCTTGCAATAATAATAATCATAATCATAATAGATCACTTAAAAGACAGACGTGAATAGCCCAACACAAGAAAACAAAGCAGAAAAGCAAACATCGCCCTACTAGCAACGAGAACACTCAATTGATTATCCACCCTCAAAAAAAAAAAATGGAGAAAAAATGGTAACCTAAGTGAACTTTTTATTTCTTTTCTAATGTCTCTTAGAAAATAATCTTGTAGAATACACTGACTGCACCTCTGCAGAGGGGTAAGACCCCCTCAATGAGTGTCCTGGTATGACACTAAACAGTCTGATGGTGAGGTCCCAGTAATGCTGGGCCCTTAGGGCATATGGAGCACCCCTTCATTGCCATTACTCCCAGGTCCACTTTGGCCCGGCGTGGTAGTACCTGATAGGGCCTTATCTATGGGTTAAAAAGCACTAACAGCATACTTATGCTAAACTGAATTGTTTGATTAAACTGAATAGTTTGAAATAGAAATGTTTTGACAATTAAACTGTACTTACATTTAAACTGCGTACTTCTGCTAAACTGAATTATTTTAAATAAAACTGTTTTTGACATTGAAACTATACTTGCACTAAACTTTACTTGTTATATATAACTGCTTGTATAGTTTGAAATGGAAATGTTTTTGACAATTAAGCTGTGTACTCATGCTAAATTGAATTGTTTGAAATACAACTGATAATTTACATTAAATGGATTTGGCGTTAAATAATCTACAAAGGTTGGTATGCCATGGAACCCAACAACAACAAACCATCAGAAAATAATCAAAGAGCATTGCATATTCTTGTATTTTCATGTCTGACTTGAGTATAATATTTGCGTCGGTGTAGAAATAATGGAGAAATTGAATGGACATTGAAGAATAAAAGGTAAACAAATGTATTTTTCGGGGTTGTCTTGCGAGTCAAGTGACGGACTTTTTCAGTCAAAACGACTTAAGTGGAACAAGGTGACCCAAATTATATAAAACTCCTGAAAGCAGAAGGAAATTCAGAAAAAAACTTTAAGACAACTAACAGCTCATGGTTTAAAGAACAAAATATCAATAAACGGAAGGAAAAAAAGTTAACTATGGAAATTATCGAATTTAGAAAGGAATATATTTACGAAGGACATTTTTTTGTGACCTGCGTAAAAGTTTAGTAACTTAAATCGTTCTAGATCACATCTGTGACAGTTAAGCACATAATAAACAGCACCTGGGTGTGGTACAGCTGCAATATACTACCTATGATCAAAATGACAAATTGAAACATAACACAACGTGGGACCCAGACAACAAGTCAGGGTGTCATGATAGGCAGGTGCTCCCTTCATAGCCGACATGGGGCATCTGAGGTGGAGACTGCGAATGCCGGCTGTTCTTTTTCAGGTACACAACCACGACTATAGAAGCACATAAGTCATAAAGTTTATCAGAAATTATGAAAAACAGGAGAGTGGAACTGATAGCAAGTGGGAAAAGTTTTGCTTAGGTAAAAATCCAGTGAGTAATCTTCCAGGGAAATGTACTATTACCATTAATATTTGTAATTGTGATGATGTCACTGAATCACATACTTAAGAATTGCACAAGAAGATGCAAACATAAAAAAATTGCAAGAAATAATCAACCACCTAATGCACAGGCTGATACAATCTTGGTGATTGCAGGAAAAGATCAACCCACTAATATACATGGACAGCATCAAACTTTTTACCAAAAACAAAAAAGAATTACAAACCCTAATACAGACATTAAGAATATACTATGATGATATAGTCATGGGGTTTGGTACAGAAAAATGTGCCATGCAAATAAGGAAAAAAGGGAAAATGACAAATGACTGGAGAAATAAAACTACCTAATCAAGAAAAAATCAGAACACCCTGAGAAAAATAAACTTACAAATACTCGGGAATATTGGAAGCAGACACCATCAAACAAGTGGAGATGAAAGAAAAAGTTAAAAAACGAATTTCTCAGGAGAATGATTAAACTAATTAAAAACCAAACTATACAGCTGGAATTTTATCAAAGGATTAAACGTCTAGGCTGTACCTCTTGGAAGATATTCGGGACCATTCCTAAAGTGGATCAGAGAAGGAGTTCAAGAAATGAACAACAGAATGAGAAAAACTCATGACGATGAATAAGGCCTTACACCCCAGAGATGATATAGAGATATTTTTGTGTCAAGAAAAGAAGGAGGAAATGACTCACCAACATTAAAGATAGCGTCAATACATCGATAAGATGACTCGAAGATAACTTGAAAAAGAGAGGGGGAAAGACTGATTACAGTGACCAGAATAAAACACAAACAGCATAACGATCAACAAAACAACAATAACTAGAAAAATAAAAGGGAAAAAACAATTGTATGAACATTTCAAGAGACAAACAAGCAAAATCTCAAACGAGAAGACTTGGACGTGGCCAAGAAGGGAAAACCTTTAGAGCAAAATTGATTTTTTTTATGAGTAGCACAAAAAAATGCCATAAGAACCATATCTATCTATCTATCTATTTTATTCTACTCCTATCTATCTATCTATCTATCTTATTCTACTCCGACCTATCTATCTATCCACGCCATAAGAACCATAAAAATAGACAAGACAAAAAAATCGTACATGTTGGTTAATTGGTAATAGAGAGGAAACGATCAACCATGTAACAAGCGAATGCAGTTAATTAACGCAAAAAGAATATAAGACTAGACACGACTGGGTGGGCAAGATAATACACTGGAAACTGTGCAAATAATTTTAATTTTATAACCCGAACAATTCGTATATGCATAATACAGAATCCGTCCAGGAGAATGAGACGTACCATTTTCTCTGGGATTTCGAGATACAAACGGATCACATAATCTTGACCAAAAGACCAGACCAAGTGACTGTCAACAAAAAAATTAAGACCAGTCGATTAGTGAACTTTGCTGTCCTGGCAGACAACAGAATAAAAATAAAAGAAAGCGAAAAGAGATAAGTATTAAAGCTTGTTAGATTACGAAAAAAAAGCTATGGAACATTAAAGTGAGGGGTGATACCAATTCTGTTTGTTGAACTTGAAACTATTTCTAAAGGATTGGAAAAGGGACTTGAAGTCTTAAATATAAGAGGACAAATAGAGACTACCCAAACTACAACTTTATTAAGACCACCTAGAATACTGAGAAGAGTCCTGGAGACTTGAAGAGACTTCTCTAACTCAAACTCCTTTGAGACACTATCACCCTATGCTGGTGTGATATACTATCAAAGGAGTAAAATGATTATTATGATGATAATAATCACGTCCCAGTAAAAGCACAACGTGTTTTGACTCTCCTTCTCATCATCCCTCCCTATCGACTTACAGTCCTAGGTGGTCCTCTAGACTGCACCTGGTATCCGTGCACAGCTGATGTATATGTCTTTGATGGTCGTCAATGAATAGGAGTCCATGAGAAAACGTTGGTAATGAGTTCGTTTTTATGCCTAGCATGTCTAGTTTTTCTTACTGTTTTGTGAGACGCTGATTCCAGGATTTGTACAAAACAGCAGATACAGTTCTTGGAAAGTTCTGTAGGGCCTTGAGCCAGCAGCAGAAAACATTGGACAATCCTTGAACGCAAATAATATAGTTCAAGTGTATTAAGCAAAAATGATCCATCTCCACTTTAATTAGAGCAATTCAGTGAACCAACTGAAGTACCTCGGTAACAATACCTCATCGACTGAAAGCACGGTCAACATAGGCATAGGGAAGATCTGACTGTTATTGATAGGTTTTCGATCTCAGAATACAGTGAAAACCCATTTGCTAAAGCTGGTGTGAAAAACTCATTAGGAATACTACTATTACTACTAATAATAATAATAAACTTCTCTTGGATACAAACAGATCTTTTAATCCCCGCCAGACGACGAAACCAAGTGATAATCAACCAAAAAAGAGAACCTGCCTAAAAGTGGATCTGCCGTCCTAGCAGACCACTGGGTAAAATTAAAAGAAGATGAAAAGAGGGATAAATATCAGGACCTTGCTATAGAGCTGAAGACGCTATGAAATATGAAGGTGACAGTGATACCAGTTATTGGTGGTACACTTGAAACAATCTTTAGAAGAATTATAAATGAACTGGAAGACTTGAAAATCAGAGGACAAGTCGAGACCATTCAGAATACAGCATTACTAAGATCAAATACTGAGAAGAGTCCTGAAGACTTAAAGACACTTGCTGTCACTAATACTCCAGTGGAAAACCATCAATTAACGTTGCTGTGAAAAACTCTGAAAGGATTAAATTACTGAAAATAATAATGATAATAATTCATCACCGTATTCCTTTGAAGATTGCAGATGTGAAAGCCTTTAGTTCTATAAATTTAAGCCTTACTCTCATTGACTTCTTCTTTTTGTTTCTGTGTTTATAATCAAATGAATTAAATGAGTAAATTTGAAGTTGGAGGCTTGTAAACTTCCTTTGAATTTAGATTCCAGCGGCCAAAAATTGCAAAAAAGGAAAGATAGAGGAAAAATACAAAAAAATCAATAAGGAATTTTACCCAAAATGAACAACTATACCCAAACTAAATACTAAAGGTATGATAAAGTAATTAGTCTGGACAAAAATATCAATAAAAAATGCATTTCCATATCAAAAGACGTGAAAACTCTAAGTCCGATAAATTTAAACACTACTCTCAGTAGCACTTCTGTTCTACAAGGATGGTTTTGGCATTAAATAACCCACAAAGGTTGATTAGCTATAAGAAAAGCCAATACCGAATCTTCTACGCACCAAGCATTCTTCAACCAAAACAGAAAACTTGTAAATTTTAACTTTATCACGACGCATAAGTAAAAAACAGATCGTAGGCAGCTGACCAAAGAAGCGATATCATGATCCTCAACATAGACAAAAGATTCATTATTATAGATATCTGCTTATATGTACATAATCCAATTATTTGTATGGTACTATGGTAGAACGAAAACATACGCCAGCATTTATATATATATATATATATATATGACAATATTGCAAAGATGATAGAAAAAGACGGAGACAAATGTATAAGGCATCTTCAAATATTGACCCCCAAATGGATTTAATACTAAGCTAAACGCTCCTCAAAACGGTACTTTAAAATAGGATTGGCAGATGCGGATTGACACATAAACACCTATATAAACAAACGCTTGTCCAGATATTGACAGCTAATTTGAAACGCACCCGCCCATGATTGACATATATTTCTCAAATGTTGACATCATTGTCAGTTGTCTACAACAGCAGATGTTATATAAAATCAGTTGAAGACACTTTTATTCCAGAAAATAATCTTCATTGAACGAAAGTATATGCTACGACACTAGTTCACTTTTTGTTGTTTCTCTTCTAATATATCAATTATTTTTGTTCATCTTCAATATATACAGAGAGAGAGAGAGAGAGAGAGAGAGAGGTGGTAGATTTCGGTAAATCTGACAAGAGGATAAAAATAAGCGGAAAAGTGCATAAATAAAACACTTACAACGGGTTTCGAAGTAATATTTCCTTCTTTATTTAAGGAAGAAAAATAAAATATTAAAATTGTAAGAATTTTCCGGTTTATTTTATCATATATTTATAAATATATATATATATAGGTCTTGATATTATACATATATATATATATATATATATATATATATATATATATATATATATATATAATATCAAGACCTACCAATAGTGAAAATTCACTTTAATCGATCCCTCTTAGCAAAATCCTCTTGACGTGAACCAGTGTTCGCACACATCTGATAATATACGTTTTCGCAGGTCGGTGAAGAAGTCTATGTGTAGTTGTCTATTCGAGAATATTACTTATACATTTCATCTTAAATTCTCCAGCAGTGCCCAAAATTTCTTGCTTGGTCTTATTTGGATTATTTATGTGATGGGGAGGTAAATGGCCGTACAGTTTTGTTGGCTGCTGATTCCAGGACTTTTTCAAAACAAGACGCAGCATCCTAACTTAGTCCCAATCTCGCTTTTTCTCCAGGCGTTTCGTTATACTCTGTATTGTGCAAAATATTGTAAAATAGCATCGAAAAATCCCGTTTCATTGAATTATTGAAGAACTTCTGACTCATTAGCATGGTCTATCTAAAAAAATATTAAACTGTTTAGTTAAAACGAACATATTAAAGTATGTGATATAGCAGCAAGAAGTAAGTCATGTCTTTGAGAGAAACATTCATAGTTCTATTAATTCTTCTGTTCACCTCGAACTTGATTCTTGCCTAGAGGAGCAAACTTCAAAGGTTAAAGATCTAGAAAAATAAACAAACCCCGGGAAGATAAACAATGTTTAATGACTTAATAAACAAATGCTTTTACTTGAATGGTATTTTTATTTTATAGTAGATGTATTGTTATAAAGTGAGTAAGGAACTCTGTTCGCTTTTCAGAGAGAACAAAATTAAGCAGGACACATAGCGTAACAGTTATAGGCGTTAGTTCCCTTAGCTTCGAAAGAGACAATCATCTGGAGGTTGCAAGGTTCAATCCTGACTGCAGGAATACTTAGCACTTACACCCGTGGATTAAATAAAGGACGTGGTTTGAAATTCCATGTAGGCTCCCATGTTAGACAAGAAGCCCCAGAAGAAGGCCGGAGGACATATCGGCCAAATATAACATCAAAGATGAAGACAATAGTCCAAAAACCCTGAACGATAAAAATTAAACATCCTAAAATAAAATGGGAAAATGAACAAGGTAAAATTTAAGGTCTTCAGTAGAATACATGTTGAACGTTGATGCAATGAAAAATGTTTCATCATATATTTGGCTGTTGTCGCTGAGGAAGTTATATCAGTGTTTTCTTGAGCAACAGGTTGACTCTTTGGTCACACATCCTTAAGAAAGGTCAGCAGAGAGGTCAGAAAAAGTGGTTTTAGTTTTTACTGAGTACTGGTAAGTAAAAAAATCTGGTGTGGTGTCACATAACTTATTCCCTTTTACATCAGCAGCTGATAAAAGCAACTGCTCTTTGAAGTTTGATACACACACACACACACACACACACACACACACACACACATATATATATATATAAGTAAGTAAAGTTAGCGACCATAGTCGAGGGTGACCCGAAGGCTCCCTTTTCGATAGCTACTACACCAAGGTGTAGGGGAGGGCGCTACTCCATTCCCAGGTATATATATATATATAGTGAGTCTCAAAATAGATGCAAACCCATTAATATGATAATGATTTATTACTGAAACAAGCGCAATGGTGGTCGTTTGGAACACGTCTTGAAAAATGGCATCAAATCAATGTTGTTTTTTAATTTTTATTATATCAGCTTCCAGGGCATGCAATCTTTTTTTTAGTTTCTTTAATCAGTAGTAAATCATTATCATATGAACGGGTTCCATCTATTTTGCGATAGTTTTGAATGATTTTGTCTCCAAATAAGGATTGAAGCAAAATATATTTCCTTTCTTGTCCAAGGCACTGTGATCGAGGATTGATAGTTGTTATAGTTGCTATTTTCAAATCTGAAACAAAAAAAGAACACAACATTATTACTAGTAGAATTATTAGCAACCACATAGATCCCATATATATTAAGGCATTCTATATGTGTGTGTGTGTGTGTGTGTGTGTGTGTGTGCTAGAGCGTTTAACGATATTATTTTATATATACTCGTACGCGGGAATACATATAAGCATACGCATTTCACACACACAGACGCACACACACACACACACATATATATATATATATATATATATATATATATATGATTTGTAAGCAAATATTTTGTTGGTAACTTCATAAATTAGTTGTTAGATTTCAGTCGATTTCACGCAGTTAAATGGTTTCAAGTATTCCTATATAACGCCAATAATTCTATTTAATATTAAGTATTTGTTTGCACACAGTTAAATGGAATAGATATTCTATTTGACACAAGACTCACGATAGAGTAGTTTTTTCAACAAGATTTTCTCCATGTAACTCATTTTTTTTAAATTTCAACATTCAGGATCAATAGACTCTCTATAATTACGATTTTATAACAACTTTTACTCTATCGTGTTAGGCCCAGTCGGCTCAGGCTGTAGAATACACCGACTGTTTCTTTGCAGAGGAGTAAAACGCACCCAATGATATGACGCTAAACAATCTGATGGCAAAGATCCAGTAATGCTGGGACTCTGGGGAATGCAGATTACATTCATTTATTGTCATAGCTTCCAAGTTCACTCTAGCTCGGAGTATTAGCAGCTGATAGGGTCCTATCTATAGCTTAAATAGAACTAAACAATACACTTACGTTCAACAGAACTGTTTGAATTAGAACTGTTTTGACATTTAACCGTTTTTAGCAAAAAGCTATACTTATACTAAACTGAAATGTTTGAAACTTTTATCAAAATTATTTAACATTAATATAACTGTGAAATTGTTTGTTTTCACAGTTCAAATAATGTTAGGTTTATAAACACCTTCCTCATTTACACAATATTTATGCAAGATGATGTGTCTAGCCACAAAACTAAAACTGTGTTAAACTTTCTTGAAGAGGAAGGAATAGCTGTTATGAAGTGGCCACCGCACTATTACATTCTCCCGTCCAAATTTCAGTTTTCCTAACGCATTGAGGAGATGAGCGTTCCCCATTTTTACGTTTTACAAACCTCTTACTATCAAATCCAAACAAGTTGAATTTAGATTCATCACTAAAGCGAACCATTTTACGTTGTTCCTCTGTCCCTAGAATATTCTCTGTGGGGAAGGCAAGACAAACCTTTTGATTTTTCTTTGAAATCAAAGATTTGCGACATGGAATCCGAGCCATTAATTTTTCCTTATTTAACCTACGAGGAAATCGTTTTTTAAAAATTGGCTTTCCTGTTTTCTCACAAAAAGCACGAGAAATAGACGTTGCTGTATCAAAACAGTCTTTTAAAGACATTTTAATAAACATCTGATCTTCCCGTTCGGTAGTCATAGGAGGCCTGCCAGTTCTCGGTTTTAGTTCAAGTGTCTTGTCAGCCTTAAATCTTCTGATTACACGATAAACAACGCTTTTTGACCTTCGTACAATGCCAGCAATATCAGAATACGATTTGCATTCTTCATGATTTGCTAAAATGAGCATTTTTTTCTTCTCGAGTTAAATTACGTTATTTCGCCTCCATCTTGCTTAAAAATATTTCCAACGATGTATGACAGCTGACTATAAATTAAAAGAAGCAATGAAGTTGTTTGAAAAATTACGTAAATTGCTATAATTCAACAGCGTTCCTT
The DNA here is from genome assembly GCA_963585895.1 of Sepioteuthis lessoniana. Classification (NCBI taxonomy): domain Eukaryota; kingdom Metazoa; phylum Mollusca; class Cephalopoda; order Myopsida; family Loliginidae; genus Sepioteuthis; species Sepioteuthis lessoniana. The sequence goes on from OY757927.1 coordinate 87,659,348, forward strand.
AACCTTTGACCATGGCAAAATGTATACTTTTGTGTTTTTTTAGTTCACTATCAATTTACTGTAAAAAATTTTGAAAATTTTATATGTTATAAATACATACATGTTCCAAGTATATTTTGGAAAAAATTCGTAAACATACATTAAAATCTTTTTCACGTAAAAATCATTTCAATATTTGCTGTTGTTCCACTACTGTATCTATTATTTAATGCTGTTTTTGTTCCATTCTGTTACCCACAAAGTGTTGGGCTGATATATATATATTCATTAATGAAATTATTTTCTTCTCTTTTTACCACCTTACCATGTTTTTTTAATCCCAAAACGAGTTCAAGCCACTCTTCAAAATTATCATTATTTTATTTCTAGTTTGAATTAATCATAAAAATCTTAATTTTTTTTATCAGAAGACACTTGACGGACACACTCTTCATTATTACTACATATAATTACGACTTATACGTCATCGTATTGTTGTTATTTATTATCACAACACTCGAAGTTAAACTTCTCTGGATGATGTGTCAAAAGATATATTCAGACAGAGAATATAAAAAATTACTTAAACCAAAGTTCCTGTCTTACATGCAACAAGCAATTTATATCTGATTTGTGCTGAAATAATTTTTGTAACCAACATTTTCTAAAACTTTTGCTTTTTTCGAAAATTTGAAATCAATGTTCGAGTTTATTCACAGAGAAACTTCTGTATTAGTTCATATCCTCACAGACATTTTCACATCGATTTTGTTTGGACTAAAACACGTGACAACGGTTTGAACCTCGGATCAACCACCCCAATGGAATGAATCTATCCTTGTTTAACTTTGTAAATAGATATTTACTAAGTTAAACACAAAATTAATGAAGGGGCAATCGGCATGGCGTAGTGGCTACTCTGCTGAACTGCGACATCGTAGTAAGCAATTTTGATCTCCATTATTACTGTAACGTTTACTTAAGGACTAATGCCCTTAGGTAAAGGAGTGAACTCTCTTATCTTCTCGGGTATAAGTTCGATAGACCACTGATACCCTTCAACAACGAAGGATTTGGCATTAAATAACCCACGAAGATTGATATGCTATTAAACAAAGACTACAAAAGTTGATGCACATTAAGTTACTCTAAATTTGAAAGTCCTAATTATATAACTTGGAAATCAGCATTTTTTTTAAAATCTGGTTTCAAAAAACCAGTGCTAGTGCCAGCAGAAAATAAGTAACGATCTCAGCCGTTAAACAAACTAATATTGTGTAACGACTTCCGGGATTCTAAATTTTTTAAAATAATATGCTTTTTTCTTTTAAAAAAAATCTACCAAATCTAATAATTAAACTCGATAAAATTACTCTTCATCAAACCCCACGTATCAAAATCTACTTCATCTGCACATAATTTTAAATGGTTTGGTTTGTTTGGATTCTATGGCATATCAACCATTTTAGGTTATTTAATGTCAAAAATACATCATTTGTAAACATATTTTGTTGATAGCATTTTTAACTGAGCATCAGTTCATTTTTTTCAAGTATTTAACACGAATTATTCGACTTATTATTAATCATTTATTTTTATACAGTTAAATGGCGCTAAGTATTGCTGTATATCCCTAACAATTCAATTGCAATTCAGTCATTTATTTACACACAGTTAAATGATCAAAAAGTTCTATTTCTAACAATTCTTTAAAGCATAGGTCATTTGTTTGGATACTGTTTAAATGTCAAACACTTCTATTTGACCCCTAGATAGGACCCTACCAGGTGCTTACACTTCGGGTCAGAGTGAACATGGAAGCAACGGCAATGAAGGGGTACTCCAAATTCGCCAAAGCTCTTGGACTGGAACCTCATCATCAGTATTATATCCTGGAAAATTGCTACAGAGATGAAGTCGGTGTATTCTACAGCCCTAGCCGACTCAGGCTTTTAAAAGTTGGGTAGTTAATTAAAAATGTAGATTTCTTATTATTTTTATATTCCCTTGTGTTTTTGTTTTTTTAATTCTTTTAGTTCGTATCCTCCTAAGCATTTAGTGTTAGTTGAACATTAACTTTTTTTATGAATAATGTGCCTCTCACTTAGCAGCCTTTTCGCTTTGTAGCATTTGAGCAAAATCAGAAGCAGAAATAGCAGTCTTATTTCCCACTTCACTGCACCTCTAAACTTTTGAGACCCTTGCCCTAACAAGCAAGATAAATAAATGAAACAAATGCATTTTTGTTAGAAACAAAGCTTTTGAAAATTAAGGATAATACTGTTTTTTCATTCATTAATTTATGGTTTAGTTTGGTTTCTTTGTTTAATGGCATATCAACCTTTGTTGGTTATTTAATGCCAAAGCAATTCTTCTCGAAGAACAGTAGTGTTACTATTTTAACCATAGTTGGGAGGATAAGGGGGTTCATACCTTTCCCAAGGTTATTTGCCCGAAAGTAAACGTATTAGCGCGACTGGAGTACGAACTCGCTTACTACAATTCCGCAATCCATCTTTTTAACCATTACACCACGAGGACACCCCCACATTAAATTATAAATTAATAAGATTGCTGTATAGTGGCTAGTACCACGTGACTTCCAGTAGCGTGGAAGTATAAAAGACTCCGTGTATTTTGAGAAGGGAAGCAGAGAGAAAGCTCTGAAAGGACGTCGGTTAGTAGTAAGACCAACTTCGGACGTAACACCAACAGCGCGAGACTTATAATACTAGTCGGACTGTAACACTTGAGTTAATAAACTATTAACTTTATTTCACTGTGTATCTTTTCCTTACCACAATACAACAAAGACTTTCTTTGGGGGTTATTTTGGGAGTTTGTTTGGTTTGTTTTTTTTGGGGGGGGTGTTTGTTTTTGTTTTGTCTTGTTTTCTTTTTTGCTTGCTGCTTATTTTAAATCAGTAATACATGACTGGAAAGACCTAAATCCAGTTAACAACTTTATATAATGTAATGAACTAAAATTGTGTAAATCCATTAATATAAGCAAATTAACATAAGAAAATTTCAGAGAAATGATTTTGAACTCGTAAAAATGCAGAGAGTATTTTTTTACTAAATTTATGAGTAGTCATCATTATTTTCTCTTTTGAGAGTTTTTCACGGGAGCATTTAGCTGATAGTTTCTCACTAGAGTTTAAGCGACAGCAAGTTTCCTAAGATCTCCAGGACTCTTCTCAGTAATCTAGCCTATCTTAATAATGCTGTAATTTGGATGGTCTCTATTTGTCCTTTGATTTCTAAATCTTCCACTCCTTTTACCAATCCTTTGGAAATTGTTCCATGTTTTCTAATAACTATTGGTATGACTGTCACCTGCATTGTCATCGCTCCCAGGTTCACTCTGGCTCGGAATGGTGGAACCTAATAGGGTCCTACCTATGGGTAAAATATAACTAAACTGTGAACTTTTGTTAAACTGAATTGCTTGAAATAGAACCGTTTGATGAATTGAATAGCTTGAAATAGAAATGTTTTTGACAATTAGATTACGTTCTTATGCTAAACTGAATTGTTTGAAATGAAACTGTTTATTTGTATAAAAATGGATTTGGCATTAATTAATCTACAAAAGTTGACCTGCCATAAAACACAAACAAACAAACAAGCAAACAACTCATTGCCAAAACTCAGACATAAACTCGAACCTGGAGTGTTCATAAATTTTTGGGTTCTATTTATGATTCAAATAGATATATTAGAAAAAATATTCATATTCCATTGAACCATGTGAAAAAAGATCTTAATAAATAATAGCGCAAAAAATGCAAAATCAATCCCTTG
>OY757927.1:87668132-87678132 GCA_963585895.1 Sepioteuthis lessoniana
AAAATCTCTATAACATGCATTTTTCTGACTCATCTTCTTAATCCTAAAGTAGCGTTGAACTAACAAAAGTATCTGTTTATCTGTAGCAAACGCGATTTTCTCTTTGTTTCATATCGATCTGTCTTGAAATATTCATACGTCTCTATACTTTTATAAATCTATGAGAATTGATTTAGTGTGGCACAAGGTCACGGGTTAGAGCATCCTTCTGGGTAGATCAATATCTTATCACCTCAGGTAGAATATCTCGTTAAACCTTAACCAAGAGCGAGGAATCCACAACGATTCCACTATCCCAATCCGTACCAATTTATTGAACTTGATATCTTAGATAATTCATATCGTTTTATGCTTAGAAATGTATGTAAGAAGAGGTGAAGACTTGAAGACTTCCAATTGAATCAAAGAAATTTATCAATTATAATTATTTCTTATACAAAAATAATTTTGATAATATATTTCTGTATGTAGGCAAAACCTTAAAGTGGAAACGCGTTGGAAAATAAACAAACCATAAACACATATATTTCTTCATTTTCCCCTTTTTCTTCATATATATGTCCTGTCGCAGAGACGCGAATGTGGAGTTACAGTTCGTATTCAGAAGATAAAATAAGGTAATAAAAAAAAAATAAAATAAAAAATAAACAAATTAAAAAAATTAAAATTAAATTAAATTAAAAATCAGAAAAAAACAAAAAACATAAGGTGGAAATCAAATTACAAAGTTACAAATTCTTTCATTCGTAGGTGTAAGCAGAGGGGGTTAACATGTTATATGTTAGAACGATTTAGAAACAGGAGTGGAATTAATCTACTGGTCAGTCCCTTCTAATTTTGTGTTCTGTTGGTGGTTTCTCCAACTTGGCAGGTGTGCTTTTCTAAACAGACTAAGATCGTTTAACTAATGGCTATCTCATATATGATTTACATTAATTTCTAATATGTCTGTTAATTAACCCAGCTGTTGCCGTCCTAGATATTCCTCTTGTTTCAATTAGGATCGAGATAGTTAAACCGGATAAGGTGGGGACATTTTTTATAGTCGTCAAGTGTTTTTAAATTCACCCTAAAAATGGTCAAGGGGAATTAACCACTCCAGAATCACAGGTCCTATTTTTGGATTAGTATTCTGCGTTCATCTGGCCCTTTTCCTGTCTTGGTGATATCTGCTGTTGGGCTGATCTCTATTAGTTACTAATATTTCTTTATCATAGGCCTTGCGATTATTTATTTACAGTGATTCCCAATCAAGATAATTTAAATTTTTCTCTATGTCTGCACTTAAAGACAAGCTCATTTCTCTCGTTCAACAATAGTTTTCTATTTTTGAAATTAATTATGCTAATTTTTTCGTCTAAGCATAGGTTACATCTACCGTTTAAGCTGTTAGCGGTAGATGAGTGCCTTATTATTTTCCACTTAATTTGTGGGGATAGTCCCTGATCCTTAATGCCCCAAAAGTATTTTGATAAAGCAATCTGGTATCTAAGTTTTAGGTTGGAAAATGAGTGTCTGTGGCTGTACCATCTTTGTTTCCAATTTCCCGCGGAGATTCCTATATAGACTCTCTCCCCGTCCTTTTGCTGTGCCATAGGAGAAATGCAAGCCTGGTATACGACATTCCTCGTAGTGCAGCGTCCGCCCAAGGGGCATTCTTCCTTATTCCTACAGTTACAAGACTCTACGTTTGGGTTCCTATCCCTTGTGGTTAGCTAATTGAGTAACTTCTTATTATGGTTGCTTTGTATGTTGTACATATTCTTGGTTCAGGAGTAGCTAATTTTCACTGTATTTCTATTAAAAATTCTACTCAATGGGTTGTCTCTATTAAAATGTTCATCTAGGAGGTGTAGGAAGTATCTACCTATATTAATGTTAGTGAGCCTACAAAATGGCGGATTAAACCAGACTACTTTTCTATTTCTATTCTTTCCTCGTCTTTTTCCGTGACTACTATATATATATATATATATCATCATCAGCAGCAGCAGCATGTCACACCATCAGCACGAATCTCCCTGACCCTTTCCCGCCACCCTTCTCAATCATCCATCGCTTCCGGTAGGTCTTCGTGGCTATATCCTGTATCGGCTCAAAGATGTTGCATGTAGGTTCTAACTGGTCGTCCTGCCTTTGCTCGTCTCTGTGAGGGGGTCCACAGAAGTACGACAATTATGAGCTTGTCCCTACATCTCCAGCAGTGTTCCACATGTCTGGTTCCTCTAACGTGGATTATTTTCATGATGAGTGGTAAGTGGCTGTACAGCTGCCTGGAGTGCTGCCTTCAGGACTTATTCTATAGTGCTCGCGAGATTCTCGCATAGTTGCCGTCAAGCTTTTTCTCTATACATTTAGTTAGCGTCCATATAGTTGTAGCGACACGAACACCGCTAGAAAAATTCTGCGTTTCACCTTATCAGTCAGGTTTGACTTCCACATGACCGATAGCAATCAATTGCTGTCCATGCCTTTGTTAGTCGCGTGTTGATGTCAGTCTCGGTTGATATATATATATGTATATATGTGTGTATATATATATATATATATATATATATATATATATATAAATGTAGATAGATAGATAGATATGTATAAGTATTGGCGTTTGGTCTAAGAAGTAGAGTGTTCATCAGTGGTCCGAGAGACCGGAGTTTAATCTCATTTTGAGCCATGACAAGACTCAAAAATGGTAGTTGATTCCTCCTTTCTTAACATGTTATATATATATATATATATATATATATATATATATATGCGTTTGTTTACTTACTTATACAGTCCGATTGGTTTTTGATTGAAGGAAAGAGTGGAGTCAATTATCTCACAGCATGCGTGAAGATCTTTCATGTATTGTCACTCTCTTCGAATACAGCACATATATGGAAAGAAAGGATAATAACGTGATCAGATATTTCTATCTTCTGAGGATGTTAACCAAGGAAGCTACAATTTACTTGTGAAATGAACAGGCTCTCTGACAGACAATGAAATGTCAATGTAGATCTTCAAGGAATAAATCTTTTATTCCGAAGTGAACAAAACAGAACAAAAGAAAAAGAAAACAATATTTAAACGGAAATATTCAAAATCAAATAAGAAAGGTATATATTGATATATTCATATTATGGCGAATACACAAAAATTGTAATGTGTTTTCTGCCGGAAGAAGTTGTGATATTATTTTTTATCTTTGAAAGTTCACTACTAAAAGTAAAAATTAAATGATGTAAACAAGATATATCTTTTCAATCGTTCACGCTCTTTCTCTTTTTTTTCCTTTTTGTTATTTCTTTTGTTTCTTTTTGTCTTTTCCACCATCCCTTCTTTTTCTTCCACATTTCAATTGGTATCACCGTCTCTTATACTCGCCCTTTGTCTTTTTTTCTTATATATATATATATATATATATATATATACGTAGTGCATTTAATAAGCTTCCAGACTTTTTTTGTACATGCATTTAAAATTGTCGTGGACTCTTGAAAATTCAGTCTGTTATTACTATACATCTGATGAGATAACTGACCAATGTTAATGATTTAAGCTTAAAATGAACTCCTACAACAGGAATTGAAATACACCCTACTAAAGCCTGATTGTCACAGCTGGTGAATTTCAAAAATGCAATCTGGACGTGAGGACGCATTAGAAGAACGATATGCAATAAGTCTGTTTTAAACTTGGAAAAAAATGCCACAGAAACGTATGGAATGCTTCAGACTACTTTTCGACCAACTTGCATGAATCGAGCATCAGTTTTTGAGTGGCATAAGAGATTAAAGGAAGGCAATGAGTCTATGAGGGATGATGAGAGGTGTGGGAGGAGTAAGGAAGTCAATACACCAGAGTTGATTGACCAAATGGTTATGGTTAGGGATATTATGTTGAGGTTTTAAAGAAGTTCAGCAAGAGATTCCGTCGGAAGAGGCCAGTACTCTTTAAATCGAGTCAGTGGCATTTCCACCAGGACAATGCACCAGTCAACAACTCCATCCTTGTCACATACTATTTGACCAAGATGGGCATCAACACAGTTCCTTACCGTCCCTATAGGCCAGATCTTGCTCTCTGTGACTTTTGGTTATTCCCTAACCTCAGAGACTGTCGTTATGAGACAATCCTGGAGATGAAAGAGGCTGTGACGAAGGTCTTTGACACGCTCATACAAGAGGACTTATATGGGGCCTTCCAGAGGTTGTTGGAACGGTACAACAAGTGCATTGCAGCGGGAGGAGATTACTTCGAAGGAGACTAGAGTTTCATGTGTGTACTATCAATAAAAGTGGCCATACGATAAAAGTCAGGAAACTTATTTAATGATCCTTGTTTATATATATATATACATATATTCATATTAGAATGTTCAACATCGGTTGATTATTTTGTCTACCATGATCTTAGTTTCGTACTCAGAGTTTCGGGCGATATTTATGTTACGTCTTTCTTTTGTAGACCGAGGATCAGATATTTAAATATGGGATTTTTTTTCTAATACATCACGGTCTCATAGACTTCAGGGCTTGAAATTCCTTCTTCATAGATTTCCATGATTTCCAAATGCTTTTCAGATGTGATAATCCACTATCCTTTGAGGATTGAATTTCTGACATTAGAAGTAGAAATATGAATATTCATCCTTTCCTTCACTCGGATAAATTCAGTTTCCATACTCGTCAATATTCTTAAAGAAAGATCATTCTCCAGACCACACTTTCAATGTACGTTATTAATTCGAAGTGGGAATATTTACTGTGGTAAATCCTTTTTTTCAATTTTTTTCATCACCTGAGGCGCAAAAGATCAATCTCAGGTCCTGCCAACTTGAATAAATCTCCGCAACAAACTTTTATTTGAAAATTTACGCCCATCTTCAATTTTTTACACGTGTTCCATTCAACCATTTAATGCCATTTCAGACAGGCCTACGCGTACTCTTCAAATCTTTATTCCCTTGCTGTAAAAGTGCACAGTGTTGCGGTACCTTGCATTGGTAAAAATAGGACACAGCCGCAGTCGACTTCCACGATTGTATTTCTTTTGTCTTTAAAACCCTCTTCTCAAAAGAAGAGAACAAGAGAAAGAAAAACCAACTTAACAGAAATGAGAACCTATTATATATATATACTTACATTCATAACCTTTTTTTTATTTATCTATTGTCCATGTTGAAGATATATTCATGTTGTCATTTTATTTTTGCTTGATGATCAGGCGATAATGTATATCAACGTCTTCAGAATTAGCGAGATATCTAAACTTTTTTAAAATTCTCTCTCAATCGATATTTTTATCTATTTTTATCTATGTCCCATTTTTCTTATCTATCTATCTATCTATCTATCTACTTCGGTATGCTCATATTTATCTTTTTCACTTATTTTATAAATACATCTCTGTTTCAGTCTGTTTCTATCTATCTATCTATCTATCTATCTCTTAATTTTGTTTATATGTATCTAAATTTGAACATATCTTTTGTACTCGAGGCGGTCGTGTTGAAACGCTAATCGTCAAAGAAGTTTGACACGGCGAACCGTATTCCAATTCTAAAAAAAGGTTGGCTACCTTTCCCATTGCGCTCAGAACCTTAGAAAAGGTAAGAATCTAGCTATTCTCCCTCCAACTATAGATAAATAGTTGTGCAGATTAGGCTTTTTATGGCAACCAATCTAGATGAAGGAAAACTTTGCATTTAAACATTTTAAACTTCGCTTAAAAGATTGACCTTGCTTGCTTCCTGCTCGTGTAGAGGGGTTCAAGTAAATTCATATTTTTTCGTACACGTTCTTTCTTTGTCTTTTCATCACTTCAATGTAGGTGCAATTAAATCTCTTTATTTTTTACAAACTTTTACTTGAAAGCGTGCTTTATGTATACCACTAAAATCTATCTGTATTTCCACCATATAAACAATATTGTTATACCTATCCTTGTATATGCAATTCTTTAGTATCTTTCATTTTTGATGGTATAATCATCATCATCATCATCATGTCGTGCCACTAGCACGAATATCCCAGACCCACTCTCGCCACTTTTCCCTATCGTTCATCGCCTCTGGCTGGTCTTCAGGGCTACATCCTGTATCATCACATAGCTGCTGAATGTATGTTCGTGCTGGTCGTCCTGCTTTTGTCCGGCCATATGTAGGGGTCCATAGGAGTACATCACTTATGAGCTTGTCCCTGCTTCTCCAGCAGTGTCCTGCATGTCTGGTTCGTCTAACGTGGATAGTTTTCGTGATGGGAGGCAGGTGGCCGAATAGTTGGTGTCTTGTGGGGTGTTGCCGCCAGGACTTGTTCAATATTGCTCGCAGCATTCTTGAGTAATTGCCATCTAGCTTCTTCTCCAGCCGTTTTGTTAGCGTTCATGTTGTGCATCCATACAGCAGTATCGATACGACAGATGTCTGGAAGAAATTGCGTTTCATTTTATCGGTTAGGTCTGATTTCCATGATTGATGTTATAATAGATAGAACAAATACTTATTTTTTTCTATTTTCAGGCATTATTTCAAACTGTACATCAGCTTGTTGAAGCTATGGACAGAAATAAGGAAATGGAAGGAAATTAAATCATTCATCGTACTATTGAATATTCTTTAAGGTTGCTTTAAAATTGCTTCAGTATAAAACACGATGAAAGTAAACTCAATCACAGCAAGAACGGAGAGTACCGAAAGAAACTACATGTAAATCATTAAATCAACTTCCAAATTCAAATGTGCTTTCAAAAGAAGATCGATAAACTTTTGCTTGATTAAAAAAATCTAAAATCATCATTATCCAAAATGGCTTAACTTTTATGGAAATAATAATCTAGATCAGCGACTCGAATTCCAAATTAAGCTGGGGTTTCTTTCTTATGTTCATTTTTACCATGATCTTTTTAGATTATCATGCCATATTCCTGTGTTCTTTTCTCTTGACAGATATCTTGGTAAAAAGTCACATAGCTGGCATACATCAAATTCTCTCGTAGGAGAGAATATATGAGTGAATACGAATGTAAAACCTCTGCTTTACTTGATCTATAGTAGTACATGTAAAACAGAAAGCTGTTACGCACATTATTGACTTTGACAGTTTCAATAAATCAGTGCATTTCTATTGTTGTGCAATTGAAATGTAGGTGTTTGATGGCAAATCTGGGAATAAGCAAAACAGACAAGAAGGTTCACCTGTGCTAATGAAATGAGAACCAAAGACATGGTACAACGATTTGCTTACACAGGTTGAGTCAATAACGACATTTATCCAGAAGTTATCGGCCTTATTGGAGTATCACAAGAATTGTAGCTTTGATGTAAAGTGGATGCAATTTATCAGGCGTAACTAACTATGCTTCTGTGAATTGATATTTACTCAAAAGGAGGACGTCAGCTGACAAGGAGAAAACATTGAGTGAGCTCTTATACAGTGTAGGCTTTGAAGTAATCAAGGAAGAGAGTTTGCTATTTTGTCTCGCTTCGTGATGAGTCCCTTTGAGTATCGTATTTGATGATGAGTCCCTCTGATTACCCAATTTAGTGATGAGTCCCTTTGGGTATCCCATTTGGTGATAAGTCCCTTTGAGTACCCCATTTAGTGATGAGTCCCTTTGAGTATCCCATTTTGTGTTGAGTCCCTTTCAGTATCGCATTTTGTGATGAGTCCCTTTCAGTATGGTATCTGGTGATGAGTCCCTTTGAGTATCGTATTTTTTATGAGTCCCTTTCAGTATCGTATTTGGTGATGAGTCCCTTTGAGTATCTAATTTGGTGATGAATCCCTTTGAGTATCCCATTTGGTGATAAGTCCCTTTGAGCATCACATTTGGTGATGAGTCCCTTTGAGTATCGCATTTGGTGATGGATCCCTTTGAGTATTCCATTTGGTGATGAGTCCCTTTGAGCATCGCATTTGGTGATGAGTCCCTTTGAGTATCGCATTTGGTGATGAGTCCCTTTGAGCATCGCATTTGGTGATGAGTCCCTTTGAGTATCGCATTTGGTAATGGGTCCCTTTGAGTATCGCATTTGTTGATGAGTCCCTTTGAGTATGCCATTTGGTGATGAGTCCCTTTGAGTATCGTATTTGGTGATGGGTCTCTTTGAGTAACCCATTTGGTGATGAATTCCTTTGATTATCGCATTACTTTAGTGCTCGACGGTCTGGATTTCACTCGCTTATACTTCCGGCTTTCCCCCATGCCGAATTCACCATTAAAAGGAAAATTTCCGACCGGGAACAAGTCAGTAAGTAATGACACTAGCCCCTAAACTGGAAATTGCATATAGTTTTGAAGAACGCTTGAAAATCGCAAAAAGTCATTTTGAAGGAGTCAAAAGGGTAATTTCCTCCCGAAGGCTATTTCTAAAAATATAAAATGGTTGAATATTTGCCTGAAACACCCCTTAAATAATATTCATTCTTATGTATGGGTTTTTGGGTTGGGTTCGCCAAACCAAACCCTACCGCTTTCCCACAGTTGTCTAACATTCGTGGACATTCCGATTGAACATAGAAATTTATCAAGAAATACGATAAACTATGCAACTGATACATGTTTTTGGGTCTGAAAATAACCAGAAACCAATTGATGACCTCGGAATAGCTCAATATAGGAAATAATTTTATATTTCTTAGATTTTTGATTTAAACACATAAAAGCGCATTTAAAAAGAAGAATACATCTAAAACCCGACTTTGAAGGAGTCACCATAGAAACCTGGTTATATCAAACTAATTAAAACGAATGGACACACTTGACGTTGACTTTAACAATAGAATAATACATGTCATGTACTCGATATTTATATTGAAAATCAACTTTGGTGACAAAATATGAGAATTCTAATGAAAATTTTGATTATGAATATTTTCCCAATAGCCGAAACATGGCTCAATGGAATCATTTATAGATATAGTATATAGGTCTTTTGTAATATATAATATATACGACTAGTATGATTTACCTCGGTGTTTGTATCCTATTTCCAGGTATGCAAAAAATATTTCTATATTTATTATCTAAAATACAGGCACTTTTTTAAGAGCGTTAACTTAACATCTGACATCTAATATAAACATAAAAGCAATATATTACTAAACCTTTCTGTCCAAAAACTAAGAACATTTCTACAAAATATTTGTGTATTCCGTCTTAAATTAGATCTGCAAAGCCATTTTAAATATTGCATCACAATTTCAATGATTAATTTGCAAGCAAAAATTTTATAATAAAGTTTTCGATAAAACTTTTAACTTCAAAAAACTTTTCTTCAAAAAATGATTGAAACAAAATTTTAAAAACGTGGGTTTGGGCAAACATTCAAAATTAAGAATGTTCTGTTACACAAACAATTTCCAAAAGTATCCAATGTCTGAATCTCATCCACTGTGATTTACTAAGTGGGGTTTCGAGGAAAATCAACTCATTTCGAAAAGTGTAACAAAACAAACTAACTAGATTTTATTTTAACTTGAAGCTGACTAATTGTTTTTAGCATTCATACGCTTAGGGAAAAATAATCATCTCTCTGTGATTTGTCTTATCCTAGATAGCTAAAATCAAAGTTCTTATCACTGCTATGCCACAATGCTTGGAGAAGAGTGCAACTAATTTAGTCATTTGATCTCTGGATAAAAAGTTACGTGTCATGGAGAGTTTTTGAAGAATGTAATCAGTTTTCGTAAATCATAGTGTCGACGTGCAAAATAGGACGTTGCAGATGCAATCTGAAAGTTGATATACTATGGTTATTTCGAGTGAAACCATTTCTTGCGGGGTTACATGATAGATATTTGTAAATTAAACTAATTTTAGTCTGGCACAAGGCTAAACGAGTAGAGCACTTTGTAATAAATCAAACACTCTACAGTGTGGATAACTTCCAATAATCACATAGGCTAACTTTTTTAGAATAAGTGATACAAACGTAAGACACCCAGTGAGAATCAAACTGATAACAGTTATTAGTTTTGGAGGATTTACCATTGAAACATTTCTCCATGTG
>OY757927.1:87683132-87720632 GCA_963585895.1 Sepioteuthis lessoniana
GACAATGAGTAAGCAAACATTGTAGAAATCAAAGACAAGTCTCACGAGATCATACATTTGGACGAGGTTATCTTAAAAACAAAATGATGAAAAAAAGAAAACAAAATGGTGAATAGTGTTTCTCAATGATAGTAAAATTAATTTTTGATTGTCGTTTTTTTCTGTAGGTTTTTTGAAAAGTTTTTCAATGAGTTGACATGCTATAAGAAAACGGACCAAATATGTACTTGGGACATACCATCTTTATTTGTTGAATGAAAAATATTTTTTCTTTTATCTGTATGTTTTCAAGTGACGGTTTTTTTATATACGCATTATCGTCCATAAATAAAAAAGTACACCCATAACAATATTTTAGAAATTTTTAATTTACTTCTAAACCAACGAAACTTGGATTTTATGATTTCCTGTTGAAATTTATAAAATTAAAACCGACATTATTACGCATTATATATGAAAAAACTCTACACAAATGACCTCTTTGACTATATATATATATATATATATATATATATATATATATATATAATCTAAGTACACACGTCACATATTTCCGCAGTTTTATTTTTGGATACAGAGAAACTGCAATTTAATATTTGGTTCGATATCACTGCTGTAAACATTGATAGAAGATAATTCATGATAATAACTATTTTGATTGTATAAAGTTCCATTGAAATATATTAAAAAAGTAAATTATAAGCTTTCTTTGTTTTTTCAAGTGGCTTTTTTTATTCAGAAAATGCCTCATAGGTTTCGTTCACTTGCATCGTCACACTTTTTCTTAAAAAGACTTTCCTTTTGTATATATATATATATATATATATATATATATATATATATATATATACAAAAGGAAAGTCTTTTTGATATATATATATATATATATATATATATATATATATATATATATATGTGTGTGTGTGTGTGTGTGTGTGTGTGTGTGTGTGTGTGTGTGTGTGTGTGTGTGTGTGTGTACAATGCTTCACAAAAGCCGAATAATGTAACAGACTCAAAGTTATCATATAAGCAACACTAAACTGAAAGTATCTTTTTTTAAATCATGAAGATACTTCAGTAAAAAGAGTTAAAACTGCAAATAACACCACATTTCATCAATCAATTATTGAAACCACTGTTTTCTATATTCTGAGACCATTGAAAATATTTGTATGGTAGATATTGTTTAATGTATAATATATTAAATGTATTTTTGGATAAGAAAATAAACTTGTAAAATATCTAATCTTTTAATAAATTTCAAAACAATTTTATTGGTTTTAAGTTTTAAAGTTAACCCTTACTCTGCCAAGAACCATGATCATATGTATAAGCTTACTTCAGTATAACTCATTTCTATTTTCATTCCATTAACGTAAGAATTTGTATATCCCTTTGTGATTTTTGGGACATTCTATAGAATTGTTTATTAAATGTTGGTTAGACTTGGCAGAAAGCCATAAATATCATGAAAAAAGTGCGTATCAACTCACCCTTAATTTAATTACTACTCATAACACAACAACGTTTTGTACCAGACAATATATATATATATATATATATATATGTGTGTGTGTGTGTGTGTGTGTGTTAATAATAGGAGCATGGTTTCCTGCTCACTCATTCACTGTGGCATCCATTTATCATCCATTTTGACCCATCAGCAAAATATTTCTAAGAATATCTGGCGTTGCGCCAAATCGCTAAGAGAAGTGAATTCTTGACTATCTGGTCAATAATTAAATGATATTCAACCTCATTGCCACTGTCATGTGACCTCCTGCCACTTCAGTTTGCCTGAATACCATATTTTATTGCATAAATTTCGGCAGTTGCGTGATTACAAGGATTGATTTACTTAGTCAAGTTCAAGTTGTTGCAAGTCACTCAAAAGGGATGACAAAAATTATAGTTCGAGTGAGTTGATGTTTTTTTAAGAGTAAAACTCAGGTTTAAAACAAATTCCCTCAAAAACAAAAACGTACCCATTCTTGCAAAGAAAGTTCCCTAACAAAGCCATCACAATAGTAGATTTCAAAAACTTTTTTTTTTTCAAACTGAAGGCTGCGTATCCGATACTTTTAGAAATAAGTTGTCTCTGCTAAAATTAGAAATTGACTAATCATCTATCTATCTATCCATCTAAATCTGGGATCGAAACCCGTCAATATATATATATATATATATATATAATTTATTTCTGACTTCCTCATGTCATCTTCACTATAGAAACTTTCATACATTACAAAAATACAATCTTCAGATGAAACATATCCGTGAAATGTAAAAAAGAACTCCTATAAGCATTATTTTTAACTCGCATATTTCATCTGAAGCTTTTTTTTTTCTTTTCTTTTTCAAATACAATAAAATCTTTAGTAATGAAACGGGTGACATAACAATTTACTTTAGTTTTTATCCTGCTCTACCGACCCGTATTTGAGAAGGGTTTTGATTTTAGAATGACTTCTCATAACGATTTGTTTATTTACTATATACATGGTGCATTCAATAAGTTTACAGACTTTTTTTTTTGTACAGGCATTTAAAATTATCGTATGCTCTTGAATATTCAGTATGTTATTGCTATACATCTTATGAGAAAGCTGACCAGTTTTTATGATTTCAGCTTCAAGTGAACAGCTACAGCAGCAATTAGAATACACCCTATTGATTGCCACAGCTGGTTAATTTCAAAAATGCAATTTGACACTTTAGAAGAACTATATGCAATAAAATTCTGTTTTAAACTAGGAAAAAATGCCACAGAAACATATGGAATGCTTCAGACTGCTTTTCGACCATCTTGCATGAATCGAGCATCAGTTTTTGAGTGGCATAAGAGATTCAAAGAAAGCAAGGAGTCTATGAGGGATGATGAGAGGTGTGGGAGGAGTAAGGAAGTCAATACACCAGAGTTGATTGGCCAAATGGTTATGGTTAGAGTTATTATGATGAGGTTTTAAAGGAGTTCAGCAAGAGATTCCGTCGGAAGAGGCCAGTACTCTTTAAATCGAGTCAGTGGCATTTCCACCAGGACAATACACCATTCGAAAACTCCATCCTTGTCACAGATTATTGACCAAGATGGGCATCAAGACAGTTCCTCGCCATCCCTATAGTCCAGACCTTGCTCCCTGTGACTTTTGGTTATTCCCTAAGCTCAGAGGCTGTCGTTATGAGACAATTGATGAGATGAAATAGGCTGTGACGAAGGTCATTGACACGCTCACGCAAGAGAACTTCCATGGAGCCTTCCAGAAGTTGTTGGAGTGGTACAAGTGCATTGCTGCCGGAGGAGATTACTTTGAAGGGGACTAGATTTTTATGTGTGTACTATCAATAAAAGTATCCATACAAAAAAGTCAGGAAACCTATTTAATGATCCTTATATATATATATATATATATATATATATATATATATATATATATAAGTGTGTATTTCATCACTTCATAGAAAATCTCTTCAAAGAAAGACTCATTGAGCAAACATGTAAACTTATCAAGTATGTTCTTGTGCTTTTGTATGTCCGTCAGCTTCTTTGTATGCACCTCTGTATTACTTGTTTAAAAGTGCTTAGTATTTTACGATCTTAACTCCTCTAACCCTTCGTAAACGATACAAACTGCTGATAGATTATTATGATGTGTATTAGAAGAGTAGAAATAAGCAATTGTTCATATAAAGTTTCGAAATTATAAAGCTAATTCCTGCTATCGATTTAAAACTAAGTAGCATCAATTCGAATTTCGATTCGATTTTATTAATGATATATCATATTTAGTGATGCTATTCTGCCACTCAACTCTTGCTTTGGTCATACAAACGTTATAATATATATATATGGACAGAGAGAAAGAGAGATTTATGTATTTACAAGTAGTACCGATGAAAATTTTACAGGAAGTAAAAAATGAAGAGGAACTACTTTAATCGAAAGAGTGATTTGCAATTTTATTCAATATAAATCACTGTGTTGCTTTTTCAAAAATATAACAAAAAATGAAACAAAAAATGCAAAACTATCAACCTATTTGTAAATACACATATCAGTTATAAGCATCTTAGTCTATCTAAACTTCAAAACCAATACATTGTATCATTTTCCATTTTGTAGATAACGGTATTGTTGGTATCGCGGAATCTTCGGAACTGATTTTCTTCTTATTTCCCAGTCTTTGACAGTACGTTGTTGGACTTTATCAGAAATTCAAAGCTCATCGGATCATCGGAACTCACCAGGTCTTCAACAAACCAATATGCAATAATTAATTTTTACTATACAACATAAGGAGGATAGATGAAGATGGCACAGGGCAATTCGATCGGAGCTGAACGCAGTGTTTGATTTGAAGAAGCAGCATCTACGTAGAAGAATATTAAAATTGATTTGGTGGGAGAGGAAAGATTTACCTACTTGGCTACCGGGGAGGAGATGTAGAAGAATATCTCTCTTGGTTGAGCTGAGTGGAAGAATATACCATCTGGCTGTGGGGAGGGTATGTAGATGAGCGTAACGTTCGAACGAACGGACGGACGCAAGCAGTATAATAATATAGATAAATATTTACATTCAGAATTAAATAAAGAATTAAAACTATTATTTTGGTGGAAGTCACCTTGGTGTTGTGGCTAACATACTAATCTGCGACTTGGAAGTAAGCGAGTTCGAACTCCAGTGACGTTTTTAGTTCATTTTCGTTTGGGAAAAGTACGAATTCCCTTATCCCCAAGCTATGGGTTAAATAGTACCACTTTTATTCTTCCACAAAGATGGCTTTTACATGAACTAACCTACAATAGTGTATTTGCAAATTAACAAAGAAACCCAACCGATCGTTCAGCTGATACTGAAATAATGGAACAAAAATATTACAATATTCGTCATTTTATGATGAGGAAGATAAAACTAGACTCAAGGTGTAAATCTCAATATGCAAAGAGCGATGATGTCTAAACTGCACGGATTCATAATTGCATAAACGTTGGTATCAGGCAGATGATTCTCTGTTTTTGTAAAGGCACACCTTTACGTAGAATCTTTAGAAAAACATTTCCATAAATGTTAATTTACAAGAAATCCTCAAACCTTACATAAATTATCAAGTAGATCCTCGAGCAAAATGCAAAAGAAAAAAATCTCATCTAACCATTTCTATGATTGCTTTTGATGTATTAGTGTGATGGAAAAGTTGTCATAGCCATTTTTTTTCTTTCATAATAGTAGGAGCGTTTTTAAGGTTTACTCAGATCTTGATTACTTTTACAATCAGCTTAAAGTAGGATGTTCTTGAATAAACTCAGACAGTACAAAAGTGGTTTACACATGAACATACGGTAGCAAACTATAGTCAATTTTTAGACAATTTCTTTTTTTTATTTTGTTTTTATTGTTTGTTTGTTTTTTTTTATTGTTTTCTTTATGGTTTATTTTTTCTTAATTTTGATTGATGTATTAAACCTTAATTTTGGTAAGGAATTCCCTGGCAGTAAAAAAGAAAAATGATTTATTACAAAAATACAGAAACCAAAAAAATGAGTTCTACATCAAGAATACTTCAATTCTAATGTAATCTAATAAAGAAAAAATCTCTCAGCGATTAACGAAATTTGAAGGGAATTCGTTATTACGAATATTTGGAATCGGAATAAATAGTAACTACGCAATGCTACAGTAATTTGTTTGTTGAAATAATGCACTCTAACAGAAAAAAAAGCCTTGTGGGTACCAGGAAATCGATAAATTTGTTGTATCACGGCGCCCATCCCTAAGTTATAAATGCGCTACAGCAAAGGATCATAGATTTAGAACGCGAAGTTCCTATTCTCAGACGTTTCAACTTGGAACTATCTCTTGATCATGTCCATACACCACTCCTTGTCTTGACTGTGGTTCCTTTGAGTACAAATATTGGAAAATATCCAGAAAAATGCATCGAACCAAAACTGAAATCGTTCTTTTATGATGTAATACACACATTATCTGAAAATTGGTGTAAGATCAGAGCAAGTACATTAATGGGCGAAAGCTAAATGATTGGTAATGTTCTTCTGCAAAAAAATTACAACTGCTCCCACTGTTCGATCTTCAGTAATTGTCATATATTTGTGACCCTGTACAAAATCTAGTGAAAATTTATATTATTAAAACATATTGTCAAAAGAGCCGGAAACCTTTCCTTGACCTATTTGAGAACTGAGATAATGTTGGCTATACGGACGGTGAATGTAGTTAAGATATAGACAAAAGAGTGTCGCCTGAAAAATTCATCAGCTGACCAAGATACCCTCTCATGAAATGTGTTTAAAATCAGGTCTCTTTTAGAATAGTCCCCTTTATCATATCCTATTTACCAACCCTTCCGCTCGGGCAGGATATGACACTGGGTCAATTTTTAAGCGGAGTTTAACAGGTTTGAATTCAGAGTTTTCCTTCTCCTAAACTAGTTGCCTCACCAAGGCTGAAGAACCAGTCTGTCCTACTATTTACCCATAGCTGGAGGGAGAATATGATCCATAAAATTTTTACATCGGTGTTGCTATACTTGGATCCTTTTGAAAACAAAATCCTCAAAAATAGATATGACTTCACCATATAAACTTTTCCGTTCATCATCACAGATGTCAGTATTGAATTAAAATAAAACAATCTTTGCCAAATGTTGATGGAACATACTAGGATGTTGATTTATGCCTTTCTTGAGTTTTAATGTTGAATGTATATTAGACATCTCATCCAAATTTTGATGGAACAAATCATAGGTATATGAATGCATGCCTTTCACAAGTCTATGAATGAAATTAATCAAATTGGCCGAATTATATTGTGACAGAGCGCAGAGATGACAATTCTAGCCAATTAGTGTAAAATAAGCATTAGAATTTTCACATGAAACAAAGTATACGGCTATTTCCCGTGACTTTCTCTAAGGTGTTAGTATTAAATTAACAGAAGCAAACTCCGGCAATGAGTCATGTCGATTCATATATTTCTCAGTTGTATTAGTGTCAAATAAAAATTTGATGTTTCAACAAACTCGTTATCGGGGGTGTCCTCCTGGTGTAATGGTTAAAGCGATAGACAGCGGAATCGTTGTAAGTAAGTTCGTACTCCAGTCGCGCTATTACGTTCACTTTCGGAGAAATACCCTTGGGAAAAGTGTGAACCCCCTTATCCTCCCAGCTATGGGTTAAATAGTACCCCTACTGTTCTTTTAGGAGAATGGCTTTGGCATTAAATAACCTACAAATGTTGATATGCCATTAAACAAAGAAACCAAACTCGTAATCAAACAGAGGTGAACTATATGTATTCATGCTTTTACAAGGATATAAGTATTTAAGGACCTCTGCTGACTAACGATGGTGGAGGCTATATAGTTGGGAATTAATACCTTTCTATATGTATTAGTTTTAAATTGATATAAACAGCCTCAGTTATCTAATTATGGACTATAGCACAAGGATATGGATTCATGCCTTTTATCAGAAGAATACTACTAAATTAATACTAATATCCTCAGCCGAATTTTGAACGTTTTTTAAAAGTTCATTCTTTCATAATGAAATCTCTCACTTCTGATGGACCAATGCTACTGCGTAGTTCATTAGCTAAATTGAAAATCTTTCGTTTTTGCTAATAACATCTGGCTTCTCTAATATTATTTTTGCGACACACGTCTTTGCTGATATATTCTGGGTTTTTCATTTCTTTACGTCGCAAAATATTGTAATTTTCTACTTATAAAATGCTACTTGGGGTATCCTTCTTGATTTAATGGTTGGTTGTTTTATTCATTATTTTTTTAACTGTGCTGGTGTGATTAATTTGATTAAGAAGGACTTAAAGAAGCAAAAGCAATATTTATAAGAAATATTTACGTTGATTTTTTTTTTCAATAATTTGGACTTCTTCATATGCTAATACTAGTTTTGATTCAGACATTTGGATTGAGTTCTCTCTCGAGCATAGGTTTCGGGTGGCACAATGTGTTTTTGGATGACCCTAAGACTGTGGAATATGAACCACAATTTGATCGACCGGTCACTTTATGAACATAGAAAAATGTGACCAAAGATACGGTTCTCAATCACCATTATGTTAATGACATTTTTAACAAATCGAAGACATGCGGAAAATTTGCTCAAAATTATTTACCAAAAACCTCAATCTAGCTATATGGTTTTTGACGAAAGAAAATATTCTTGTGGTCCCATAATTTTCTTTGCAGTATTCTAAAAAATTCATTACTCAGTTCTGTGGTCGCTATTTGGAAATTGCTGAAAATATGCAAAAGGCCGTGTCAGTTGAAGACTTACATGATTATTTTCAGCTGAGGAAGCAACGTTCGCGTTGGTATGTGACAATCTAATGGAATTTTTTTGAATGAAATAAAGTTGATTTGTAAATTTTGTTGGTAATAAACAGGCACTACTCTCTTAGTCTTATTACTAGGCTGCCCTCATATAACAAGAATTATCGAGCAACATTTTAAGTAAGGAAAATGTTATTCTATATGGTAAACACAAAGAAATAATTGTTTAAGGCTTTCGATGTTGGTTTGGTTTAGTTTAGTTTCTTTGTTTAATGGCATATCAATCTTTGTTGGTTATTTAATACCAAAGCAATTCTCCTAGAAGAACGGTAATGGTACTATTTAACCCATAGCTAGGAGGATAAGTGGGTTCATACCTTTCCCAAGGGCATTTGCCCGAAAGTGAACGTAATAACGCGACGGGAGTTCGAACTCGTTTACTACGATTCCGTAGTTCATCACTTTAACCATTACACTACGAGGACACCCACCTTCGATATTGGAAAAAATACTCGAAATTGTGATTTATAACAGTAACCCTCTTTAAAAAATTATGCATGTCTATGTGTGATACAATCGGTTCTTCTCTCACCCAAGGTGCACATATTTAGATGCAAGGTGTATGCGCGAGTAATTACTACCGTGTACGTATGAGTGTGTATGCGTATTGGCGTGTGTACGTATATATATATATATATATATATATATGTGTGTGTGTGTGTGTGTGTGTGTGTGTGTGTGTGTGTGTTTCGTGTTATTATTTCAAAGTCTGATAATAAAATGGAAATAGAAGGATTTCTTGATGGATATGAAAGGATTATTTTTTAATGTCTATAATAAACTGAAGTCTTCGACGTTAGAATGGTCAGAGGTCAGTAGATAAGAATCTCATTTTCTTTTATGTCTTTTGTACTCGGTAGTCGAAGCGGTGAAAGGGAGATTTTTCTTTTCAAGAAGTCGATCCCACATATCCAGCCGAAGCAGTGGGTAGAGGAAGCAGTTCGAGCTTAAAGTAGCAGCAAGCAATTGGTAGTTGGATAGAGAGAAAAAGGCCCACCAGGCCAAGCTGGGCTCACCTTACAGTTCGAGGAAAATCATCGGCAGGGTTAGAAGTGAGTCGCAGCTAGGCGAAGTGAAGTAGAGAACTGGTTAGCGTCAAAGTTTCGTTTGCCTTCCATATTACTTTTAATTGGATCTGCTTAATTTCGGTGAAAGGGTTAAGTTCCACACGCACTATCTACCTTTTTGATTGTTTCGAAAAGAAATTTCTGTTGAACTGACTCGTGACTAATCTAATTTCGACCAAAACTGGCGGCCCACTACTTTTTTTAAAAACAAACATAACGTCGGAAGGGGAAAGTTAGCCGGTGAGACTGGACAGACCGGTAATCATATTTACCAACCCCTCCGCTCGGGCAGCATATGACACAAGGTCATTTTTTAAGCGGAGTTTAACAGCTTTGAATTCAGAGTTTTCCTTCTCCTAGACTGTTCGCCTCACCAAGGCTGAAGAACCAAGTCTGCCCTACTATTTACCCATAGCTGTAGGGAGAATAATTGGATTCATACCTTTCCCAAGGGTATTAGTGCTATGTGAAATGCAATCAGTCAGGTCCAGGATTTGAACTCGTGTCGCCGTGTCCATATCCTGCGACGATAACCATTACTCCACGGTATCGCAACATAAGATCAAATTAATCATTTCAATGGATTTTACACGAAAATATGCAACATTATCTTACATTTAAAACCCTCACTTAATACAGCTAAATGAACAATCATTAGGTATCTTGTACTTCTGTTATACAAGGGTAATTGGGATTTTCATAGCGGACGTCATTTTCCTGAGATGAAAACATTGGGATGATTATTTAAGATTGCCAGAAGAGAAAATGATAACACAACAATATTCTAAAGTGTTTTATTCTTTTCAAAAGCCATTTAATACATTTTCGATTCTTTTCTTGATACCTAAATATCCTTCAGGTCTTTAACAATTTGACCTGTGATCTTTGACAACTCCTCTGGTTTACATTTATTGTGGTTACACTGTCTCAGCTACAATGATTATCTCTGCAAACACAAATGTAAATGTATGTATAATGTAACGTGAATATCTCTTTTTTTCCGACATATCGTTCAATAGTCGTGATTACAGACAGAGTCAGAATATATATATTTAAAATTCTGATTCAATGAACAAATTAGTTTATCATTTCACCAGCCCATCACATAACATTGACACATATTCTTGTCAGGAACAGACGTCCATTAAATCGGCAGATGCCCTCATTATATCACAATATTCCTGCATTATATAATACTTGAAACCTTCAAATGCTTCCTGTCAAGACAGGCTTACTCTCGTTGGAAAATACGCGTCAACTTTATATTCCTACGACATACATTTCCCATTTGGTTTTGTAACAGAGGAATTCAGACAACGATGCTCTGCTCAGTATTGCAGAAAGCTAAGTCGAATCAAAGGGTAATAATTATTGTGTTGCAAAAAGTTTTTTTTTATGAGAGGAATGAGATTATAAGCTCTTAAGTCTCTGGGTGCACATATTTAGATGCAATATTGCAGATGTGTGTAAGAATGAGTCTATCTTTCTGAATATAAATGCATATAGGCGTAGTCTATATTTATGTACAGCTCAGACATTGGCATGATGGTTAGAGAGTTCGCCAATGGCCCGGGAAACCTGAGTTGAGTCATACCAAAGATTTTAAAAATGTTACTTTATGCCTCCTTGCTTAACACTCAGCAATATAAGGTAGGGATCAAGGGTAAAGTGGAGCAATCCAGGGAAAGGAATAGCCCCTTACCCTACACCTCGGTGTAGTAGCTATCGAAAAGGGAGCCTTCAGGTCACCCTCGGCTAAAGTCGCCAACTTTACTTTATACCTTACTTTATGTCGGTAATTGGATCCAGGAGAGGAGACTTAAATCGAATTTTCTTGTCTCCGAATCTAGTTGTCTCTAAGCTAAACCCCAAATAACCATTTCCGGTTCTTTATTATATTTAAAAGTGCAGTTTTAATATTTATGGTCTATAAAACCTATTTTAAACTCACAAAAAAATAAATTTTAGTTTTAATATAGTACAGAAAAAAGTAATCTGAATTTACGAATACATGTAGATACATAGTTGTAAATGTAGATTTTTACAATTTGGTGATCTGTACAGTACACCGCTGACTCTTTATTTGTGAATGTGGTTTGCTGTAAGACATTATAAAGTAAAATAATTTTCTAAGGTTAAATAACAAATAGATTTATTGAAATTATTTTGCAATAGTTGAAAAAAGTAGTAGTTGTCGAGTTGGTGACCTTAGTCAAGGGTGAAACGAAGTCTCCTTTTCAATAGCTACTACACCAAAGTGTAGGGATGGGCGCTACTCTATTCCCTGGATTGATCCACTTTATCCTTGATCCTTACCTTACAATGCTGAGTACGAAGCGAGGTGGCATCAAGTACCATTTTTTTGAATCTTTGGTATGACTCGACCAAGGATTGAATTCCGATCTCCCGGACCATTGGCGAACACTCCACTCATTGGGCCAATGGCCCGGTACAGAAAAAAAAAATTTATGTTAATTTGGCAATGTTTATATTCAATTTGTTTATTTACATTGCGGACGTAGATGGCTGTCGGTCGTCAGCATCAACAGCTAATTCTGGCTGTTATTGTTCGATACGCTTTTTAACAAGAAACTGGTTGAGAATTCCTAGAACTTTCTTTTCCTTTTCAAGGATTACATGATAAGAAGCAAAAGCACCTTATTCTTATTTATTTTACAGTAACATGATTTTATGGGCTTTTAATGCTTTTTTAGTGATATTGGAACTTCAATATCTGTGGCGAACAGGAGATGCCCGTGGTGTAATGGTTATCGTCGTAAGAAATTGGACACGGCGACACAAATTCAAATCCTGGACGAGACTGATTGCATTTCATGTAGCACTAATACCCTTGGAAAAGGTATGAATCCAATTATTCTCCCTCCAGCTATGGGTAAATAGTAGGGCAGATTGGGTTCTTCAGCCTTGGTGAGGAAACTAGTCTAGGAGCAGGAAAACTCTGAATTCAAACCTGTTAAAGTCCGCTAAAAAATTAACCTTGAGTCATATCCTGCACGAGGGGAGGGGTTGGGTAAATATGATATTTGTGGCGAACAGACGTAAAGTCAAATAAAGTGATTTAAAGGGGTGTCCCCGTGATGTAATGGTTAAAGCGATGGTCTGCGAAATCATAGCACGTGAGTTCGAACTCCAGTCGCGCTATTACGTTCACTTTCGGACAAATACCCTTGGGAAAGGTATGAACACCCCTTATCCTCCCAGTTATGGGTTAAATAGCACCAATACTGTTCTTCTAGGTGATTGGCTTTGGTATTAAATAACCCACGAAGGTTGATATGCCATTAAACAAAGAAACCAAACCAACCAAAATGATTTAAACTTGATTCTGTAATTTTTCCATTTATTTTTTGACAAACGACTTATAATTGTGAACGACTTAACTCGAACGACTCGGGGAATACCTGTATATGCATATTGGTGTAAGCGAATCTGTATGGGTGTGTATGTGCTGTGCTTGTGTGTTGGTGTATATATATATTTATGAATGTGTCCAGAAGTATCGAAGGGATATATAAGCAAGTACGGAAGCTCGCCAGATTTTCTTGGAAAATGAAATAGAAAGAGAATTTCTACTTGAATATGAAAATATTGCTCTTTTAATGTGAGCAATAAACCGAAGTTTGCAATGCTAGAACGGTCCAGCATCAGTACATAAGAATATGCTTTTCTGAGGGGACCTTACTTCGGGGAAACTCAAGCTGGTGGAACAGTTTCTCGGAAATCAGAACCCCATTTATTCAAGAGAGTAGTCCGGAGTTTAACCGACCAGTGGGAGTTCATATGTATCGTAGAAATCAGCAGTAGATTACCAAGATCACGATAAAGTTAGCAGATTGTCGTTTTGCACTGTCTCACGCCTCATGCCTTGGATAAAATATGAAAGTGAATAAAAGTGACAATACGATTGGTCAGTCATCTCATAAGAAGCTTAAGTACCAACACCAAATATGACTCTAAAATGCATCGGTTAATCAGGCTCTAGATGCGAATCTCTGTGGGGTCCCAATGCCATTACTTTCAAATCCATATTTACCAGGGGTCATATTACCTGTTAGGGTCCCATCTGTGGGTCAAATAGCTTTGTATGAAATTTATGTTTATTAACTTCTTTGTATTAGATGGGAACATTGTTACCATACAACAAATTATAAATGTTACTTAGTAATTCTTGAAGCAATCAAAATGTGAGCAATTTATTTGATTTCGATACGAATTCTGAATATTATGTCTAACTGGTTTGCAAACAAATCATTATAGAATTTTAAAGAAAGGTTTAATTCAAAAAATACGATAGAAAGTAGAAAATATAGTTATAATTGTAATTTTGACCAATGAATCAAATTCCGGCATTAAATAACCCACAAGTAGTTGACATGCCGTTAAATAAATAAATTAAACCAAGTATTAAATAATTGGTACCGGAGTCATACCAAAGACTTTAAAAATGGTACTTGATGCCTCCTTGCTTAACACTCAGCATTATTGTAATCAAAATTTTACAAATGAATCAAATTTTGGCATTAAATAACCCACAGAAAATTGCTATGCCGTAAAACGAATTAGTTTTTGTTTCTTTCTTTTTCTTTATGGAGCTGACATGTGATTTATATGGTTTTGATCAGAATCTGAGACTGACTAATCTTAACAACAAAATCTCATGTGGATTGAGAACGACAAGAAGAGACTGTGTGAGCCTCGGTGTGTAATGCCTCAAAATATTACATTACATTAAAAGATGTAGATTTAGTCTTAAAACATCTTTGTTCTACTGATAATTTAAAAATAAAGGGCTTGAAATTGACTCGGATTCTGCTTGTACATTTATCAAATTTAACTCTGGTAAAAGCACATAACAATGAAACACTTACGAAAGATCAAATTTACTATACTAATCATAGTCCACTAAATTCATTTGTTACCCATCATTCTATTGTAGTGCCCTCACAAAGCTTACTTGGTCTGATACGCGGGTTTATTTACTGACTGAAGGGCAACTAGCCTGGGAAAAGGAAAACACAGAATTCAAACCAGCTGAAGTCTGCTTAAGAATATAATTTGTGTCGCATTCTGCCTTTGATAGAGAGATTAGGTAAATACATAATAAGTCCGATATAATATTATTTCAGTTGAGTGTCTAGTGATTGTATAGTGTTGTGTAGTGACAGGGAAGAGCAACAACAACGCTGATGTACAAAATAATAATCTGCTTCTTTTGTTTTCCTTGTACGAAATGGTTGAGTGAAGGAGAGAGACGAAAAGGATAAGATACGAAATCTTCAGTGAAATGCTACTTCTACTTTCAGCTTTCGTAAGACTTGTACAGGTCCACCTCCATGCACCGAATTATCTTAGTTTCTCTCTGCTTCTCGACTTTCGCGAGTCTCGGGTGGGCTATATCGTGCACCAATTTTTTTTCAACTCACTTCTCTACTTTTGCAAGTCTCGACAGGGCCATTTCAAGATCCTCAAAGATTCTCCTCACTTCTCTATTCTTGCGAGTCTCCTACAGCTCAGGCTTTCCTCCGCCTCTCAACCCAGTGCTGTCTGCCGCAAGGCCAGTACTCAGAGCGACGTAACGTCTAGTAGCTCTTCTGCCGGTAATCTTCTTCGTTTTCTACTCGTCTTTTTTTGGGTCGAAATCTTCCATGGTTTATATAATTTCCAGGACGTCCATGCTATTCACATGTTCACACCTGCTGCCAACAAATAGCACATAGACACAACTTCTGTCGAGCACACCACCCATGTAACTTACGCAGCACTTCGGCTGATGAAGCAGCTGTGGTATGTATACTTTAGGCAACAGGTTTATTTCTTGTTATACTATTCATGCAATGTATGCGGCATGTCAAAAGGAATCTTCCGGTCATTATTCAAACAACTGTCTTCTAACTCCGTTTCATGTAGATTAAACTATAGTGTATTACTTAATATTTCATCAGGTAGTCTGACACGATGACATAATTGAGGTATCTACTAGAATGCTTGTTAAATGGCATATAAACCTTCATGGGTTATTTAATAGTAAAGCCATCCTTCTAGAAGAACAGGAGTGATACTATTTAACCCATTGCTAGGGGAATAAAAGAATTCATTCCTTTCGCAAGGGTTCGAAAGTGAAGGAAATGGAACGACTGGAGTTCGAAGTCAGTTACGTCAAGGTCTTAGTTCAGAACTTTAAACTTTTGGCCTCGGTGACTCCATTATGGGTGTGACCTTAAATCTCAAATTCGATATGAATTATAACTCCCCCTTCAATTATTATTATCATCAAAGTGTAGCGACAGAACAGTTTCTGTCTATCTATCTCTCTATCTATCTGTCTGTCTGTCTGTCTGTCCATGTAGGTCACCAGTTTTGGCGAGTTCTTTAGGCATCATCTAATGTTCATACAGAGATGATGAATGTAAGTTTTTGCTGACTGACTGCATTGCTGTGTCCATATAAATAAATCCATAGAAGAGTGTGTCTTATGACTTCGGCTGTACTTACTCAGCCGTGCTCAGAATTTCTTGTTCGTCTTGGAATTGTTTCTGAGGTGGGAGGTAAGTGGCCGTCCAGCCGTTGTTTTGTATGATGCAGCTTTCAAATTTTTTTTCAAAAGAGCACACGATGGTAAGTCGTATAGTTCCCATCTAGTTTTTTTTTTTTCTCCAAGTGTTCCGTTAAAGGTCATGCAGGTATTTACTTATATTAGCCTTTCATAGCACGAACAGAAGTCTATGAGACTAGAATGCTGTAGGTAATGTGCCTCCAGAAAATACTATACAAGCCAGAATGTTAGAAATTCTACGTATGTTGACAAGATTAGCCATTATCTCATGTATCAGCTCTTTTTTTTTTTGTCTGTATGTTCACATTATTTCCTTTATCTTTTTAAACTTTTATTTCCTGTTAACATTGCCTTTCGATTGGATTTCCATCTATGGTGACAACAAGAATTATTCATTATGTCATGTCACCTGTTCTTCTCTAACATATTGCCTTTATTTTTTTATTCTCTTTTGTTTTCTCCAATCTTGACTACCCATTTTTGTTTTCATTTTACTCATTTGCACAGTTAAAAGAGTTTCATAAGTGAATAAATATTAATCAATGAATAATTATCAATAGGGCCATTTGTCTTCATTTTTTCTGGTTCTCTAGATCTCTTTTAATAATTTTAATACATAACAATTTTATATTTCTTTCATAGTCTTTTGAGAGACTAGTCAAACCTCCCTCGTTATGGCTTTCTTTGTCGTCATCTCTAGCCAATATATATATATATATATATATATATTACAGACTGCAGTTCCCGGAACTTCTTCTTTACCAGATAGTCAATCTGTTTCCCCTCTATGAACTGAGGGTTTTTTTTTCGTAGTGGCTAACGTATATTTAGCCCATTTGTAAATATATTGGACTAAAACATACATCTACGTACACATCACAAATTCTTCTGTACATTTCACAAAAAAATTTATGACAGACCTATGTTCAAACCTGAAACACTTGACACTATTTTGAATAGCCTCAAAAGAAATATTTATTCAAGATCAAAAAATGTTTTGCTATAAACCAATTTCAACTAATATAAAAGTTATATTTACAAGACAATTTTTTTTTTTAAATTTTACTTTTTTAAAGAAACCCTCTTTATTCTTGAAAAACACTCGTAGATAGATAGATAGATAGATAGATAGATAGATAGATTACCTTTATTTATTGAATGGCACTTGTATTAAATTTTGGAAATTATTCCTTGATATAAAAGAAGTAAAGTTGGCGAACGAAGTCGAGGGCGACCAGAAGGCTCCCTTTTCAATAGCTACTACACTGAGGTGTTGGGGAGGGAGCTACTCCTTTCCTTGAATTGCTCCACTTTACCCTCGATACGTACCTTATATTGCTGAGTGTTAAGCAAGGAGGTATCTAGTACCATTTTAAAGTCTTTGGTATGACGCGACATAGAATTGAAACCAGGTCTCCCAGATCATTGGTGAACACTAATTTTCATTTTTATTTCATACAAAGTACTTACATGACAGTGTTTTTAGTTCCCATTGACATTGTCATAGATAAAAGAACATAGAGTTTATTTACTACCATGTGTGTAAATTATACGTTTAATGCAAACTTTTTTAGAAAAGGCATGAACACTATTTTGCTAGTTTGCCATTTAATATTTTATATATTGAGACAAAAAAAAGAAAATTAATGATGGATGCTATTGCTTTGTACATCAGATCTTGAAATTAATAAAAGATACCACCTGCATCATTTCTTGTAGTCATAACAGAGATAAATATGAATATATACGAGGATCATTAAATAAGTTTCCAGACTTTTTTGGTATGGACACTTTTATTGATAATACACACATGAAATCTCCTCCGGCTGCAATGCACTTGTTGTACCGTTCCAACAACTTCTGGAAGGCCCCCACGGAAGTCCTCTTGCGTGAGCATGTCAATGACCTCCGTCACTGCCTCTATCATCTCCTTAATTATCTCATAACGACAGCCACTGAGCTTAGGGAATAATCAAAAGTCACAGGGAGCAAGGTCTGGACAATAGAGAGGCTAAGGAACTGTCTTGATGCCCATCTTGGTCAAATAGTCTCTGATAATGATGGAGTTGTTGACTGGTGCATTGTCCTGCTGAAAATGCCACTGACCCAATTTCAAGAGTGCTGTCCTCTTCCAACGGAATATCTTCGTGAACTCACTTAAAACCTCAACATCGGAACCCTAACCCTAACCCTTTAGCTAATCAACTCTGGTCTATTGACTTCCTTACTCCTCCCGCACCTCTCATCATCCCTCACAGACTCCCTGGCGTCCTTGAATTTTTTATACCACTTAAAAACTGATGTTCGATTCATGCGAGATGGTCGAAAACCAGTCTGAAGCATTCCATACGTTTCTGTGGCATTTTTTTTTCTAAGTTTAAAACAGACTTTTATTGCATATCATTGTTCTAAAGTGTCCTCACGTCCAGGTTGCATTTTTGAAATTCACCAGCTGTGACAATCAGGCTTTAGTAGGGTGTATTCAAATTCCTGCTGTAGCTGTTCATTTGAACCTGAAATCCTAAAAATTGGTCAATCATCTCATAAGATGTATCGCAATAGCATACTGAATTTTCAAGAGTCCACGACAATTTTCAATGCCTGTACAAAAGATGTCTGGAAACTCATTAAATGCCCCACGTAGGTTTATAAATAGCTGAAATTACCTTAGTTTGACAAAAGGGCAGAAGTATCGAGTACTCCAAATCTTGACTGCTAGCCTAGGTCAGCATAGTCGGCTGGATCTGTGGAATACACCGACTAAATCTCTGCAGAGGGGTAAGACCCCCTCACGAATGTCCTAAATGTGATATTAAACAACCTGATGGTGAGGCTCCAGCCATGGAGATTTGGTAACGGTGGATTACCACTTCATTGCAATTGCTTTCAGGTTCATTCTGGCCCGGTGTGGTAGCACCTGATAGGGTCCGATCTATGGGTCTAATAGTATATGTTTTGACAATTTTAACTGAGTGCAAACGAATGACTGATGTTTAATTGAATTGTTAGTGATACAACCATTTAAGTTTGTTGAATTATGCTACATTGAATTGTTAGAAATAGAACTTTTCGGTCATTTAACCGTGCGTAGACAAATGACTGATGTTTAATTGAAGTCTTAGTTATACATTGTAATACATAACTGTGTGCAAAAATATCAGCACTGGCTCGTTTAAAAATGCTATCAATATTTTTTTACAAATCATACATATTTGATATATATGTAGGAACAAGATTTGACATTAAATAACCAAAAATGGTTGATATGCCATAAAACCAAAGCAAACCAAATCATAAATATTCGATATGTATTTAAGAGGATTTGGTATTAAATAACCAACAATGGTTGACATGTCATGAAATCCAACCAAACCAAATATATATATATATATATATATATATATATATATATATATATATATATATATATATGATTTGGTTGCCATGTCATGAAATCCAACCAAACCAAATCATATATATATATATATATATATATATATATATATATATATATATATATATATATGATTTGGTTTGGTTGGATTTCATGACAAGTTAACCATTGTTGATATATATATATATATATATATATATATATATATATATATATATAAAACTAAGAAAAATAACCTGTTGTTACATCCTGCCCATTGTTGGGGGAAGGTTGGATGATGGGTAAATCATGTCGTGTTTCCATCGATTTACAGTATTTGACGACATATAAGTCGCACTTTTTTCTATTAAAAATGTATATTTTAAATTCCCCCGCGTCTTATATGACATTTGTTGGTTTAAGATTCGCGATAGTTGGTTGAAATTAGCAACCTTGCAACTCCTTATCTGAGTCTTTAAAGTAACTCTCATATACCGACTGTCATTATTTAAAAGGCTATTATGCAGGTTAGAAGTGTTATCATTGAAATTTATTTATTATATCAATTTAATCCCGTTTAATATTAATACTAGTTTTTTTACCTGATTTGACCTGCTGAAATTGGTGTGCGTCTTATACATCTGTGCGTCTTAAGATGTTACTTACTTTCTGCTTAGTCTAACACCTGGCCTCTGATTCTTTATTACGGCCCGACGAGTTGTCCACTAAAAGAAAAACAAAATTGTAGTGAGCAAAATTCGAACTTGAATCGGACACTATACGTATTGATTTTGATGCGATTAAAATTTCCATTCTCTCACTTATCACTACTGTTTGTAACTTAACTCCTGGAGTGCCATACAAGTTCAAATAATATCGAAATGTCACAGGATTAAAACACTCTGTTCTGAGAGTTGGGAAAAAATAGATTGAGATGTGAATCATGATATTTTTTAATCGCTAGAATCAATGTTTGTGAAAAATATTTCTTTCACTTCCAAACCAGTTACTTAACAAAAGAAAAAAAAAAATAGAAAAGAAAAAAGAAAAATGCTACGAAGCTCGTCCTCCCGACAAAAAAAAAAAAAAAAAGAAAAAGAAATCAACAAAAATACAAAATTACAGACATGAAAGCATCGTTGATTTAACGAGTGAAAAAAATTGTTGTACACGAAGTAATGTTTTTTTTTTCTAAGAAAACTCCTAAGAATAATTTTGTGTTAAAAAAAATAGTCAAAGTGCAATAACATTGAATGAGTCAGCAAGCAATAAACAGAATGAAACGCTACTCTTTGAATTATGAAAACAAAAGCTACAAACAATAAATAAATAAAATGATCAAACCCTAAAAGTTGCGATTTTGTAAAAATTATTTAGAAAAATCAGAAAACAACTACAAACTGCAAGTGGCAAGTCAGAAAAAAAAACGATCCAAAAACACCAAAATTTATTCAATACAAAAAATATTTAGCAAAAAGCAGAAAAAAAGTCAAATTCTACAAAACTAAAAAGAAATAAAATTCAAAAGAAACAGAAAAAATAAAGAATATAACTCAGCCATTCTTGCTTTATTTGTGTAAGTTTAGCTTAGTTTGACACAAGGCCATTTTAGGAGAGTATTAAACTGCATAAGATGGTGGGGCCTCACTTCTGGAGATTTGGGATTGTGGAAATTCATTGCCATTATTCCCAGATCTTCACAGACTCTGTGTCGTAGTACATGTTAGAGAGCTATCTATGAGTCATATAAATCAGTTAGTATCCGTTAAATACTTATCAATGAGTCAAATAGATTTGTAAGTACTTGTTGGAGACCTATGTATA
Source organism: Sepioteuthis lessoniana (assembly GCA_963585895.1). Lineage (NCBI taxonomy): Eukaryota > Metazoa > Mollusca > Cephalopoda > Myopsida > Loliginidae > Sepioteuthis > Sepioteuthis lessoniana. Next base: position 87,704,349 of record OY757927.1, read on the forward strand.
AGTCAAAGAGACTTATTACAACCTGTTAAAGACCTATGTATGAGTCAAATAGATCTGCTCAAAAAGTAATCGTATTTTGTATGACCGTGTGCAAAACCAAACTCTTACGAAACAGCTGCAAAAAATACAGATGTAAACATACAGTAAACGTCATTCTCTGTACTGTAGGGATAAAATTACCCAAGAGAGGTTGATATGCCATGATATTCAATCAATCCGGGAGACCTGGGTTCAATCCAAGGTCGTGTCATACCAAACACCTTTAAAATGGTACTTGATACCTCCATGCTTAACCCTCAGCAATATAAGGTACCTATCAAGGTTAAAGTAGAGCAATCCAGGGAAAGGAGTAGCGCCTTCCTCAACACCTTGGTGCAGTAGCTATTGAAAAGGGAGCCTTCAGGTCAACCTCGACTATGGGCGCCAACTTTACTATAACCGGCTCATTGGTCTAGTGGGTAGAGTCTTCGCTAATGGTCCGGGAGACCTGGGTTCAATTCCAGGTCGCATCATACCAAAGACTTTAAAATGGTACTTGATACCTCCTTGCTTAACACTCAGCAATATAAGGAACCTATCGTGGGTAAAGTGGAGCAATCCAGGGAAAGGAGTAGAGCCCTCCCTAACACCTTGGTGTTGTAGCTATTGAAACGGGAGCCTTCTGGTCGCCAACTTTACTTTACTATATGAATATTGAAGTGTTATCCCCGGAGAGATTTTACACAGGATACTAAGATTAGACCTATCTTTCTTTGTGAGAAGTGAGAATCTATTTACTCAATTCCTCGGCTGCGTGCATGATGTTACATAAGGTCGATTTAAAAGCGGGTTACAACTGCTTTGAATTCAGTGTTTTCCTTCTCCCAAACTGGTTGCCATATCAAGGTTCGAGAGCCCAGTCTGTCCTATTGTTTAACTGAAGAATAATTGTAGAATATATACTTTTCCAAAGGGTATTAACTTGAAGGAAAACATAAACAACCTTATCCAAGATTTGAACTCGGATGCCCGATTCCATTTCCTACAAATATAACCGTACCGTTAAGTGCGACTACTTGTTGAGATTCAAGTATAAATTTTCGTGTAATACTTTTTATTCTAATTTATTGTATGCTATCTAGGATAGGTAAAGAAATGATATTCTATATTAGGTGCAATCTCGATCAAGATGATTAAATAGAATACATAGGAAATATTTTTAAATCACTCCTATATGACATTTCTTTTATACAAAACGATCGGAGTAAAGCGAATAAAATACATTCATACAAAGACATCCTCCACCTAAAAAAAAAAAAGAAAACACCAAATAGATAATTATTATTACTTAGAATATTCGGACAATTGATCTCATCTTTATCGCTATAATGACAATGTTTCCAACGATATGCCATTGGTCTTCTTCAGGTGTTTCATGTTGAAATCGAAAGTTCACACAGAATCTCGAATTGAACCCCCTTTTTTTAACCACAGGGGTAGACTGTGCGAATCCTGTTAACTATGACCAGATACATGTGTTGAGTTATAGTAAGTATTTCTTGTTAGTCTTACCTGTTATTGGGATTGAACCTGCAACCTCTAGATGATTTCAGGTTCAATGCCAACAACAGATAAGACTAATAAGAAATGCCTATTAAAATTTAAAACTTGTACACGATCATGGTTAAAAGAATTGGAACAGTCTACTCCCGCGGTTCAAATAAAGGTTCAGTTCGAAATTTTGTGTGAACTCAGGGGTTCAACATGAACCACTAGAAGACTGAATGACATATCGGCCGAAACTTTGTGATAATAACAATCAAGATTAGGTTAATAGTCCGAATATTCTGAGTAATGATATATATCAAGTTTCATACCAGAAATTTAGGCAAAGAATACCCAAAAGATACTTATAAGAAAACTGAGTTTAGTTGATACATAATTCTACCAACGAATCCTTGTACTTAGTTCCATCGCTAGTCGGCGGAAATTTCTATTGTTTATTTAACACAAGTAGACATGAGAAAGACGTGAATCATCATATGAGGGTAGACTGAGAAGTTCATATGATGAAGTCAAATCTGCTGATTTATTTGATGAATGAAATCTCAGCACTTACGACACAAATATGAGAATTGTGTGGACTGCAAGGAAGACTTTGTTAAGAAAATAAACCTCATTCGAGTACATACCATTAGTCTATAAATCTTTCAGTTGATCCTCATAAACTTTATTGAAATATTTTTTATAAGCAGTCAGTTTGTTATAAGCACTTCCTAAACTATGAGAAACGCAATAAATCAGACAACAAAATCAATAATAATCATATATCTATATTACTCCCTGTATGATTTGTAAATATGCTTATGTTTTCATTGGAACTCGAGTAGACTTTAAAAAAGGAGATAATTTTTTACATCCAAGGCATCTCGAAGAAAGTTGCGGAGACAAAGAGACAAGGAGACAAGGATGAGATAAAGGGATCGTGACGAGATGATGTTACTCACGTTACAATGAAAAAGTCAGACACGCGGTTACAAAAATTTAAACTACTGGCTGGTACTATAGCTTCTTTTGGACAAGTCCCATAAACAGGGAGATGTAAAGTCGTATTTTGCACCGTTGATCACGTAAATATTCAACATTTCATAAATTCTAGCTTCCCACCCTCAATGAAAATGGGTCCATTTCACTAATCTCCGAAATTGATATCGTAAATTGTTGCTTTTACGGTAACTGAATGACTGCCCCATTTCAAAATATAAGCTCTTATGGCTGATTTTTTTGCTGTCTGTCATAGCTGAGTACTAGGGTCTCTGATCGTCGGAGTTGATCGCTACAGTGCAAAATTCAAATGCACTTATCATACATGATTTTGATACAGACAACAATCTTAATTTAAAATTGATTCACATATTACTTTATATCCAAAACAAGAAATATCGGAAACTTATCGAATCTTTTATAAATCCTTTGCATCACACAATAAAATCACGACCCAGATTATCACCTTTTCTAGTAAAATTGAAATTAAAACACAATTCCACTTCATTTGATAGTTACATTTAACGCCCCATATAGCGTAATCAAGGGTGGTTTTAATGTCTGGGCTTTAAGGAGGCCATAAAGAAATTCGAACTATTTCAGAATTTTTTTTGGCTTGGTTTCGGCGTAAAGCAAATAATACATACTTTGTCGTTTTATTTCTTCCTCGGTCATATCGGCTTGAATAATAGTGCTAATCATGAAAATTTAAATTCATCATGTTTTTCCCCACAATTAAATTATTAAGACTAAAAAACATTTTTTAAATCATTTCATATTTTGCTTCCGTACCTGTAAGTATCCACTTTTTTGTAGTCCGCTGACATGTCTTAATCCCCTAAGGAGTATTAGGTCACATCTGCAGAGGGAGAAAAGATAACAATAAAACTCTCGTTCTGGTATAGCCACATTATACAAGTCATGAAAAGTGAAAAAACAAATGAAAAAAAAAAAAACAACAACGTGGGAATCAAATTACTGATCTGAACGTCACATAGCACTAATACTCTTGGGAAAGGTATGCATCCAATTATTCTCCCTCCAGCTATGGGTAAATAGTTGGACAGATTACGTTCTTCAGCCTTTGGTGAGGTAACTAGTCTAGAAGAAGGAAAACTCTGAATTCAAACCTGTTAAACTCCGCTTAAAAAATTGACCTTGTGTCATATCCTGCACGAGCGGAGTGGGGGTGGTAAATATGATAAATTTATCATAACTTCTCAACTGCATTTTGCCGCAACATTTCTCGTTAATATTTACTAAATTTAGAATGCTTTGTTATTTGAGTTTGACTCTATTTTGTTTTGTTTCAAAGGATATTTCTCTACTTTTTTCTGATATATATATATATATATATATATATATATATATATATATATATATATATATATATATATATATATATGAGAATGTATTTTTCTAATTTATCCCAAGTTCCATTATAATGATTATCGAAAGCAACTTCAACATGAAAATGTTTTTCAAAAGTCACGACTTCATTACAATAATTAAATAGAATTTTGTTTTGCTAATTCCTTTGTTTTTTCCGATAAAAATATACAAAATTAAGAGTAATTTTACTGAGTCTTAAAGAAAATAAAAAATTATGAGCAAAAATGTTATATTTCAAAATATTCCATTTTATGGAATTACTTTTTCTATGTACAAATCCCGATTTATGCATGCATACGAGAATGCAATTGCATGTAGGAGCATGTATCTGTCTTGTACAAGTGTTTAATAACGGAAATCTGGAAATAAAGAAGAAATGCTCAAAACCTGAGTTAAATTTTACGTTGTAATCAATTACAGATAATGAAAATATTTTAAGCACCCCCTCTCAAGAACAAGTTCATACGGACACACTTGTATATATTTAAGAGATGGTACCGAAAAATAAAAGGAAATGCAGGCAAAAAGCAACACAAAATAATATTAACTCCTTTATTTAACTGCAGAGTGATCTATGCAACTGAATGAAATGTCCACCGAGACATAGGGAAACGCTTGGTAGCATGGCAGATAAACATATTGATCAATCTTTTCAAACTTTCGGGTGACATAAAATAACATACACACACACACACACACACACACACACACACACACACACACACACATATATATATATATATATACGTGTGGACCCACAACCTGGAACACACACACACACACACACACACACACACACACACACACACACACACACTTACACTTATAATCGTGAGCTTGTGGCTAGTCATTTGCTATTAGTAAATGTCTACTTACATACAATGGAATCGATAGAATTTGGATTTGTAATGTGTATAAATGGAACTATGCACATGAAAAAAAATGTTTATGTCCATTTTATACATGACATACATAGAGATAGTTTTACAATATTTTGAATGTATGTGGTAAGCAATATATTTCGTTCCGGTTTCAAAGTAAACATAAAGAAACGTATACAACTTTGTACCGAGACGAATTTTTAAAATTTGTAGATGTAATGCTATTGTGAGTACAAATAAATAAAAAGTAAAATATCATATCTGCATCTACGCGTATTTTAATGTCAATTTTGTGAAGCAGGTAATTTATGGAACAGTATTGTTGGAAACAAATATGTTTCTGCACGCTTATAGTGCTCATAATGGCGGCAACAACAACAACAACAACAATAATAATAATAATAATAAACAAAATCACTCATTTTTGGGCTTGTTTTCATGATGTAAGTATTTTGCATTGGCACCATTGCAACGAATGACATTTTTTTCTAATGTCTTCTTTTGCTGCCTATCAATCTTCAGAATTGCACCTACGGAATATAGTGCTATTCTGCCTGGCTTACTGCATATGGTCTGTAAGTGGCTTAATAGGTGGGAGTAGCTCGCACTTTATGGCCCCAAATGTCATGTAAAGTTTCTCTAGCGTTTATGTTAAAGCTTCTAGCGAGGCATAGAAGATTGTCAATGGGTTTATGCAACATTCCAGAACTTCTAGAGCTCAATTATATTGGGTATTGCCTTCCATTAACGTTAGATATGAGATCAACATATGATCAACAGAATGTTGGCGAATGAACCTTGCTTCACATATTTTCAGTTGTTAAAGTAGCCTTTCTCAGTCGTAAAAAAACGTGATTGCAATCGTGCGAGTATTTCAAATCAGAACTGAATGTCTACCAAGTGATGCACAGTTCTAACACGCCATATTTGAAATCTATCATCATTTGAATGCAATAGAAACCGATTCCTGTGAACCATTATACCCTCTTCCTAGAGGGAAAGATTCCAGCCAATCCTGAAATTTCAACAATGCCTATCTATTGCAGCGCCTATGGCCGTGGGCCTTAAAACCTGAAAATTGATTACTCTATGGCCGTTGCAGATCAGTCTTCAGATTTTTCTACTGCTCAATCAAGTACTGAACACCACAATAATCGACATTTGTAGTTGATCACAACATTAAGATAAGTTTGATTTAAAATAAAACTTTCTTAGAAAAAAAAACTTACTTTCAACAAAACTTTTTGAATAGAAAGCTAAACAAAATACTCTACAATTAAAAAATAATTCCTTTAAAACATAAATATGAAAAGAAAAATATGCACTCAGTGCCACTTTCACACCATCTGACGGCGAAAAAAGAAACTGAACGAACAATTTAGCCAATTCAACATAAACACAAACACAAACATAAAAAGTCTTTCTCATATATATATATATATATATATATATAGGGTGATGTTCAAAACTATAGGTGGGAAATACTTTCGTCAAAGAAAAATATTTAAAATTAGGATGTTCATCTCATAGTGGAATAATTTTGCAAAATGTGTGAAAAGTCTGGCGACATAGTAAAAATGTGAGGTAAGTTGAGATATCAAAGGATATATATATATATATATGTGTGTGTGTATGTGTGTGTGTGTGTGTGTGTGTGTGTGCGTGTGTTGGGTGGGGTCCCTGTGTGTAAATATTTCGTATCTGTATGTATTTATATATTCATGTTCATACGTGTGAAATGTCTGAAAACGTAAGTTGATTGATACAAGGATATATGTCTATATCTATATAGAGTTTGCTCTCGACCAAGTAAACTTTGATAATACCCCCATGAGTATATATATTTTTGTTTTGTTTTTTTCTGGTACCGTGAATACTGGTAGATAATTGATTAGTAAATATATATATATATATATATATATATATATATATATATATATATATATATATATATGTATATTTGTATGCTTGCATATTCATGTATATATATATGTGTGGTGGTTGTAGAACTTGGTCCCTATCGATTTAATTGCAGACCAAATCGTGAATGTAAAGATTTTCTCTGGCTAAGTGTAATAAGAACATTGAATTAAACTTAACCTAATAAAAGCATTACCAAAGGTCTTATAAAGATTTGCCCCCGTTTCTCTCCTCGTCCGAAACCTGACATGGAATTATCACATGATGAATACTTTCTTCAAAGCGCAGGCGACGTTTTACGTGCCATGCTTTTAAATTATAATACTGAATAAATAGAAATGTTTTTGACAATTGAACTGTACTTACATTTAATCTGTGTACGTATGCTAAACTGAATTGTTTGAAATAGAACTATTTTCATAAAAATGAATTTGGCGTTAAATAACCTACAAAGGTTGATATGCCATAAAACCCAAACAACCAACCAACATCACTTATAAACCTCGCAGTGAAGTACACTTGGCACGTTAATGTTCTGGTTTCTTTGATAAATAGTAAAACAAAAATCGTTATTCCGTTTTTAGTTGAGTCGAAGACTGTTCAGCACTACCTTCTACTATACCTAGTAATGATTATAAAATTAGCACTTAGACGATGTCCACTTTCACCTTTTTATTTTGCTGCAAGTAAACTTATAACATATAAATCGTAAAACATTTTTTCTTTTATACATGAAAACTCTAGCCTCATAAAACATTCCTTAAACAAATTAGATAAAATCATTTAAAATGACGGTAGAATTTTTCCAAGCCTTGCAGTGAAAAATATTAAGAAATAACCCAATGTTGTGGAAAACATTATCGAATAATCTTGTAATTTGCATTGCTAAAACAAATACCAGCAGAAGCCGAGATATTCAAATCAGTATACAGTTAAAAGAGAAAGTCTTGCCTATCTCAACTAACGGTTGGGAATGCCAAATTGATGGGAAATATGGTTCCAACTAAATAAATGTCAATTTAATCAATGAAAAGGATTGTGAAATTCATTCAAGAAGGAAATCTTCAGTAGATTATGATGAAAGATGCTGTTTTCTTCCAGTCAGCTGTCTAAATGTTGGTGCAAATATAAATGAAATGGTGGGGATGAAAAAATTGAAAATATACTGGTACACCACGAAAGACAAGCGTTGGGACAGAAAACCCAAAACAACAGAAAATGTACAAAAAAATGAGTCAAAACTGTAACAGAAATGTAAGAAATCCGTTGTATGAAATGGAATTTATATTGATAAAAGTCAAATAAAACTTAGCACTAACCCACAAGCGGGAGAAAATGACGTTAAAGCAGGCTAAGGAGAAATATTGAAGTGTGGATAATTGTATGAATGTGATATTCAAGAATGAATCAAAAATCTGCACAAGGCGAGGCGATGATGATGGACCTTTTGTTACCATTCAAATGAAACATATAAAGATAATTCCTAAAGAAAACAAATAAATTTCACAAGTCTTTCATCATTTGTGGCTACATGTCATGGAAAGAACCCAAGGAGACAGCAATCTTTACACTCAATGCAGGTGTGCACATAGAAATCCTGGATAATTTTCCAATACTATCAGTTGAAAATTGGTTTGAAATGATGAAGTCATTTTTCAGGACAATAATACATTTTGTCGCAGGGGAAAGAGGTTTAAAACTTTTCTTTGGGAAAGACATAAAATCAATGACATAACCAGCAGTCAAAAAATACAAGTGAAATTTTTTGGTGGAAATTTTTAAAGATTATCTATGAGAAGGCTCCATCTACTAAAGAAGATCTATTCCCTGTTATTCGGGAAAGTTAGAACAACTTTGATTAAGAATATTGATTTAAATTACTGATAATGCCTGAAAGAATTAAAGCTGCCATAAAAGCTTGGGAAAGGGTCAAGTAAGTATTCTTTTGTGTTTTCAATAAATTCCCAAATATTTTCCTGTGAATGACGGGGAAAAGTGACACCATTAATATATATAATTTAATCTGTTTTGTTTAAGGTATGTTTCATAAAGTCAGAATATTCTGTTATTGAATAAACACGTTTGCGGCTTATTTTTATAGTTTATTCCTTGCTAAATAAAGCGTCTAAGTGAATTATCTCCTCTCTGCTAATTTCATTTCTGCCAAAGATAGTATATGATGTTTGCACTGGCACAAAATCGCAACTGTAAACCACTTAGATAAGATCAAACACCCTAGCAATCGTTTGTGAGATAAACTTTTCAGTTCCATTCCACAGCAGATACGATTCAATTGTTTGTAAGCATTGTAGTTTAGTATAAGGTCACTAATAAGCAGTGATTACATATCAAACTCACTGTTATTGTTAATATTAGATGTATATTTAATTCATATCCTACTTCTGTTTTTTTTATTTTTCAATGAAAATTCATTAGCCTTATGTGTAATTTGATCATCAAGGATTGGTGAATTGTTTTCTTCTTATGTCAGACTAGGTAACTCCTTTTTGATATAAGAGAATCTGATTCTTTCTCGTTATTTCCCAATGCTTACCTCTGAGTGTTGGTTTGGAAGTTAGTTTGGCGGACACAGACTGGAATGATCGAACCTCTTTAAATGCTTTCATATGAGAATCTTGTACCTGACTGGGAATCAGCAAATAGCAGTCCGTCTACTTCTCACTGAGTGTTTTATGAGATTTTTGCAGAGTAACGGTGAGTTTCGCAAATAACTTTTAGGGAGCCAAATCATCTCAGATTAACCCACGATGGAGTTTTATGTCCAGTTAACTAATCTCCTTCTCCGTCTTCTTTTCTCTGCTTTTTTAATTATCCTTATTCACTGTCGTCCTCTTCTTTTACTTTCTTCCGGTTGCCTCTTTTTTCTTCTTTTCTACTAATGTTAAATCTTTTTTTTTTTCTCTTTAACGTTTTCTTTCTCCATTATATTCTTTATTTTTTATTGTCCAGAATGATTTTGTTTTCTTTCATTCTTTTCTCTTAGTTCGTTCTTCATTTATTCGTTTAATTCTAAGTCACATTTATTCCGTAAATTTGAGATTTCTTTGTTTAGTTTTTTCTTCAATTTACTTCATTCTTTATTACGCCATAAAAATATTTTCACTTTCGTTTCTTTTTTCTTTTTTTCTTTGTCATTCTTCATTTCTTCCTTCTTTAGTTTGTATCATTTTTTCTACATTCCACATCTTCAGTAATTTGATTCTATTTGTCTTTCTCCCTTTTCTATTTCGTTATATCATTTTAAATTATTTCTTCTTCCTTTCCTCAATTAACGTTTAATTTATGTCGTCTGTTTTATCGTCTTTCCATCTGCTCTTTACTTCAGATTTTCTTTCCGTCAGTACATGATTTTATACTATGCTATGTACATCACAATCGAGTTGTGATTAACAACTTTGTCTCTAAAACAGTGACAACCGAACTGTTCTCGAACTTCAGTAATCACACAACTCTTCCGCCACGCGAAGGATCCGACTCAAGGTCAATTTTCAACGGAGTCAAACAGGTTAAGAGTTTTCCTTCTCCTCGACCGGTTGTACTACCGAGGTTAAAAAGCATAGTATGCCCCATTAATTATCCGTAGCTTGAGGGAGAATAGCTGGATGCTCACTTTCCAACGAAGGTTAGTGCTATGTGACAAGCAGTCTTGTGTAGGATTTGATCACAATTCACTGAGTCCAACGACAACCAGTATAAAAGCAGCGCCACGAACTACAGTGGCACGCTCAATTATGAAGCAAGGTTTAAGACCCTTGAGCTTATTCAATATCTGAAAACTGTTAGAAATCTAATTCTCATAGTTTCGACATACACCAAACATTTTGATTGACTAAGCAATGTCTTGGAAAATGGATTGAACGAACTTTTTCTCGAAGATCAGATGTAGAGTTATAATTTTTTAAGCTTACGTTACTTTAGCAGAAAGCTAGAATTATGGAGCAGCCACCGAGAAGAAAACACATGTAAAGCAGTCTGCAAGCTTAACTTGCTTATCAGTAGACCACGTAAAGCACACATCATTTTCAAATCATAGCTAAGTTTAACATACGGCCAGAACAAGGGAACACCCGGAGAGAATCGAAGTTATGGAAAATGGTCTGCAAGCTTAACGCACTTGCCATTAAACCAAATAAAGCACACATCAATTTGTAACCTTAGAAAAGTTTAACACACGGCCAGAACAAGGGAACACCCGGAGAGAATCGAAGTTATGGAAAATGGTCTGCAAGCTTAACGCACTTGCCATTAAACCAAATAAAGCACACATCAATTTCTAACCTTAGAAAAGTTTAACACACGGCCAGATAAAGGGAACACCCGGAGATAATCGCACTCATGAAAACTGGTCTACTCGCCATGAGAGCTAACCAATACACTACTTGAGCCCATTTACTAACATCAATTTTCAATGCCTGCTCCATTCTCTTAAAATTTACCTTTACTAAAATTACAATAATGTCGCAGTCCAACACGTTCACCACAATCCGATGGTTCTCCATCTTTTATTAAATATGATTATTGACTAGACTCGTAAAAGGTGAAAATCCTTGCTGTGAATTCAATTAATTAAGGCCTTCTACAAACTAAACTGGACGAAGGAAATAAATACTCCAGCAGATTATTACCAAATACGGTAATAACCCCCGTGTTCTTTTTTGATAAACAGTATGATTTGCCGTAAAAGTATCAGTAATAAACAAACCTTATGGAGGCTCATGATATAGATTGAACGCACGATTTTGTTATAATAGCCACCTTGATAATATCGCCAACGATTACTTCCACAATAATACATCAGATTAACGTAGGCACAAGACCACAAATATACGATATTCAACGTGGACCAAACTGACTTTTCAGAGGTCATGCGATGTCTTGCTAACCCCAGAACAAGTCACCCATATAATAAGCAGAGCTTAGATTCGGTAGAATGCTACAGGTATGGGTCAATGAGTGAGGACTGAACTCACTTCTCAGTTGTCATGTGAAGATGAGTTGATAACCTTAACTCAAGAGCAAGTCACCCTTCACTAAGCCCTGTTGACTGAATTCATTTTCAGTAGTAATGAGTTGATGAGACGAGTTTGATAAACATTGTTCAATGATGAGGTATACATGATATAATACAGAAGGGGATTGTTAAATGTACAAATCCATAACTGCTGAATTCGTCTCACACTGGTTTTCTCTAAAAAATAAGATAAGCTTCGTTTGTTTCTTTTTTTAAATTTTATTTTTGATACATCACGTATGGAAATGGTAAGTGAGCTAGTCTAACAGACTGGTTGGTTCAATTCTCACAGCTTGTTCTATAGATTCGGCATTATGTATTAATCCAATGATAAAAAGTACCGGATAGAGTTCTATATATGGATCAAATAGAACTCTTTGACATTTAAACAAAGAGTAAACAAATGAGTTATGCTAAACTGAACTGCTTGAAATAGAACGCTATAGAATACACTGACTGCACCTCTGCAGAGGGGTATGACCCCCCCCCCAACGAGTGTCCTGGATATGACACTAAACAATCTGATGGTGAGGTTCCAGTGATACTGGAGCTTTGGGGAATGGGGAGTACCTCTTTATTACCATCGCTCCCAGGTCCACTCTGGCCCGGCGTGGTAGCACCTGATAGGGCCCTATCTATGGGTTAAATAGAAGTAACGACATGCTTATGCTAAACTGAATTGTTTGATTAAACTGAATAGCTTGAAATAGAAATGTTTTTGACAATTAAACCGTACTTACATTTAAACTGCGTGCTTATGCTAAAATGAATTATTTGAAATTGAACCGTTTTTAACATTGAAACTGTACTTACAATAAACTGAATTGTTGTATATAACTGCTTGAGTAGTTTGAAATAATAATATTTTTGACAATTAAACTGTGTACTCATGCTAAACTGAATTGTTTTAAATGGAACTGATTATTTGCATAAAACTGGATTTGGCGTTAAATAACCTACAGAGGTTGATATGCCATAAAACCCAACCAAATTAAATCATATATATTTAATATATATGTATAAAGAGGATTTGGCATTAAATAAACTACAAAGATCGATATGCCATAAAACCCAACCAAACCAAAAATTGCCTTCAAATTACATCACTATTTTTTGAAAAAGAAATTTGAATTTTGAAAATTAACAATAATTAAACGCTCTGAATTTTCTCATGTTTTTGTTTCATTTTTTCATTCAAAAATTATTTTCGGATGAGACACTATAACACCGCATCCTAACATCGTCTTTCATAATATCATTTTTACATACCGTCGGATTTGTTACCCTTTTCCATATATATATATATATATATATATATATATATATATATATATATATATATATATATAACCAGTATTGTTGAATAACTTTACAAACGTAAACGTTCGATAGTAAATGATTCACACTCTCAATAGTAATTCCAAAACTATTTCAGTTGTTGGAAACTTTTATTAACAATTACTCGAAAATTCATTTTCAATAATTTTTAATTTTCCTTCTATGATTAGATTTGTCGTTAGACAGTGTATTCTGTTCGTTTTGTTCTGAACGATAATATATTTTTCCCTGTATATATGATAAAAACTGGTTTACTCCAAAATCTTTCTGAAGGATCTTCATAAAGTGTTATAATTTGCTGATAAAGATTAACAACAAAAATTCCTAATATTTTTCGGTTGGCGCTGTTTGTTTAAACACCCATGACATTTGGGTAATCCCTCTCTCTCTCTATCTCTTACTCTATTTCTCTCTCTCTCTCTCTCTCTCTCAGTATATATATTAATATATATATATCTTTAATTTTTTTATCTGTCTACGACTTTCTTCTTCTTCTTCTCCTTCTTCTTCTTCTTCTTCTTCTTTCGATCTTCATTTTACTTCGAACGAACCCCGATCGCTACTTCATCAAATTTAAAGGTTACTCAATTTTTCGTGATTCTCTATTTTGTCTCTGCTTCTCTTTCAGACCCCCCTCTCTCTCTCTCTCTCACACACACACACACACACACACACACACATATGCACACTCACATATACACGAATATATCAAGTCATGCACAAGCACATATCCATATATATATATATATATATAGAGAGAGAGAGAGAGAGATTATTTTTCGTTATTCTACGATTTTTTTTTGTTTTTCTTTGCTTCTTTCTCAATCTTCATTTTACCTTTATTATGTCCTTTCTTCACTTTATCAAATCTAAAGGTTACTATCTCTCTCTCTCTCTCTCTCTCTCTCTCTCTCTCTCTCTCTCTCTCTCTCTCTTACAGAGAGACACAGTGTCATATCGACATTAAAAGAAGTTTTAACCTTTTATCTAACTTGACTTCTATTTATATGAACAAACCTGCTTACATACTGTATATACATACATACATACACACACACACACACATATATATATATATATATATATGTGTGTATGTGTGTGTGTGTGTGTGTGTGTGTGTGTGTGTGTTACTAACTAGCATATATTTTTCAATTCTCCTTTTTAACTCTCGCAAATACAGTTATTGACACATAAAAGTATTTCAGTTTAAGAGACTCAAAGGTTTGATGCTTCGCCGAAGAGTAAATGCAAGCAAGCTAATTTAATCAAACACTCTCTGTAGTGAGTTTGATCAAGACTTAGTGTATTTCATACAGAACCTTGTTCCAGAATAAGCAATTTTTTTCCAAAAATAGTCTTACTCTAAGCCGAGACATTTCAAGCTAATTAAACAGATCCTTCACACATATAATGAATTCAGTCCACAGTAAGTGTCCCATATTAATGGCTTTGTCATAGATGGGAATAAATTTAGTAAATAATAATAATCCTTCGACCAAGAGTTCTAGCTGACCTAGCTGGCTATTCTCTTGTACGTTGACTTCGATGAACACCGGGTGTCCCACACATATAACTTGATAAATGTACGCAAATGCATATACAGACATCTACTTAGGAATGTGGTAACAGTGAAAATATTTTTGTTCAACAACCCCACCGTCCTCGATGCACACAGCAGACACACAGGATCGGACTCACCTATTTAGTGAAAGCAGTGTAACCACTCACGCCATATGCATATGCCTCCGCTTTACGAGTATGGAAAAGAAATTGCCTTATGCTGCTATGAATAATTAAAAACATATAAGTGTATTACAAGTGTTTAACTCTAGAGGGTGACCAGGTACATTCTCTATCACACAGAGTCTATATTTAAAAAATCTACATGTAAAAAAAGCCCGCCAATCATTCTCTCATATACCAGTTCCCGCAGCCGTCCCAATTCCAGCCCACACAACGGTGTATCCTGTTTTTTTTTTTTAACTCTTCTCTCTCTCTTTCTATCTCTATCTACATAGCTCGCTCCATAGCTAGGTGGGTAGCTAGCAAGCTCACTGGGTTCTTATATATTTAGTGTTTCCTTTCTTTTCCATCTCTTTCAATCTCTCTCACTATCTCCCTCCATCTCCCTTTCTCTCTCTCTCTCTCTCTCTCTCTATATATATATATATATATATATATATATATATATATATATATAGCTCTTGGTTTGTTTATATACATATGTAACTCAATCATTTCAAAATTAATTTTTACCTATATATGTGATTCTCTTTTAAATTACCAATCTCACTTGCCATACACATACACACACACATATATATAGTATCATATATATACATGCATATATATATATGTGTGTGTGTGTGTGTGTGTGTGTGTGTGTGAGAGAGAGAGAGAGAGAGAGAGAGAGAGAGAGAGAGAGAGAGAGAGCGTGTGTGTGTGTGTGTGTGTCTGTGTAACTGTGCCTAATTTTTATTCCAGGATCTATAAATCTATCTCGGTTTGTTTATAAATATATTGTTCAATATGTTTTATCTTGCTATATGTGTGAGTCAATTTGAAATTCTCAACTTCTCTTACTATATATATATATATACACATATATATATATATATATATATATATATATATATATATATTTATATGTGTGTGTGTGTGTGTGTGTGTGTGTGTGTGTGTGTGTGTGTGTGTGTGTTGTTTTCTGTATATACACTATCGCAATAGCAATCTATTTATCTTGATCTGTTCATATCTATATATTTGGATGTCTGACGACTACTGAATGCGTGCTTATGTATATATGCACACGAAGCTAAATATGCTTCCATTAAGAAATCTTCATAATCACCAGTTTGAACGTATACATATTCGTTTGCCTGAATTAAACGATCAATTAAAGGTAACGTCGTAAACATACATGCGTCGTGCACGCATCTATTTCACTTGACTGATTCAAAGAAGAGAAGATACTCACATATAAAAAGAAAACGGTGGAAGAAACAGTATAGTAAACTTATTAAAAGCTTAAATTATATACACGCGCACGAGCTAATGCACACACACACACACACACACACACACACACACACACACACACACATATATATATATATATATATATATATATAGTAAGAGAGACAGAGACAAAGACAGACAGAAAAACAGACTGGTTGGAGAGAGACTCCAAAGAACCGA
>OY757927.1:87730632-87733132 GCA_963585895.1 Sepioteuthis lessoniana
GTGCGTGAAAACAGACCACAAATAGAGAAGTATTTCTGTTTATATTCTCATATAAAAATAAAGAGAAAAACTAATAGATAGCTTCTTGACTTAGTTTGGCAAAAGGCCAAAAAAAAACAGGCACCCAGTGAAAATAAAATTCACTCAAAATGTTCTGGTAGTCTAGGTTTCTAATGACTACCCCACTTAAAGCGTTGTAAAAAAAATCCCCGTTTAAATTTGGCACAATTTTTTAGTTCCAGGCACCTAGTGAGGATCAAGATCATTACTCAGTGGTATTAGTTTCGTGATCGATGCTTGTTAATTCGAAATGTTTATGCGTATGTATGCATGTGTATGTGTGTGTGAATGTATATGCCTGTGCGGCTAAGGTTTGTTTTCAACCGGCAGCAAAACGTGTGTTTGAACCGAGACAAAAATGAACAATTTAAAAATATATAAGTATATTTATGTTTTAAAATTAGGTAGACATTTCATTAATACTTCCTTATTTGACGTTCCTTCCATCGTACCGGATTTCGATTCCAGCTAGGGGCATCTCTCGTGTCTAGCCACAGTGATGAATTGTATCTCTCAGTCTGTCTGTCTGTCTGTCTGTCTCTCTCTCTCTCTCTCTCTCTCTATATATATATATATATATATATATAGAAATATATATGTATACATATAATTAAGATAAAAATTTAACACGAAAAAGCATTTCTAATACATAAAAATGTTACCGTGCGACATGTACAAAAATACGGAAAATTCAATAATATTTTTCAAGTATGAACTAATGTAATGACAAAACAGGATAAAATACCATGACTTTGAGTTTCACGTTGTCGATCATCTAGTGCTTTCACTCCAAGACGTATTGAATGCTAGCTCAACTGAGAGTCGATGCAATGAAACTTTAAGTTGTGAGGGGTTTTTTTTACCCTGTTTTATCTTATTTCATAATTGAAAAAAAAAATGTATATATGCAAAAGGTATTGCTTATCCTTTCTTCATCTTTCTCTGTCAATATTCATCCCCTATTATATGAAAATGTTATTATATTCACTTATAGCTTACAGATTTAAATTGCTTTTTAACTGAGAATTCATTAAGCAGTATTAAAATAGAAGCCGGGTGTTTTCATTACATATCGATATATAGATGCATTTCTCCGTCAGTGGGGGAGTCGATTTCTACGTCGGGAGAGGGGGGAGCCCCCGTCATGTAATGACTAACGCGCTCGATTTCAGTCTCGAAGGAATCAAGTTCACACTCTAGTCACGGTAGTGCGTTTCCGTTCGGACTAAGATCCTTGGGGAATATATTAACTTCTTTATCAACCCCAGGCTATTAGTCAAATAGTATTAATTTATTTGGCATTGAATAACCATGGAAGGTTGATATGCCATTAAAACAAAGAAACCAAACCATATATAAGTCATAATAATAAAGAAGGCATTCATTTACACATCAGATATATTACCTAAAAATGTTCCTTACAAATTAATGAAAAATTAGTTTAGTTGTGGATATCAATCATATATAACTTTATAAAATTTAATTTAAAATCAATGTAGACATAGTAATACAAATCTAGGTACAATAACTATATTAGCTTGCAAACCAACTAATTGCTTATACACATACTTCTCAAGTTATATAGCAATACATATATGTTTATGTACAGATTTTGCTTTCATATTTATATTTTCACATTAATATACATGGAGGTGAAAGTTTACAGATGCACTAATAAATGTTTCTACTTAGTCTGACACAAGATTTTACTTCACCCTAGACTTCGACGGGCTGCAAGACTGATAGTTTTAGAAATGTGTTTTCTAAACAAACTATCACGGCAGGTGTTGTTCGATGGATCGATGAATCGACTGGAGGAATAAATAAAAACAAAGCAAAAATTTGTTTACAATATTCGGTTCTGTTTGAAATAAGGCCACTGTCAAGAAGTGGCCAGCAAGATTTGTGTCTATCAAATGTAGCTTGAGAAAATAGAACGCCAAAGAAGCAGGTGTTTTTTTTTTCAGACGGTGTAGTAAATACAAAGGGAAAGGTAAACGGCCTGGAATACATATATATATATATATATATATATATATATATATATATATATATATATATATATAGAAAGAGACAGACAGACAGACATAGACAGGGACAGACAGAGAGCTGATAGATAGATAGATAGATAGATAGATAGATAGATACCACAGTCGAATATGAATCTGGAAAATAATTTCCTTCTTCTCCTACTGTTCTATCACGTCATTAACACTGGCTTATTTTAATTAAATAATTAACATGTCAGTCGGCAGGTATGCAGGAAGTAGGTAGAAAGTAGACAGGTATGCAGGTAAGATATATTCGAAGCTTGTAGGTACATGCGCACGGATGTATCTTAAATATTCTCCAAGATTTTCACTTAAAATCTACACAAATTGTTTCAGAACAATTACACCAGTTCTTGATTGTGCTTGAACACAATTGATTACACAAGGCA
>OY757927.1:87738132-87790632 GCA_963585895.1 Sepioteuthis lessoniana
GTTTGCAGACTTTTTTCGTATGGGTACTTTTATTGATAGTACACTCATGAAACTCTAGTCCCCTTCGAAGTAATCTCCTCCGGCTGCAATGCATTTGTTGTACCGTACCAACAATTTCTGGAAGGTCCAATGGAAGTCCTCTTATGTGAGAGTGTCTATGACTTTCGTCACAGCCTCTTTCATCTCCTCAGCTTTCATAACGACAGCCTCTGAGCCTAGGGAATAACCAAAAGTCACAGGGAGCAAGGTCTGAGCTATAGAAGGGCTGAGGATCTGTGTTGATTTCCATCTTGGTCAAATATTCGATGACAAGGATGGAGTCGTGGACTGGTGCATTGTCCTGGTGGAAATGTCACTGACCCGATTTGAAGAGTGCTGGCCTCTTCCGACGGATTCTCTTCCTGAAATCCCTTAAAACCTCGACACAGTAACCATAACCCTAACCCTTTGGCTAATTAACTCTGGTGTATTGACTTCCTTACTCCTCCTACATCTTTCATCATCCCTCATAGACTCCCTGCCTTCCTTGAATCTCTTATGCCACTCAAAAACTGATGCTCAATTCATTCAAGACGGTCGAAAAGCAGTCTGAAGCAATCCATACGTTTCTGAGGCATTTTTCCAAGTTTAAAACAATCAGGCTTTAGTATGGTGTAATCCAATTGCTGCTGTAGCTGTTCATTTCAACCTGAAATCATAAAAATTGGTCAATCATCTCATAAGATGTATAGCAATAACATAGTTAATTTTCAAGAGTCTACAACAAATTTAAATGCGTACACAAAAAAAGTCTGGAAACTTATTAAAGGCTCCACTTAAGTCTCGTAAAAACAATTTTCTAAACATTCTGAAAATACTTTCTTCCCAAAAATTGTTCTCCTGACAATTACTTTAAGCTGGAACTAGTTGAGAACAAGTAATGAATTAATAACTACAAAGAAATAGTACAATCTCTCTCATCACCTTTGTTCATTTCCTGCAATATATATATATATATATATATATATATATATATATACTGGTTATCTATGTTGCTATATCTATGAATAATGAATAAATATCATTGATGGCGCATAAAGATGTACGTTTGGAAAACGCAGACATAGAAATAACTGTGTTGTGTGACAGTCAGTTTCTCGCCTTTGTGTCCATCGGACCATTATAGGTAAAAATCAAACAGCAATTAATCAACCTTAACCGTATGCTATAATAATACACGCGCGCACACACACACACACGTATATATATATATATATATATATATATATACGTGTGTGTGTGTGTGTGTGTGTGTGTGTGTGTGTGTGTGTGTGTGTGTGTGTGTGTGTGTGTGTGTGTTGGGAAAAAGACTTTCGCCTGAGGATTATTTTCTGCTTCGCGTTAAGAATTGAATAAGCCAAAGATAGAGTGAACAATATAATTCTAAATTGCACAAAGTTCTGCTTTCCACACGGAGGAAAACTTCCATTGATCTAAATTTTTCGGTACTCCTGTTTAAGGTCTGAGTATCTGCACAGTCAGCTGAGAATGAAAGTTACAAGCCTGGCGTCTCCTTTGATCAGAGTAGTATCTGTGATTTTCAAGTAGTTCGACGCTGACCCCAAGGATCTGAAACAAGATTACCTAAGACCAAGTTGCTAATTTCATGAACCATTGAAACGGATGTTATAGAGAAAGATACATGAAATTCACATGGTTTATTATATATATATATATATATATATATATATATATATATATATATTACATGGTGGTATCTTTATCTCCAGGTTACATGTTATTTAGAGTCTTTCTTTATATTACATATATAAATTCAGCTATAGAGATGCGTCTAGGTAGACAACACTCGTTAATACATCGCTCCTTTCATCTTGTAGTGTTTGACTCCCTGTTGTTCTCATATATATTTCTCCTGCGCAATTTCGTTTGTTTTATTTTTTTTTTTTTAAGAAAAACAAAAACTCATCACTTCTCTCTGTCTTCTTATCATGATTATTTCTTTCTTTCTTTCTTTCTTTCTGCTAAGTCTCTTATTTTGAAAGACTATCAGTCCGCCAAACTGTCTAGATTTTCAACTCACCAACGTCACTGATTTTACCATCTCCAAACCAGATAGAAGTCAATACGGTAATACATATGCAAATAATATCGCCATTTTAAAAAGAAATTATTCGAGCAATTGCCACAATTTAGGAATGTCTGATAAACATAAAAATCAGCTTGCAAAACAACCTTGTCATTCAAAACACAACGAAAAAATCTGCATTTATTTATTTATTATTTTATTATGCCTCCTTGTTTATCTCCCCTTTTTACTATCTTCTCCCATCAACCTTAAATCTGTGCTCAGAACATAAACACAGTTAATAGAATATCTATATACAATTCAAATTCTGTTAAGTAATTCATATGATAATTCCGGAAAATGTCCTCTTGGAAAATCTTTTTCTTAGGATTATTTTTGAAACAATCCAATTCTTTATCGTACTGCGTTTTCTTTATCTCATAAGTCAATTTGTTCCCAAAATATTTTTGACTATTAGCAAAAAAAAAACTAATTCTTTGATAGACTTAGTTTTTGTAATCTGGCTTGATAGTAAGTCGCCACCTTAAAGAGAAATATTTTTAAAAAATGTCTACCATAGTTCGAAATTCCATTTTTTTTAAAGTTTTAATTAAGAAAAAATCTCATTCTTCTTTCTTGTCAAATAGTTAATCCTAATTTTTCCAATCTCTCTTCGTAACTCTTAACAAGCAGGTTCGGCCTTTAATCTACTGAGGCACAAAGTTATATAAAATCTGGGGCCTTTCTCTAAAGAATATTTGAAAAAAAAGTTATTATTTCTATTAATGTTAATGATAAAAATATTATATATATATATATATATATATGTGTGTGTGTGTGTGTCTGTGTGTGTGTGTGTGTGTGTGCGCGCTTTGATGAATTACTATTAATTAATAAAATCAAATGATCAAATAAAAGTATTTTTAAAACCTGAAACCCCGAAGGTATGTGACCTTAAGCGACCGACCATTTAACTGATGGTAAAGTCCAGCAGAGTTAATAAGGTTTTATTTATTTATTTATTTATTTATTTATTACAAAGTTCATCCTAACTGGATATTCGGCTAAATATCTATGGTATATATGAAATGAAAATTATGTTACGCTACCAAATAAGGAGACTCTGATTGTCTTGAAAATCATCATAAAATATCGGTCTTTTTTTTTTACACCTGCTCGAAATTGTCCGATGTTTTAGCAATTTATTAAGCTTTTGGCTTAAATGTGACACAATGCCGTATGAATGGGGCTCCAAGAGAGACTAGAACTCACTTGTGAAAGTTTGTTAGTCTAGCTTGTTAACCATTACACAACATGAGCTCCGGTATCTTGGACAAGATATGAAGAGAATCTTGATTGAGAGCAATGACTAACATGTTTCCGCTCGGAAACGTATAAACAACTGAAATTCGTACCCCAGATGCTTAATTCGATCTGATCAAAATATTCATTAGAAGATACCAGCTTGCATAGAGAACTATTTATGTGTCTCTTGGAATCAGAGAAAACTTAGTATATTTCAGTCTTTGAACGTATTCGATTTTTCATGCAAAGAGAGTAAAGTTGGTGGCTCAAATATTAAAGATGTCGCACCTTAAAACTAATGTATTTGCCTTACATTGAGTCAGGATAGGAAAAGGAAACAATATTTTGAAAAACCAAACAAAATTCGTTTTGTCTAATTTTTGTTGTTATGTAAGACTAAGAGAAATATGTAAATTGTATTTTTGATAATTTTAGTTTGAAGGAAATATAACAACGTTTTGGATTTAGGGTCAACTAAGGCTAGAAATACCTGGTCTGACTATTTCATAGTTGTTGAGGCGATGAGTCACTTCAATAGTTTGATAAGTGACAACTTAGTAACAGTACGTGATGTAATAGAATAGTGACTAGAGTGCCGGACAAAAAAAAAACCTTTATAAACAACAATGCCCAGGGGTAAGACTAAAAGAGATAATCTTCCATGTAGTGCAATGATAACTGCATCTTGTGAGTGGCCATATGTTTAATAAAAATCAAGTTGTTCACATATGATATATATATGTTATGATTGCGTATCAAATTGAAACATTTCAGTTCCATTCGAATATGTGATTCATTCACGTGATCTTGTACCAGATTAAACTACACCTACTAATAATCATGAAAATTGAGTCGTGCAGGGCTTCTCAAACTTGTAAACTGAAGCACCCTTTGTAACCAAATTCAATTTCCATTCAATTTTAAATAATTTTTTTTTAGTTCCTATAGATGCCCTGATCCCGAGGGGTTGATTTGGTAAGTGGTTTTGGTTCAAGATATTTTTTTTACAATACACTGAAGTTATTGTACATGGAATATTAAATCATCTTATAACAGCCACACAATAGCAGGCAATATTAATTCTGATGTAAAGGAAAATTTGGATCTCTTGATGCAGTGCATGATATTTTGGTTAATTACGATGTCATTTTATGCTGTAATTTTATGGTGTAATTTTAATTTTATTCGTTAAATGTCCGAAAAAGAATTAAAATTGAAAGCATTGCATATCTGTATTTCAATTTCCTTTTTAAATACTTAAAAAAATTCTTTCTCTTTTGTTACATCAATATTTTTATTCTTCTTATTAAATAATCCTATATTTCTAAAGATATCTAATAACTTATAAAAAGGAATATTTTTTAATTCAGTAATCTTTTATAAATGAATTCCTTTAAAATCTAATTGTCTGTAAATGTTTCCTATAGTGATTCTATGTGTTGTTAACGATGCCTAAAAGATTCGGACATTTTCGTTCAGAGGTAGACCGTTGGTTTCCTTAAATGGCTGGAAACGTTTGAACGGGACAAGTGGGAACACATCAACCTTAATAGCCATCACACCCGATCAGGCATCCAGCAATATGTACGATAACTGGCAACTAGTTTATATAATCTAGCAATTTTGTCCCCCTCTTATAAAGAAATTTATAAAAACAAAATGTGGAACCCTGTGATTTTTGTCACTTTACCAAATTTATTAGTATGGGGGGGGAGCATGACGTAAATGCTAAGATGTCAACCTGAGACATCGTAGAACCTCAGTCTGTCTATCACGTTCTCTTTTAGATTAATACCTCAGACAAAGAAATGAACCCCCATCATTTTCTTCAGCAACGGGTAAAATAGTTTCACTACTGCTCTACAGGGATGGCTTTTGCATTAAATAACACACGAAGGTTGATTAACCAAGAAAACAAAAGAAACCAGACCAAAACCTTAATTACCCTTAATGGTCCATATAGATCATTTTGAGAACACCAGGTGTAGTGAGTTCGATTTAGAGATCAAATAATTACCAAATACGAGGGCATACGATAAGTTTCAAGACTTTTTTGCACAAGTCCTCAACTCCATCCTTGTCACAGACTTTTTGACCAAGATGGGCATCAGGACAGCTCCTTAGCCTCCGTATAGTCGAGACATTGCTCCCTGTGACTTTTGGTTATTTCCTAGGCTCAGAGTCTGTCGTTATGAGATAATTGAGGAGATGAAAGAGGCTGTAACGAAGGTCATTGACACGCTCACACAAGAGGACTTCCATGTTGAAACGGTACAACAAGTGCATTGCAGTTGGAGGAGATTACTTCGAAGGGAACTAGAGTTTCATGTGTGTACTATCAATAAAGGTGCCCATACGAAAAAAAGTCTGGAAACCTATTGTATGCACCTCGTAGCCTAGTAACTCATTCTTCAAAGTTCCGTAATACCTACTTTGCTGATGAGTTTATCGCTTAGCGGTTAAATTTCCCCAAAATGAGAAATCTAAGGGGGTCAAGCTCGTTTTGTGTGTGTGTGTGTGTGTGTGTGCGCGCGCGTGATGATCACGTATGAGTTTCGATATATGCTGCGTACCTCCGACCCTGCAATATAATGACTTCAAATCAAAACTTACAATGTTCTAATTTTCGCCGGTGCACCAATATGGAATTATTAGATATTAAAGTGCTAATAAACTTTAAAAAGACATCGATTCACATCTTTAAAAATAAATAGCTGGAAACATTAGATACTTTGCGCTTTGTAAAAAAAGAAATATGTCAGACGCCGTTCACAGCAGTTGGTAACATGTATTTTAGTACAATCTGTCACAGATTACTAGTAAAAGAATATGGGCACTGCCGATTAAACCCTATTTCTCTGAGAGATTCTCTTACGGCGGATTAATCAGCATCACACTCAATGATCTAACAACTTATGAGAAACATTCTTCCATTCAGCTGTTGGCCTCCCCTCCTTCTTTTTTTAAAATTTCAATCGACCCTTTTTTTTTAAATTCATGCTTAACTCTTTTCTCAGAATGCGCTGACCGTACTCCCTACAGAGAAATAAGACACCTCCATAAAAAGGGGTCTTTGGTGTGACACTAAACTGTATCTAATGGTGAGTTCTAAAGATTTAGAGAGGGTTGAGTACCCTTTACTGACATTACTCCCAGGTCCACTCCGGTATGTAGTTCCGGTTAGGATTCCATCTATGGGTCAAATAAATCTGTTTAAGATTATTTGTATTCTATAGGAATAAGTAAAGTTGGCGACCATAGTCGAGGGTGACCCGAAGGCTCCTTTTCGATAGCTACTACACCAAGGTGTAGGGGAGGGCGCTACTCCTTTCCCTGGATTGCTCCACTTTACCCTTGATCCATACCTTATAATGCTGAGTGTTAAGCAAGGAGGCATCAAGTACCATTTTTTGAGTCTTTGGTATGACTCGACCTGAGATTAAACCCAGGTCTCCCGGGCCATTGGCGAACACTCTAACCGCTAGGCCAATGTCCGGTATTTCTCTATAGGAATACTTGAAGCAATAATTGTTTACTAAGGATTATAATTGAATATTTGAGACCATATAATTATTGGTATTAGATATGAATACTTGAAACCATATAAAAGTGTGCAAACAAGTGATTATTATTAAATTGAATAATTACTTGAAAGCATATTATTAATAGTATTAGATTTGAATATTCGAAAAAAATATAACTATAGGTAAATTATTCGTGTTAGATAGGACTATTTGATAATTAAAAGTCTAAAATCTTTTAAGAAATGACAACATAGAAAAATGTAAATATAAAAGTATAATTAACTGGATTCAGTAACCCCAAGTCATAAATTAAGTCTAGACGAGTTTAAGTGCCGTTAAAAGCAATCAATTGATCCTTTCCTTCTTCTTCTTCTTCTTCTTGTCAGACCTATTTCTTTCTTTTCTTCATCTAACTTCCTCTCCAAGAATACATAATTTTATTCTTCTTATACATTTTTCTTATACATTTTCCTTTTTAACGTAACGGTTATCGTCCCAAGATCTTAGTTCTCATCATGATTGAGGTTGCTTGTGTTTCAATTCGCGTTAATACCTTTAGCAATATATGAATTCATATATTCCTCCATCTCCAGCTACTGATAAATAGTAGGGAAGACACACACACAATTACACACACACACACACACACACACACACACACACACACACACACATATATATATATATATATATATATATATATATATATATATATATATATATGGATTTGGATATTATCTAGATTGCACAAGCTGTACTTTGAAATCACTTTAGAATGTTTTCAAATCCAACCGATTAAGCAAAATAGAATCTCAAGTTTAATAACATGTTTGTGAAAGTTTCCTTGTTAAAATCATTGCATTTTTTTAAACACGGATTTTCAATACTGATTTTAAAGGCAGGATTTCGTCACCTGAAGATTTTGGTAAAAAGTATTTCATATACTATTTCTTGTACATTTGTTTTTCGACATCATTGTTAAAAATAGTAAATTTCTCTACTTATAAACAAGAAATATACATAGAGAGAGACAGAGAGACAGAGAGATTGAGAGAGAATTTAACATGAAAGATGGTTGAAACCAATAAAACAGAATGATCGATGCACAAACATGCAGACAGTTTTACTGTGATTGAATTATTAAATAGAACAAGATAAATCAAAACCAATGATTACTCGAAATTCCACGCACACGATCTTCAGGTGAAGTCTGAAGCTTTTATATATTTTCCTAATGTATGTTGAACATATATCTAATGTATGTAACACACAAAATCACACACATAAACCCCACTCAGATGTATACATATAATGTACAGGGGAGAAACACCTTTGGTTAGTTTTCTATCGATTCAACCAATATGAAAATGAGGCTGGACGAATGTTCTTATATTTATTCATTATTTCTTGTTTTCTATTTGTTATTGTTTGAATTTTTTCTTTGCTGAGCGTAACGTGGCCAAATGGGAGTTGAAATTTTTTCTCCAAATTATAAAAAATGAATGATTACAGATGATACAAATAAAAAGATTTGATCAATAGTGAATTATTAAGTAAAATATTTTATATCGTTTATGGTGTGAACAAAAAGACAAAAAGAGAGTAAGTTTTGCATAATCACACACATACACGCACATACAAACATATATATATATATATATATATATATATATATATATATATATATATATATATATATGAGTTGATTGCTGGTTTGGTTTGGCTTGGTGGCATATCAACCTTTGTAGGTTATTTAACGCCAAATCCATTTTATGTAAATAATCAGTTCTATTTAAAACAATTCGGTTTAGCATGAGTACGCAGTTTAATTGTCAAAAACATTTCTATTTCGAACTATTCAGTTATATATAACAATTCAGTTTAGGGTAAGTACAGTTTCAGTGTCAAAAATAATTCAATTTAAAACAATGCTGTTTAGCACGCAGTTCAAATGTAAGTACAGTTTCATTGTAAAAAAAAGAAAAAAAAATTATTTCGAAAAATCTAGCTATGACCTGGATCGACTAAAAAAAAAAAACTGACGGCTACAATTGTATAAAATACTCGACCAAATCAGTTTATTGAGGAGACCATGCAAACCTGGAGAGTGGAATTGACAGAAGGATGACAAAGCTTAGCAAAGGAATAGATACAAAGAGGCATATTCCAGGGAGATGCACTATCACTATTACTATTTGTGATAGCCATGATGTCACTCAACCGAATCATTAGGGAATTCACAGCCGGATACAAACTCAGTAAATCGCAGGAAAAGATTAACCACTTGATGTACATGAACGACATCAAACTTTCTATCGAAAACGGAAAAGAATTGGAACCCCTAATACAAACTATGAGAATATACAGTGAAGATATAGGAATGGAATTTGCCATAGAAAGATGTGCCATGTTAGTAATGAAAAGTGGCAAATTACACATGACGGAATGAGTCAAACTACCAAATCAAGTGGTAATCAAAACATTCGGAGAAAAGCAAACCTACATATAGTGGGGAATATTGGAAGCTGACACCATCAAACAAGTGGAAATGAAAAGAAAAATTGAAAAAGAGTATCTCAGAAGAGCCAGAAAATTGCTCGAGACAAAATATTACCGGAACCTTGTCAAAGGGATAAATACCTGGGCTGTCCCCCTCGTAAGATACTCGGGTCCATTCGTGAAGTAGATCAGAGAAGAACTTTAAAAATGGAGCAGAGAACAAGAAAACTAATGACCATACACAAAGCACTGCATCCAAAAGATGACGTTGACAGACGATATATGTCAAGAAGAGGAAGAGGACTTGACTGCATTGAAGACAGAGTGGACGCATTGATACAACGACTCGAAGACTACATTGAAAAGCGCTGCGGGAGACTGATTACAGCAACCAGAAAACAATACTAACGACACGAGGACCAGCAGAACGACAATAACCAGAAAACAAAAGTGGGAAGAAAAGCAGCTCTATGGAAGTTTTTAGCGATTAACAAGCAACATCCGAAACGAGGAAACGTGGACGTGGCTAAGAAAGGCAAACCTTAAGAGAAACTGAATTTATTTTAATAGCAGCACAAGACAAAACAACGCCATAAGAACTAACCATACCAAAGAGAGAATAGATAAGACCCAACAAAACTGCAGATCTAGGTTATGTGATGAAAGAAACGAAACGATCAATCACATAATAAGCGAACGCAGGAAATTAGCTCAGAAAGAATATAAGACTAGACAAGACTGGGTGGGCAAGGTGATGGAACTTTGCAAGAAGTTGAAGTTTGACCATACGAATAAATGGTATATGCAGAACCTAGAATCTGTCCCAAAGAATGAGACGCACATACTTCTCTGTGATTTTGAGATACAAACGGATCACCAAATCTCGGCCAGACAACCAGATCTTATTATGATCAACAAAAAAGTAGAACTTGCCGAATTGTGGACTTTGCTGTACCGGCGGACCACATGGTGAAATTGAAGGAACGTGTAAAGAAGGATAAGTACCTCGACCTTGTTACAGAATTGAAGAAACTGTGGAACATGAAAGTGAAGATAATACCAATTGTAATTGGTGGTCTTGGTGCATTCACCAAAGGATCACTACAAGGACAGGAGGACTTGAAAGTAACAGTACGAGTGGAGATCATCCAAACTATTGCATGATTGAGATCGTCCAGAATACCGAGAAGAGTCCAAGAGAATTGAGAAGACTTGTCACTCAATCTCCAGTGGGGAACCATCAGCTAACGCTGGTGTGAAAACCTCTCAAAAGAAAACAAATAATAATAATGATAATAATGAGAAGAAGAAGAAGAAGAAGAAGAAGAAGAAGAAGAAGAAGAAGAAGAAGAAGAAGAAGAAGAAGAAGAAGAAGAAGAGACTATCCAAATGGCAGCATTACTGAGAACGGCCAGAATATTGAGAAGAGTCCTGGAAAATTGAGGTGACTTGCTGTCACTCAGACTCCAGTGATACCGAGACAGGAATAAACAACACTGACAAAACGGGACATTTCAAAACATCGAAAGAAAATTCAAGCAATAAGTGAGAGAAAACGTACAAAAATATACCCACAACCGTATGTAAAGGAGGGAAAAATAATTTTGGAGCAAAATATGGGAACATAGAGATCATAAGAGAAACCAAATGTATAAACGAGATGGAAAAAGAAATTCAAGGATTGGAAGAGAGCCTGAAGGCAAAAGTATACCTCGATTCACCAAAATACCAAATCGTAAATCTCTGGGCCATGATGGTATATATGGATTCTGGTTTAAAAAATTCACCTCCATCCATGACGAACTGGCTAACGAAATGAATAGATGCTTAAAAGAAGCAGAAATACCAGAATAGATTACCAAGGGAAAGACCACCTTCATCCAAAAAGACTCCTGAAAGAAACTGCCCCAAACAACTATAGACCTATGACGTGCCTACGTATCATGTGAAAAAAAAACGGCATAAATAAAGATTTGCAACTCGATAAAAACCCGCTGACTGGTCTCTGATAAACTGAAGGTATGTTGCAAGTAGACCAGAGGATTAGGAGAGCAACTCGATATGAATCAACACATCCTCAAGGAGAGCCAAATAAGATGCAAAAATCTCGCTATGGAGTGGACTGATAACAGAAAGACATACGATATGGTCCTACAAAGCTGGAGAACAAAGAGTCTTAGACTGTACAAGATATCAGACGAATTCATAAAATTTATGGAGAAAACCATGAAAAACTAGAGAGTGAAACGGACTGCAAGAGGGAAAAGCTGAGATGAAAGTCCATTGAGGTATTTTCCAAGAAATGAGCTCTCACTATTACTATTTGTGATAGCGATGATGCCACTCAATCTCTAATTGAGGAAATGCACAAGCGGATACAAACTTACTCAACACAGGAAAAGATCAATCACCTAATGTTCATAGAAGACAACAAACTGTTTACCAAAGAATGTGTCCCTTGTTAGATACTCGGGGCCATTTTTGAAGTGGACGATGGATGAACTGAAACAAATGGACAAGAAAACAAGAAAACTCATGACGATGCATAAGGCCTAGCATCCCAGAGATGACGTAGACAGACTGTATTTGTCATGAAAAGAAGGAAGAGGACACGCCAAAACTAAAGATAGCGTCGATGCATCGATACAAAGACTTGAAGACTACAAAAAATGCGCATAAAGACTGATTACAGCGACTAGAAACAATGCACACAACACAAGCATCAACAGAACAAAATAACCAGACAACAAAAATTGAAAAAATACAACTGTATAGACATTTCAAGCGACAAATAAGCGAAATCTCACACGATAAAACTTGGACATGGCTTAAGAAGGGAAACATTAAGAGAAACTAAATCTCTTCTACCAGCAGCTCAAAACAACGCCATAAGGACTATGTCAAAGTAAGAATAGATAAGATGCAACAAAATGTTATGCCGCAATAGAGATAAAAACGATCAATCACAGGGTCTGCATCCAGCCACCTGATTACACCAGGGGATCACCACACTCTTCAGCACACTTTGGTGTTGACTTTCAAGCCGACTTCTAAGATGTGAGGTGGCATGATGTGGCCCTAACTTAAAACCATACCAAAGACGATAAATGTAGCCAGAAACTTTGTTTTCATCACCCTGGGCACGTCCCTGTTATTCGTGGCAATCCAGCGATGGTTCTGGCTCTTGTGCAGCTGGTCCTGACAGAATTTTTTTTTCGTCTGAAAAGAACCAGTGCATGTTTGGTTTCTTGGGATGCTTCAGTTTCTTGAGCAACCTGGCGGACTTGGTTAGCCTGTGGTTCTTTGTCTTCTCAGTCAAGAGATGGATTGTCTGGCGCCTGTAGGACCTACACTTCACACATGCATTCAAAGTTGTATGTGAGACGCCTAAATCTCTGGCAATCTGCCGAATAAGCCGCTGGGGAGTTTCATCAATGATTGCCTGGACCTTTTCGATGAACTCCTTGGTCCGGGTCTTCCTGGCGGTGTCCTTAGCGTTGGGCTTCCGCTCCACTACTTCCAAATGGTCGTCCAATGCGTTGAGCTGTGCCCTCACGCGTTGAACCGTCTGGATTTGCATTTTGAGGGTGCTGGCAATGGTCCTGTTATCATAACTTGGATCGGTAGAGAGCATGAGTTGTACAGCGGTGCATCTCCGATCTCGCTCGTTGAACATTGTGTCACTTTCAGACATGATAGAAGGCTCCTATCGCTCTTGAGATTTGTACACAACTGGCCAACTAGTAGATGGTCAGCAACAACAAAAAAAAAAAAGAAAAAGTAAACCGGTTTTCATTGAACAGAAATGGAATCATTTCGTCTTTTTCAGGGCGACAATTTTATCGTTCCACCCTGTGTTTACCTTTATATTCTATAGTTCTGCCTATTGGTTTTATATTAATGTCAAAAATAAATTTTAAAATCAAGCTTATGTCCTAATTTACATATAAAAATGAATTGAATTTTTTCATATTCTAAATTTAATTGTCTTTATGCCTTATCTTTCACATATCTGATTTATATAATTTAAAAATTGTAAACAATATATTTTTCTTCATTTTTTAGGGTTGTCTTATATTTTGGTCCAGGTGTGTATTTCATCAATTCTGGACTCAGTTCAGTAAATAACATTTTACTAGGCTTGTGAGAGAACCGTATTTATCCAACTTGAGTCGCAAGCAATTGTTCACAATTTTGATCATCACTAATTTCATTTTAGCCTTTTCCTTCGTTCTGATCAGAATATAAATATCTATTATCGCCACAATCTATAGAACAATAACTTGCGACTACCATCCTCGTTTTTCACTATTGTTGCATATATTGCTAAGGAATTATTTAACAATACAGATTGTAGCAAATATTCTACGCAGTTGATTGTCCTTACAAGATTAACAGATCAGATAGCACTCAGCAGATTGTTTTTCTTTTATATGCAAATACCAATGAGTTACTTGCTCCTGGCATGCAAGATCAGGATAGGACACAAGGTCACGTTCACAACGTACGTAATACGGCATACAGGTGATATTCGTTGCGTTACGGTTATCGTCTTTCGAAATGGACACTCTGCCCCAAGTTCAAATACTAGACGAGGATACACCCATTACACAGAGCGTTAATACCTTTAGGCATGGTCTGAATACAACTATTCTGTCCAAGTTAGGGTTAGACTGTAGAGCAGATTAGGCTCTCTAACCTCGCTGCGGTAGCCAGTTTTAAAGGAAAACTCAAATTTTTAAACAACTGTACTCCGCTTAAAAATTTACCTTGTGTCAAATCCAGCCCATGGCGGAGGGGTTGGGTAAATTAATACTGCATGTGGTGTCAAAAATACCTCTGATCAGTCGGTATTTTCCTGTTGGAGTTTACCTGACTTCAATGATTTAATCTAATCCTCCAATTTTTAGAACGGTGGAGGTATTTCAGGTAAGTATATGATATTTACATTTGCCACCCACCCCCGACACGAGAAGGACGCGACACAAAGTCTAACTTTAAGCAAAGTTTAACAGGTTTGAATTCAGGGTTTTCCCTATCCTAGACCAGTTGCCTCACACAGGTTATAAAGCGCTGGTTACTATTTACACATAACTGGAAGGAGAATAATTGGATTACCACCACTCCAAAGTATATGAAAGTCAATCAGCCTCGACCAAGGTTTGAACTGGTGTTATTATGTCCATTTCCTATGAAGTAATTCACAAACGCCTTTGTATAAGAAGTAGAACAATGAGAATATTGGTAAATATAGTATTTAATTACATCAGTTTAAATTGTATATCCCAAAAAGCTAAGTTTTATTAGTTGGGTTCCTCATCGTTATTATTAATAAGTGAATCTCGCAGATACAGTCGTTTAATTGTTACTGATGGTCTCTACGTTGAACTTTGTATTAGGCTAACAATATATTAAATAGTAGATGGTCTACGTCATCGTAGAGTGATATTTAGCATGTTACATCTATTAATCCTTACTATAAATATTTCAATTGTGTGCTCAAACTTTGTTACATACGAATCCAAGTTTCGTAAATAGCTAGATTATTCGGTTTATTGAAATGGTGACATTATTATTATGATCATTTCAAACATACTTTTACTCCTTTCATTCTTTTCTTGAACAATTTTCTGCTTTAAACTATCATCAGTTATTGCCTCTAATAACCTTTGTATGGATGACTTGTTTATCGTAAGCTAGTCGATCGTCAGAATACTAAATTAAGTAAGTCCACTTCATGGTATCACTCAAAGCGACGAGAGGTTTCTTGGAAGAGTCTCTCAACTTTTTTAAGTAGTATGCAAGAGATTAAAATGGTTTGCATGATACCAGAAGCGAGAATGTCCACTTTTTAGCATAGTCACCGATGACAGATTAGAAATTGATAATCGTCAGATAAGAAGAAAAAGAAGCATAATTTCTAGCGTTAGGAATTCTGTTGCTTTATTCTCTCCATTCAGTCTCTGAGGGTTGTGGAAACAGGAAGGAATGAATAACAGCCCCCACGTGTGGGCTGGCTTCCTCATTCTTTTAGGGAGAGACTCTTCTCGTACCTTTTATTCATTCCTCATTTTCTGTTCATCTAAAGCTTTTCTCCTCGCACCCCAACCACAAAAAAAGAAAAGGAGGCCTAATCATGAAATCTGTGCGATCTATATAAATGTATATATACATATATATAGCATTTTCTCTTTTAAACATATTTGATTAAATAGGACAAACACTCCCTACCTCCCTATTCTATCTTTGATTCATTCAAGTCTTCCAAATAGATGTTTGGCTTTTGGAATTTTGGAAGGCGCCGTATTTTCCCCAATAACCTTTGCCACCAACTGAAGTCCTCATCAATGGAACCAATAAAGAAATTATAAACACAATGACGATTCGTAAAACGTACGAGGAATAAGAAGTGGGAGGAGAAGTTGCGGAAATTTTTTTTTACTGTAAATAAGAAGATGAATTGGCGAGAAAAGTGCTATAAACATTTTAGAACGTGGCTGCTTTATTCAAAGTTGATCTTATCTAAGGAAGGTTCGTTAATCTTTATGTATGTACTTTCAAGAATTTGGACTTTTTTCTTTGTTTAATATGGAGGTGTTTTCCATAACTTGGGGGAAATACGGTGCCTTCCTAATTTTATTTCTTCAAAGTCAAAAAACTCATATAAAGACTTCAACGGAACAAAGATTGAATCAGATATGAAATATGTCATATTTAATCTAATATATATACACGTAATGGGGTTCACGCAGTACACGATCCCCACTTCTGCCTTGAGTGGGTGAAAATTCAATAGTAACTCCGGAAAAACCTCGGCTTACGATGCTTGAGAAAATATGTCTTGTTACACTTAGCCCACTCGAATAAATGTTGAGCTCTGTTAACTCATCTTTCTTCCGGCTGCCTCGATTTTATTTGCTGATTATGTTATAACTCGATGGAACTACTCTTGAACCCCTACGATTAATTGCCATTTACAAAGCTTAGAGGCCTCAACAACCCTGCTATTTATCTTGGGGCTATGAGAGAAGATCAAGTGCATTGACGTCTTTCCCCAAATTATGTATAGGAACGCAAGCTGTTCTTCAGGTCAAGGATTCGATTCTACATGCCGATAATCTTCCAGCCACACACATCCATTCGAAGCAGTGGTTATACTCTTATCCATTTGTAATTCTATACGCCCATTCAGTTGGGCGGTGGGACTATTCACTGACTGTATCCTCTGCAGCGAGGTGAGACACGAGAATGTCCACTTTTTAGCATAGTCACCGATGACAGATTAGAAATTGATAATCGTCAGATAAGAAGAAAAAGAAGCATAATTTCTAGCGTTAGGAACTCTGTTGCTTTATTCTCTCCATTCAGTCTCTGAGGGTTGTGGAAACAGGAAGGAATGAATAACAGCCCCCACGTGTGGGCTGGCTTCCTCATTCTATTAGGGAGAGACTCTTCTCGTACCTTTTATTCATTCCTCATTTTCTGTTCATCCAAAAGCTTTTCTCCTCGCACCCCAACCACAAAAAAAGAAAAGGAGGCCTAATCATGAAATCTGTGCGATCTATATAAATGCATATATACATATATACAGCATTTTTTCTTTTAAACATTTTGATTAAATAGGACAAACACTCCCTACCTCCCTATTCAATATATTAAATAGTACCTCTTAGGGTTCTGTCTATGGGTTGAATAGATCTGTTATATAACATATGACATGGATTTTAGGTTTGTTTCTAGTGATTCCGTGTGCTTTGACAAGCTGTCACGCTATGATTAGTAAACAGGGGGATGACAGCGCCTCAGGGCAGTCAGGTCCATTAGGGGTGTAACTGGAATGAGACCACGTGATAACCACGCGGTCAGATTTAGACAGAGACAGGGAATCGGAGTCGAGCCAGGGACACGCAGCCGATCAGAGGGTTAGGTCGTTTCTGACGATAAGGCTTGCATGGAGGTACAAGCGTTGGCACCCCCCAGCTTCCGAAAGAAGATATGGGACAAGAAGTCCCCTATCTGAGTATATGTCTCTCCATCTATCTCTCAACAAACAACAAACTGTGGGCCCCTTTCGAGAATAAGATGAGAGATATATTTTCATTAAGAAGTGTTTCGTTCGTTCATTATCTTTGATTATGTTCCTCGTTGTTCATAAAGACACAGCTGAGTAGACAACAGATCTCTTTACAAATTTTTTGTATTAGATAAGAATACTTGATAAATATAAAGTGAAAAATTTCTTACGAAACTAAAAATGTACATATAAACTTACAATGAACGTAATTCCTAAAATTCTTCACATAAAATTACATATAACATGAATAACATTACATAAAATAATCCCTAACGGATCAGAAAATGAATGTTTTTAAGTCGGGAAAAGCTGAATATACGTTTAACATTTATGAAATATTTATATTATTTAACCTCTTTCATCCCATTTTTGCACAAAGAATTTTTGCATTTTTCCTATTAATAACTTGACTAGATCTTTTGTGAGCATTACTCCAAGATTAAATGTGTTTTTAAACACAAAGCGAGTTCATTTGGTAGAGGAACAAAAATGTTTTTAAAGTATTATTGAGCAATAAACAACTGATACTATTTGCATATATTAACAAGTTATTTTAATAGATTATTTCTTGGAACGTTAATATTCTATTAGCATCGAAAGGGTTAAATAATGATACGTGTTTACCGAAACGCAGTAGACCCCCAAAACAATTATTTCTAAACGAGGCAAGAAACTGGAAGCTTTTATTTTGTTAACCAGATGTAAATGTAGAAAATATGAGAAATAAATTGAAAAAATCTTTTGAAAGAACACTTTAGCAACAAAAATTGAAAAAATATTTTTAAAATCTATTTTTTCGAGAAGTCGATTGAAAACATAGCGAAGTCTTAAAAGAGAACGAAAGAAGAATTACGCTGAACAAAATATGTAGACAACACGCTATATAAAGGTCAATAATATCGATTTTAATGAAAAATGATGAAAAGGCCGAATGTAATTGCCTTCTGAGAAAACAAATAACCAAAATCAAAATTTTAACAAAAGATTTTTAGAAAAAAGTCAAAAGGCAACGTACATTTTATAATAATATATTGCTTTAACGTAATATAACATAAGTTTTCCGGGGCTAATTCTAAAGAGAATACAATATAGGCAGTTCTCTAACGAATCTGAAATATACAATTTTAATTTCATGAAAGCAAATGTGTTACCGTCAATCGTTAAAGAAAATGTGTTTTTCTTAAACAAATTTTTTTACGCCGCTTCAGCGAATTTATACATCAATAACCCTTTGCGTACTTGCCAATATGACTTGATTTTACTCTCATAAACTCTCTTACCACCCATTAAACCACGAATGATTTTATTCTAATACATAAAATATTATAATTTTATGAGGTACTCGATTTTGATTTTACTTTCATAAACTTTCAAACATTTCATTAGCCCACTAATGATTCTTGTGTTGCCATATAATAAAGAGACATAACACTACTTTTACAAAAATTTAAATCTTTAAGGGTCGAAACTGCTGTAAATGTCAGAGTGACAGGGAGACGAAAGAGACGGGGGGCTGCAATGTTGACTCATAATTTCTAAGCCACGTAGTGCCATATTCAGGTCCCCATTTAGGTTTTCTTCTACTTGTCGGCCGCCAGGCAACTTGTATGCTTCTAAAGGAGAATACCAAGAAAATCAATATTTTTTCAGACGATCACCAATAAGTTTCGATTCTTTTGTGGTCTCCCATATCAAAATGACCTTGTGTCAAATCTGGTCGGATAGGAGGTCGGATAAATCCTGTCCTGGTTGTCTCGTGAAAGATGATCGTACTTCGTCTTCTGAATTGTCCAAAGTGTTCGGTTTTTTTTCAAGTTTTTTTTTCTGATAAATTATTATTGGTTCAATTTGGTTTCTTTGAATATCAACCATTAGTGGTTATTTTATACTAAGTCCTGTCTTTGCATATATATGATTAGTAAACACCTTTTGGATACACACACTAAGTGATCAAACAGTTCTATTTCTAACAATTCAATTCAACCAAAGTCAATAGACTTAAATTGTTCCTAGTATTGCTATGTATAACTAGCAGTTTAATTAAATATCAGTCATTTGTTTACACACAGTTATATGATCAAGCAGTTCTATTTATAACAATTCAATTTCGCGTAGGTCATTTGTTTTCAGTTAGTTTGAATACCAAACAATTCTATTTGACCCATAGACAGGACCCTATCAGATTCTAACACCCCGGACCAGAGTGGACCTGGAAGAGATGGCAATAAAGAAATACATGACTTTTCTCAGAGCTAAAGGACTACTGGGACCTCGTCTTCTGATTGTTTAGTGTCATATATTGGACAATCGTTGGTGGTGTTTTACCTCTCTTCAGAGATACCGTCGGTGTATTCTCCAGCCAAAACTGACTGGGCTATAAATTATTATCATTATTCAGATAATAGTAGTTATGTATGGCACCAATAAATATACATATATATCATAAAACGTGCATTCGTCATTGACTTTCATCATCCTTAACTACACATTTATCGCTCGTGAGTGTCATGCTTTCTTTGGTTTTGTTGTTTTTGGTTTAGTTTCTTTGTTTAATGGCATATCAACCTTTGTTGGTTATTTAATGCCGAAGCTATTCTCCAAGATGAGCAGTAGTTGTACAATTTAACCCATAGCTGGGATTGTTGTTTTTGATGGCATATCAACATTCGTGGGTTATTTAATGTCCAAGCCATTTTTGTTGAACAACAGCCCTGATACTATTTAGGCAATAGTTGGAATGAAAAGGGGATTCCCGAAAGTGAATGTAATAGAACGACTGGGGTTCAAACTCAGTTACTCCTATGTTGCAGTTCTGCTCGTTAGTCTCTGCACTATAAGTACCCCCTTCTCTGTCCCACTTTCAATTGTAAATATACATGCGGGTTTGGCTTCCTATTTGAAATTAAACCCTTTAACAACCTCTAATAGAGCGTGGTAGAGACATTTTAAATATGCCAGCGAGGAAGAGATATTGAAAGAGAACATATGTAAAAAAGAAAGAGTAGGGAAAGTGAATGTAGAGGAAGAAAGTGGAGATGGTGAGAGAAAGTAATGTTCTAAATATGGATGAAAACAGACAACATTAAATGGCATTGCTTTTACAGATTATTTTATGATAGTGTAAATACAAGACGGCAGTGAGGTCATATTTTATTTTCTTTGTTAGGTATTCTTGCTCTTATTAATTCTTCTATATTTTTCATAGAAATGTATATCAACAACGATGCATCTCAAAATGGTAATTACATTTGTTTTGGCTTGTTTTATATTTTTGGCTTCGTTTCTTTCTTTTAACAGCTTATCATCTTTTGTAGGTTATTTAATTCCAAATCCACCCTTGTTGAAGAAAATTTTTTGTTGACTCATAGCAAGGGTATAAAAGGGATCATTGGTCCTGGCGTGAACGTAATAGTGCGACTGGAGTTCGAACGTTCTTACTATGATTCCGCAGTCCAGCACGTTAGCCATTACGCCACGAGAACTGCTGCTTTTATTTGTCTAATGCCTTGCCCAGTTAGTGGGGACTGTAGAATACAGTTTAATGATAATGTTCAACATTTTTATACGTCCATCTTAAATGTAAAAATGTTCAAAACCAAGTACATTCATTAAAAAAAATAACTGGCCCAATTATCTGGGGCTGTAGAATACACCGACTGCATCTCTGCAGAGGTATAAGACATTGCAACGAGTGTCTTGGATATGACACTAAATAATCTGATGGTGTGGCTACAGTAGTGCTGGGACTTTGGAGAATGCGGAGTACTCTATCATTGCCATCGCTCCACGGTCCACTGATTCGGAGTTATAGCATCCGATAGGTTCCTGTGTATGGGACAAATAGAACCAAACTGGGTAAATATGCCTAACCGAATAGTTTGAAATAGAACCATTTTTACATTTAACTGTGTGTAAGCAAAAAACTGTATTTAAACTAATGACTATGTGTAAAAAAAGACTGGACTTATGCAAAACTGAATTGTTCGAAATTAAGCGAAACCATTTAAATGTGTGCCAAAAATCGACATCATCCTTGTTTAAAAATATCTTCAAAATGTGTTTTACAAATCATATATCTAATATATATATTGTTACGCCGCCATGTGCCCAGCGAGCTTGCAGGGTGCTGATCGTTCCCGCCAAGTCTACCAGTTAAAGCAGGGCACAGATGTTGGCTATGGTTTGCCGAACGCTAGTGTTACAGATATCACCAGTTCCCTAGCGGAACCATATTTTAAAGCCACTAGGCGACTTATAGGTGAATTAAAAGTCAACACAGGAAACTACCTGGGTTTCCCCCTCAAATACAAGGTCTTCGACAAATATAATTCTTCCACAGCAAAAAAAGAACCCTGAACTACCGTGTTTGGTTTAACAAGATTAAACACAATATTCTTTGATTGAATAAAAGAAAGAAATAAAGAAAAAATAATTCAGATAAAATTCAGGAGCGAGAAAGTCTTTCTGCATCTCGGAAGAGCCTCCACTAAAATATCCGAATCCCGAACAAGGTTCCCATTTGATATCTATTAATGGCGGAAAGTGAGAATGTAGTTCATCTGTGAAAGTTTCGCTTTCCTTTGGAGTTAGGAATTTAATGGTTGAGCTCGTGCTCAAAATCTCAAGTTGATCATTGGGGAAATATTCCCTCTTTTCTCTTCTATCTTATCGGAGCTATTCTTTCCTCCAATAATTTGTCTTTTGTTCACGTCAGCGTAAATGCAGCAAGATAAATTTGAATATACTTAAATTGTATGTTCACTTACTTGAGATTTTGTGGAATTTATTCCCTTCTCTTTTTCCCCTCGTTATTGCTTTTCCATAACGCGTTGGTAAAAGGATACACGTCTTATTTCAGATAAGACCCAGGTTAATAATTGTCTGTTTCCTCGTGGACAAGTCTTTTCTTTGGGTATTCGTTTAACGAGGCTCACCATACCTTGGAGTGCTGGTCCATTCAAAGGATATGTTTTTCTTTTCTCTCAATTTGGGTTTCTTTCATATCCCAAATTACGTGTCTTGACTCTCCGACGAAGAAACGGCAACTCATTATGTGTCTTCACCCTTTGACGACTAAATGGCAATTAACTAGTGTCTGTAGTTTGAAAATTCACCACGTGCTGGCTTTTTTTGCCGTTTCTTCCTCAGTATCAATCATATTTGGCTAATAGAGAGTGAGGTTCTCCAATGCCCATATAAGCTAGTATTAAAGAGAGGGTTGGAAAGAGACGCCTCTCTTTCCATTATTCTGCTTACTACAATAGTCGGCTGGACCAGCGAGTCGTACCTCCTTCCTCCACAACCCAGTGAATGTGTTAGGATGTCATATTTCCTCGTCACAATATATATATATATATATATGCAGAGTGAGTGAGAGAGAGAGAGAGAGAGAGAGAGAGAGAGAGAAAGAGGATTTGGCATTAAATGAATTACAATTGTTGATGGGCCGTAAAACCAAACCAAATGAAATCTTTTTATGGCATTGCAACACTTCATGGTTATCTAATATTAAATTTGTAAAAATCTCTTTGTAACCATAA
The DNA here is from genome assembly GCA_963585895.1 of Sepioteuthis lessoniana. Classification (NCBI taxonomy): domain Eukaryota; kingdom Metazoa; phylum Mollusca; class Cephalopoda; order Myopsida; family Loliginidae; genus Sepioteuthis; species Sepioteuthis lessoniana. The sequence goes on from OY757927.1 coordinate 87,761,140, forward strand.
CTATATTCCCAATGTTCTAGTGCATTCCTTTAAAATTGCACTTTTTAACTATCTGTCTTTTATCATTTCTTTCTACAGAATTATATGGAATCAAATATTCCAATTTTATACAAATAATTTGCACAAAGTTTTATGCTTTCAAATATTACTAATACTAATATTTTTATGAATAATATCGCTTCAAATCACTATTCAAAATTAAATAGAATAATCGTTTGCACACATAGGTCTAGTTTAAAGTAAAACTATTTAATCCTAATAATTTCTGTAAAAGTCTATTTAACCCATAGATGGGGCCTTGACATATTCTACCACTCCTGGTCTGAGCAGACCAGGGATTAATACCAGCAAAGGGATATACAAAACTCCCCAGGGCTCAAAAATTAGAACCTCACAAACAGATGCAGTTTCGTGTCATATACAAAAGAAACAAATCTGTGGTGGAGGGTCTATCCATATTCATAGAATGCAGTTGGCCTATTCTAAGCATTGTAGGTAGAGTTTAATTTATAATATGACTGACCATTTTAGGTTGCTTGGTTGGTTGGAATTTCTGCCATATCAACCATTGTAGGTCATTCAATGCCAAATCCTGTTTATACATATATATCAAATATATATCTAATTCGTAAACTCATTTTGTTGATATATTTTTGAGGAATCTGAGTTCATACTTTTCATTCGATTAAATGGTTTTCCTTATATCTGTAAAATACGAATAAATCTAATTTATTATTAATCATTTACCGGACCATAAGCCTAATGAGTAGAGTGATCGCCAGTGGTCCGGGAGACTGGGGTTCAATCCCAGGTCAAGTCATACCAAAGATTTAAAAAATGGTACTTGATGCCGCCTTGCTTAACACTCTATGGTAAGGAACAAAGGTTAAGCGGGGCAATCCAGGGAAATGAGTAGCGTCCTCCCCTACATATCGGTGTAGTAGCTATTGAAAAGGAAGCCTTCGGTTCACCATCGACTACTATCACCAAATTTACTTACTATTAATCATTTGTTTGCACACAGTTTAATGTTTTCAAGTATTGCTATATATTACTAACTATTCAATTAAGCATCAGTCATATATTTACACACAGTTAAATGATCAAACAGTCCAACTTCAAACTAATTAGTTTAGCATGAGTACACAGTTTAAATGTCAAACAATTATATTTGACCCATAAAGAGGATGCTATTAGGTGCTAACACTCCGGGCCAGTGTTGGCCTGGGAGCGATGGCAATGAACGCATACTCTGCATTTCCCAAAGCTCCAGCACTACTGGAGCCTCACCATCATATTCTTTAGTGTCATATCCAGGACTTCCGTTGGAGGAGTCTTACCCCTCTGCAAAGATAAAGTCTGTGTATTCTACAACCTCAGATGACTGGGCCAGCCAATTTTAGGGAAGGATATAATATACCCAATCCCTACAAAAGTGCTCTTGGTATTTTTTATCACTTAGCCAAATGAAATACACGGGGTTCCCTATGACGTAGTGGCTAACGTGCTGCGCAATGACCACATGGTAAGTGAGTTCGAACTCTAGTGACGCTATAGCGCTCACTTTCGAAAAAACACCCTGGAGTTGAATTGTACCACTACAGTTCCTCTACAACGATGCCCTTGATTTTAACGACCCAATGAAAGTTTAAATACGAGGCGCATACGATAAGTTTCCAGACTTTTTTCGTATTGGCACTGTTATTTATAGTACACACATGAAACTCTAGTCCCCTTCGAAGTAAGCTCCTCCGGCTGCAATGCACTTGTTGTGCCGTTCAAACAACTTCTGGAAGGCCCCATGGAAGTCCCCTTGTGTGAGCGTGTTAATGACCTTTGTCACAGCCTCTTTCATCTCCTTAATTGTCTCATAACGACAGCCTCTGAGCTTAGGGAATAAGCAAAAGTCACAAGGAGCAAGGTCAAGACTATAGTGAAGGTAAGGAACTGTCTTGATGCCCAACTTTGTCAAATAGTCTGTGACAAGGATGGAGTTGTGGATTGGTGTATTGTCCTGTTGGAAATGCCACCGACCCGATTTGAAGAGTGCTGGCCTCTTCCGACGGAATCCCTTCCTGAACTCCCTTAAAACCCTAACCCTAACCCTTTGGCCAATAAACTCTGGTGTATTGACTTCCTTACTCCTCCCACACCTCTCATCATCCCTCACAGACTCCCTGCTTTCCTTGAATCTCTTATGCCACTCAAAAACTGATGCTCGATTCATGCAAGATGGTCATAAAGCAGTATGAAGAATTCCATATGTTTCTGTAGCATTTTTTACGAGTTTAAAACTGAATTTCATGGCATATAGTTCTTCTAAAGTCTCCTCACGTCCAGATTGCATTTTTGAAATTCACTAGCTGTGACAATCAGGCTTTAGTAGGGTGTATTTTAATTGCTGCTGTAGCTGTTCATTTGAAGCTAAAATCATAAAAATTGGTCAGACACTCATTTGATGTATAGCAATAACATATTGAATTTTCAAGAGTCTACGACAATTTTAAATGCCTGTACGAAATAAATCTGGAAACTTATTGTATGCCCCTCGTACCACTGAAAAAAGAAACTAAAACCAAATTGAAGACTTACAAAAATGAAATTAGGCTCACGAAAAGTTGAGAGCACTTGAGAAAAAAGAAGTTATAAGAAATCTCGACCACAATAGACAGAATAGAGAAAAAAAAACGAGAAAATTTCTACAAGTCCTACAAGTCTGCTTTATTTACCATAACTACAAGTGTTATCATCCAAAAGTATCTGCTCTCGTAAATTCTAATTATTTCCCGCGTTAAAGTCGTTTTTGTTTGATAACACTTTTATAGGATGTCGTAAAATCAGTCATGTACGATAAACAAAATACTCGATGTAAAAATATAACAAACGGTTGTCATAAATTCTGTGATATAAAAGATAGTTGTATTGGTTACACAGATGCAACAGAAAAGTAAAAAAAAGAATATAATCATTATCGTTTCATAGATGCAATATGAAGACAAACCTGTATTTTTCTCAAAAATTGACACCATAAACTTCTCTCAAAATCAACTTGTTAATAGTAGGCAATCCAATAGAAAATTAAAGAGATAGAATCATCTATTAAATAAAAGGAACCTGGTTCCTCCAAGAACCCTTAAAATGACAAAAAGAAAATAATTGAAATATTATTTTAAAAAATTAAGAAGCTGTAATAACAAACTACGTCAAAAGCAAAATCAACAAAGCCCAAAAGCTGCAAAATAAAAAAAAGTCCAACAAAGCTGCAAAATTAGTAAAGCCTAACAAAGCAGCAAAATAAGCAAAGTCCACCAAAGCTGCAAAATAAGCAATACCAAACAAAGCTTCAAAATAAACAAAGCCCAACAAAGCTGCAAAATATGCAATGCCCCAAAAAGCTGCTCAATAAGTAAAGCCTACAAAGGCTGCAAAAAAAAAAAAAAACAAAGCCAAACAAAGCAGCAAAATAAGTAGAGCCACACAAAGAGGCAAGATAATCAATGCCAAACAAAGCTTCAAAATAAGCAAAGCCCTACAAACCTGCAATAAAAGCAAAGCCCACCAAACCTGCAAATAAGAAAAGCCCTACAAACCTGCAAAATAAGCAGAACCCAACATAGCTGCAAAAAAAGTAAAGTCTGTAGGATGTGTGACTGAATGTATTTAAGTTCCCCTACAAGTTTAATGTTGAAGATAGGTTTGAATTAAGTTTGAATAAGCACATTATATAGCACATGGATAAAACAAATGAATGAATAAGGCCAGTGAAATAAATGAGTGAAGATATGCAACAAATGAGTAAGAGATATGAAACAAATAATGGTTGTGAAACGGCGTGGACAAAATGAACTTTTAAAACAAGGCGAACGAACAAAACAAATTTATATTCTATGATAACAAAACTTACATTAATACATAAAAATATTACTAACTCATCTAACGAAATAATAGTGTGTATATGTGTGTGAACTCGTGTGTGTGTGTGTGTGTGTGTGTGTGTGTGTGTGTGTGTGTGTGTGTAACACAACTAAGCTACAAAAAGAATCGCAAGTTTAAATTGTCCTTTTTCTATGGTTTGAAGCAGACAATTTTTCAGAGACGGGAAAGCGTCTCATAGTCCTTGTATATGAATGTCTGCGAGGCATGGTGTTGCTGCTGCGGAGAATTTTGGTCAAAGAGAGTGTTGCCGCTGCGAAGAAAATTGGTCAAAGAGAAAAAGGTTGCTTGAAGACGACGTATTTATAGAAAATACGCGTCTTGTAAGTGGCTCAAAAACGCAGGACTTGAATTTACGCGCGCTGACGTAGTTGTAAGCATATCACGTGGTCCTCCTTGCCAATGGTTTCCCGAGACTGAACATTGAGCGTCCGCCATCTTTGTGGGAACAAGTGGCATACCGCCCAAAATAATTTATAGGAGTGTAAAGTCCTATAAGTCCTACAAAGCAGCAAAACGGGCAAATTCCAACAAAGCAATAAAATAAGCAAAGCGGAACAAAGCAGCAAATCTGCAGAGACAGAGATAACTAAGAATTAGATATATGAGATTAACCCAAAAGGAATTCAAAAATAAACAGTCTTTGTTTTGAAATAATAATTTATGTGGAGAAAGCAATTTTACCAGAGCTACAACGACGCTCTAACAACAATTCACCCATGGCACAAAATCATCACTGACTCTATAATTCTTATAAAATGAGCTGTTGGGAACATGACAATTGGCATGTTAAAATCATCTGAATTATTTAATTATTTGGCCGACCGTGGATTTGAATACAAATATATGGTTACGCAGAATTCAAAAGGTGTATGGGATAATGACATGGGCACCTTTGTTTGGAATGGTTAGCAAGCTAGACGAGCAGCCCATTACGTGTGGGTTCAAGTCTCACTGGGTAACCCAATCATCTGACCTTGTGCCGCAACTAAGCAAAGCTTAGTAAATAATTACTGGATAATGACCACGTTAGTTTATTTAGAATTTGAAATTTTAAATCATCAGTATAATAAATAGTGACACCAAATTTCAAAATGTTAAATCATAGTAAAGCCATTTAAATTGTTGACGTCACTGTTCCAAGAAATCAGTGAAGGTTGAATAAAATTTAGAAACTTGCCAATGAAACAGAATACAACGTATAACGATGGTCATTACAGCCATTGTTACTGAAGTGTGTAAAATAGTCTTGAAGAAAGTTAGTAAAAGATTAAAAGGATTGGCAGTTGAAGAAAGAATTAGAAAATATGAAGAAGAATCGACTCTTGAGACAACAGCGTTTTGAAAATCAACAAGAATAATAAATAGGGAACTGAATTCTTTGATCGACTTGTTTTTCACCCGAACTAAGCACCAATACATTTGACTGGTGGGAATAATAATAATAATAATTATAATAATAATAATAATAATAATAGTAATAATAAGAGAATTTGCAAAATTGTTGACTTTGCTGTCCCAGCTGACCACAGATTAAAACTGAAAGAATGGGGAGAGAAGGTTAAGTACATCGACGTTACTGTCACTCAAACTCCAGTGAAAGACCATCAGCTAAAGCTGATGTGAAAAACTCTTATGAGTAAATAATAATAATAATAAGTGCAAATGAAAGACACGACCCGAAAAGAATATCTCGGGAGAACGAGAAAACTAATGACCATGCATAAGGCATTACACCCAAGAGACGACGTTGACAGACTATATGTATCTAGAAAAGAGGGAGGAAGACACCGTTGATGCATCCATACAACGGCTCGAAGACTACATAGAAAAACACGAACGAGGACTAATTACAACCATCAGAAACGATACGGACAACACGATAGACGAAAGAATGACAACAACTAGGAAACAAAAATGGGAAGGAAAACAACTCTATGGCCACTTTAAACGTCTAATAAACAACATCTCACACCAGAAAACCTGGACCTGGCTAAGAAAAGGAAATCTTAAGAAAGAAACGGAATCCCTCCTCATAGCAACACGGGGCAACGCCATAAGAACCAATCATATCAAAGCGAGAATAGATAAGACGCAACAAAACAGTAAATGTAGGCTATGCGGTGACAGAGACGAAACGATTAATCATATAATAAGCGAATGCAGCAAATTAGCACAGAAGGAGTATAAGGCGAGACACGACTGGGTTAGCAAGGTGATCCACTGGGAAATGTGCAAGAAATGTCAATTCGACCATGCAAACAAATGTTATATGCACAACCCAGTACCTATCCTAGAAAATGGCACACATAAATTCTTATGGGACTTTAACATACAAACGGATCACCTAATCCCGGCCAGAAGACCAGACCTCATAATAATCAACAAAAGAAAGGAGAATTTGTAAAATTGTTGACTTTGCTGTCCAAGCTGACTACAGAATAAATCTGAAGGAAAGTGAAAAGAAGGATAAGTACCTCGACCTTGCTAGAGAATTGAAAAATCTGTAGAACATGAAAGTAACGATTGTGCCAATTGTGATTGGTGCGTCAGGCACAATCACTAAAGGATTATCAAAAGGCCTGGAGGACTTGGAAGTTGGCAGACGGGTAGAGACTATCCAAACGACAGCATTGCTAAGAACGGCCAGAATTCTGAGACGAGTCCTGGAGACTTGAGGAGACTTCCTGTCACTCAAACTCCAGTGACAAACCATCAGCTAACACTGATGTGAAAAACTCTGAGGGAGTACATAATAATAATAATAATAGTAATAATAATAATAATAATAATAACGATGCTGTGATATCGAGAACAATTTACACTTTCCCTTTTTTTAAAGAACCTGAAAAAATTAGATAATTCGTAAAAGAATATAAAAAAGGGAAGGTAAAGAAATTTTTGTAGTAATAAGCTCATAGCAGCCTCGTTACATTAACCCTTTTTTGATTGAAAAAGCCGTAAATCAAAAAACAGTTCACAGGAATAGTTTAGAAAGGAGTTGGGAATATTATAATCAAACAGTGGGCAAGAGTCAAAATATAAGAATAGTAAAATCAAGAAAACAAATCCTACAAACTTTCTGAATTTGTCGTCTTGTTGAAAATTTGGCTTTTATAAAAATCTATGCTATACTGTCGCAGGGAAATTTAATGTTTTCCCTTTTTCATTTTTTTTTCTTTTAAAAACCTAGAAAAGTCAATAATTAGTAAAAGAACAAGAGTAAATAATTTTTAGTTGTGGCATTTTCCCCATTCAAGTCACACGTATCTGGAACTTTTATACAAAAAGCTCTCAACCCAAAAAACGGGTGATAGGAATAATTAAGACAAAAAGTTGGGAATATAATACTCAAACGGTATACTAAGATCGGCCATTATTGAATACCCCCAAATAGGTCGGGTTTAAACAAGTAAACAAAAGTATCAGTTATAAGCCAATCCATACACGAAGTGGCACCTTAAATAAGGAAGGATTATACTTATTTACCAACCCCACCGCTCGGGCAGGATATGACACAAGGTCGATTTTTAAGCGGAGTTTAACAGGTTTGAATTAAGAGTTTTCTTTTTCCTAGACTAGTTGCCTCACCAAGGCTGAAGAACCCAATCTACCCTACTATTTACCCATAGCTGGAGAGAGAATAATCGGATTCATACCTTTCCCAAGGGTATTAGTGCCATGTGAAATGTAGTCAGTCACGTCCAGGATTTGAACTCGTGTCGCCGTGTCCATTTCCTACGACGATAGCCATTACACCACGGGCACCTCGTATGTGTTAATTATTTGATCTCTAAACCGAACTCACTATACCTGTTGTTCTCAAAATGATCTCTATGGATCATTAAGAGTGACCATTACACCACGGGCACCTCCGTCAAATAAGAAAGGATTATAGATTTAAACCCCGAACAGATTTAAGAAGGTGACCGTAAAACTTTCGCAAATTTAAAACTTTGTAAGTTTAAAACCGAATTTATTTTATCACATTTATTCATTCATTTATCTATTTATTTTGCCGGGAGCCAAACAAAGTGTCTTCTTTCTTGTTGGAGTACCAGGCTACATCTGTGACTTGAGCACAAAAACAATCAAACACTTGGTCTCTTCTAACCTCAATATATTACCCAGTAAAAATGATAAATCCAAATAAACGTGAGACTCGACAACACATTTGGGTGCAATCGTTCACAAGTGATTCCTTGATTTCACACGTAGGAGACCCGACGGCATACTGCAAATGTTGGCCGTTCTTTTTGAGTACATAAAGACCAAAGCAACAATTCATCTGAGAGATATCAAAGGAAAAAAAGGAAGACAACTAAAAAGTAATCGACTGTTATTTTAAAAACAATCCTATGCAAAGAATATATAGGAAACAGTTTGGACAGAAGCCACTAAATTTAATACAAGTCAAATTTGCGTCGACCAAGCGAGAATTATTTGACAGAAAGGGTGGTTGTCAGGCATTGAGATACTAAAAATAAATGGACAGGCAAATCGAAAAGAACAAACTCAGTGAGAGCTCCCTAAACAAATTAAAACGCAAAATATTGATAGCCAAATTACCACTGAAACTAGAAACATGTGAATATCAACCCAATGAGACACTGCAACTGTAGCATTAATTTTAAAAAGTCATGAATGAACAGAAAACTACATTACCATCCCTGTGGAATTGAGACTTGAAAAAATCAGGTTAGAAACTGAAAACGTAAAGCATTGCAACATTTCCCAATGGACATCACCAAACTGAATGAGTTAATCTATGCAAGAACAAAACTATTGATGTGATGAAATTGGTATACAACAAAGGATTCCGAACAGAAATATAAAACCTGGATGGGAAATGGGTCTAGAAGGACAAATGAAGAAACTGTAACAACAAGCAAACCTAATAAGGAAAGTGTAACATAGAGGGATAAAAGAGAAAGAAAAAAAAACCCGGAAGACAGCCGCAAATAAGTCGCAAAATACAAAGGAAACAAATAAATCAAAAGATATAGGCGAAAGGAGGAAGGCTTAAAAGACAGCGTCAAATAATACAAACAAAATAAAACATCCCAAACTAATGAAAGAAAACTCTACCAAAAAGTTGTTGGGGAGTTCACAAGGCAAATTAGAACCTGGAGACAAAAGAAACAAAACAAATTTGGAGGAAAGTTTTGAGAAGAAAAGAACATAACCGAAATACCAAATTGATAAATAACATAAAAGAAAAAGAAGAACTCGAGGAAGGCCCCGAGGAAAACGTACACCTGGACTCACTAAAAGCAACTCTCAAGAAAATTCCAGATCAGAAAAGGCTGAGCCAAAATACTGTAAATGAATTCTCGATACGAAAAATTCACGTTCATCCACGTCAGATAGGCTCTGCTTTTGAGTGAATTCCAGCAAGAATCAACTATATCCGAATGGATGATGAAAAGGAAAACTACCCAGACCCAGAAGGATCCCACCAAATGGACCATTCCTTGCAACTATTGTCTAATAATGTGTTTAAGTATAATAAGGAAAGACAAGAGAAAATATCTATTATTCGCTTGTATACCACGAATGATTTACGGAAAAAAAAAGGTCAAAGAGACAAGGATGGATGGATATGGTCCCACAAACGTGGATAAGAGAGTGTTTGAAAATATTCAAAGTATCGTATAAAATCAAAAACTTCATCAAAATAAGAATATACAATGAGGATATAGGAGTCGTATTAATATTTACCTAACCCCTCCGCTCGGGCAGGATATGACACAAGGTTAATTTCTAAGCGGAGTTTAACAGGTTTAAATTCAGAGTTTTCCTTCTCCTAGACTAGTTGCCTCACGAAGGCTGAAGAACCTAATCTGTCCTACTATTTACCCATAGCTGGAGGGAGTCGTATTAGGCACTGAAAAAAATGAAAAAGAAAATCAAATGAAGTAATAAAATTACCCAATCCAAAATGCATTAGAACGCTTGGAGAGAAGAAAAATTATTAGTACGCGGGGATATTAGAAACGGACTCAAACAAATGGAGATGAGAGAAAAATAGGAACGAGATAACTTCTCGAAAGTATTCCCTAAAGTAGAGATCTTATCAAAGAGATAAACACTTGGGCTGCCCCCACTTCGTAAGATATTCCAGATTATTCTAATAATGTACAAGGGAGGAACGCAGGAAGCAAAAGACAATAAAATTGATGACAATATAAAAGGTATTACATCCTAAAAACTACACAAATAGTCACTATGTGTCAAGAAAAGAAGAAGGAAGAGGACTCGCTTGCATTGAAAAGGGCTTAGAGGCATCAATATAATGACTCGATGAAAATATTGAAACGAGCAAAGAAATAGTTATTACACCAGCCAATTGCAGCAATGGTTATATTAATATAGAAGAAAGATAAACTAGATCGTCGAAATGGGAAGAAAAACAACTGCATTGATACTTCAAGCGACAAACTGAAGAAATCGCCCACGAGACGGTGTGAATATAGATACGAAAGGGAAATCTCAAAACTGAAATTGAAGATCCTCAAGTAGTAGCACAAAACAACGCCATTTGGTTCAATTACGTAATAGCAAAATCTATAATATGCAACAAAATAAGACAGAGATGAAAAGATTAATCACTGTAACTGTATGCAAAAAAACTAGCACAGAAGGAGTACAAGACTAGGCACAACTGGCGGGGGGGGAATGGGGTCCCCTGGAAATTATCTTTACCACGAAATGGTAAAAGCACAAACCAAAATTTTAGATAATGACTCTCATAAAATTTTCTGGGATTTTCTGAAACAAATTGATTATCGTTTCTCGGCTAGAAGACAAGACTTAGTGCTAAATTCAAAAAAATAAAGAGAACCTGTCTTCAAGTGTATTTCGCCCTTCCAACCGACTAGAGAGAGAAAATAAAAGGAAGCGAAAAGGCACCTATCCTTCTTTTCCCTTTCGTTCAAATTTACTTTGTGGTCAGCCAGGACAACAAATCCACAATTTGGCAAGTTCTCTTTATTTTTTTATTATAACTAGGTCAGGCCAAAGACTAAAAACTGTGACATGTGAGCGACGGTAATTCCAATTATAGTTTGCGCACTTGCAATGGTCCAACAAAAATTGGAAAGAAGACTGGAACAGTTGAAAATTTGAAGAAGAATCGAGATTATTCAGACTTCAGTATGTTTAGATTGGTCAGAATTTTGTGAAGAGTCCTAGAGACCAGAGGAGACTTGCTGCAAGTGAAACCCCAGTGAAAGCCATCGGGGTGTGTAAAACTTGCAAGGAATAATAATAATAATAATAATAATAATAATAATAATTGGGACCATTCTTGAAGTGGACCAGAAATCAAGAAAACTAATGACCATACTTTAAGTCTTACGTTCCAGAGATGACGTTGACAGTCTATGTGTCAAGAAAATAGGGAGGAATAAGGTTTGCCCGCATCGATACAACGACTCGAAGACGAGGTCGAAAAGCGCGGAGGAAGACGGATTACAGTCACCAGAAACAATACTGACCCCCCGAAGACGAGCATAAAGGAAATAACCAGAAACCAAAAATGGGAAGAAAAACAACTCTATTGAAGTTTTTAGCGACTAACAAGTGAAATCTCACACGAAAAAACGTGGATGTGGTTAAAAAAAAGGGAAACCTTATGAGAGAAACCGAATCTCTTCTAATTGCGGCACAAAACAATCATATAAAAGCAAGAATAGATAATACACAGCAAAACAACAGATGTAGGTTATAAATTAACAGAGATGAAACAATCAACTACATAATAAGCGAATGCAGAAAATTTTCACATAAAGAGTAAAAAACTAGGTACTACTGGGTGGGGTAGTGCAAGTGAATTGTGCTAGAAATTTAAATTTGACCATACGAGCAAATGGAATAGGCACAACCCAGCATCAATCCTGGAAAATGACGCACACAAACTCCTCTGGAATTTTGACACACAAGCGGTTTACCTAATCTCTGTCAGACGGCCTGACCTAGTTGTAATAAACAAAAAAAAAGAGAACTTGCCGAATTGTGGACTTTGTTGTCCTGGCTGACCACAGAGTAAAGTTGAACGAAAGGGAAAAGAAGGATAGGTGCCTTGACCTTTCTAAGGAATTGAAAAAACTGTGAAGTATGAAAGTGACAGTGATACCAGTTGTTATTAGTGCTTTTGGTATAATCACCAAATGATTGGGACAGAGACTGAGGGTCTTCGGAATAAGCAGACGATTGGAGACTATCCAAATTACAGGATTATCAAAATCGGCCAGAATACCGAGAAGCGTCTTCGAGACTTGAAGAGACTTGCTGTCACTCAAACCCCGGATAGAATCTATTGTCTAGCACATGTAGGAAAAACTCAAAAAGAAGTAAATAATGATAATAAAGTAAATGGATATTGAGGGCAAAAAATTAAGGACATATCACAAGAAGGTGTGTGGATATGTCTAAGAAGTGGGAAACTTTTGATAGTCGGATAAAACAATGCTATAAGATCCAATTATGATAATACGCTGAATCGCAAGAGTAGGTTATGTGAAGACAATGATGAAATGAGTGAAGTAAAGTGATGGGGTAGGAATATAATTCACTGGGAATTGTGCAAGAGATTAAAAACTGATCATGCAAAAAATACAAAACAGAATGTGTCGCAGAAAATGATACCCATAAAATTCTCTTGGACTTTGTGATACAAACACCTAACCAAATGTTTATAAACAATAGAAAAATAAATTGTCCTCTTGTGGATTTTGCTTTTGCAGTGGACCACAGAATGAAAATGAATAAAGCAAAAAGATTAGAAAAAATACTAGGATCTTGCTTGAGGGCTGAAAACGTTAGAACACGAGAATGACAGTCATATGAATTGTCGGTAGTGTGCTTCAAAGGTAAGTGGTGGATTAAAAACTTAAAGAAAAAATCGAAACCATCCAGATCATAGTACTATTGAAAAATGTGCGTCTACTTATTCATATACTCTGTATTTATCAACCTATCTATCGGTCATTCTATCACTTATAAATTACTCACGATGTTGGCTATGTTTATGAAACTCAACGCTTCAGCAAAGTCTTAAAAGGTAGGAAGAGTGAGAAAGACACAGAAAGAGAGAGAGAGAGAGAGAGAGATATTGAGAGATTGAGAGAGAGAGAGAGAGAGACGCCTGCAATAAGCCGGGGTGAAGAATAAAAGATGTAGAAGAGTTTAGAAAATGCGTAAGAAGAGAAAGTTTAAATTATTTATACGGAAGAAAATAGAAAAATAAGAGTCATTGATTTTCCATCTTTCTCTCTTCCGTTGTAACTCAAAAACCTTAAAAACAAGAATATAGTTATAAATAGACACTGACCTATGGAATCACATTATTCATGGATATGTATGGAGGCTTGGTTTTTTGTTAGTTTATCTATCATTTCCTCTCCACCTTAGAAACATATTTAATACTTCTCTCTTCTTCTAATCTTCCTCTCTTTGGGTTTGTTCTATCTTAACTGTTTACCCAATATATATACAGCGAATCCCAAAAATGTACGCATGTTTTATGTATAATAAATACAATGTTTATCAAGATACGATTAAGTTTAATAATAAGTTAAAAAAGGCAAGAACAGAATATTTTGGGGTATCGGTTGTATTCGAAATGATGATCGTTCTGCACTTGGCACTGCTGATAACGGAAACAGAATTTCAAACATCACTGAGTTATCATAGGTGTTCAAACAGATGACCACTCTGTTTAAGCCACTGTTGATAGCCCGAATAGATGGATTTGCAAAATTCACAAAGCATTTCAATATGTATTTGGGTCCATTCTCTTTCAAATTCCGCACTCAAGTCATCAGTTGTTGCAGGTTTTATCTCAACAAGTTACATGGCTGAAAAAAAAACAGATTAGGGTATCACAGAAATCACACAGGCTAGTCAGCTGGAGCAATAGAATAAACCGATTGCATTTCTGCAGAGGGGTAAAACCCCGGACGAGTGTCCTGTATATGAAGTTAAACCATCGGATCACGAAGCTCCAGCCTTGGAGATTTCGGAAATCTGGTATACCCCTTCATTGCCATTGCTCCCAGCTCCATTCTAGTCCGGAGTGGTAGAATCTGATAGGGTCATATCTTTGAGTCAAGTAGAACTGTGTGCAAATAAAAGACTGATGTTTAAATGTGAGTGTTGTATAAAAATACTTGAAACCGTTTTACTGTGTTCAAAAAAGAACTCAGACTTGTTTAAGAATGTTATCTACAAAATATGTTAAAATCATATATATATATCTAATATATATGTATAAAGAGGATTTGGCATTAAATAACCTACAATGGTTGATATGCCATAAACCCAACCAAACTAAGCCAAACCAAATCATATATATTTAATATATTCTATGTATAAAGAGAATTTGGCAGTAAATAACCTACAATGGTTAATGTGCCATAAAAACACCAAACCAAATCATATACATATAAATAGGATTTGGCATTAAATAACCTGCAATGGTTGATAAATCATAAAACCAAAGCAAATCACACACACACACACATATATATATATATATATATACGTATCAAGAGGATTTGGCCTTAAATAACTGAAAAAATTTGATATGCTATAAACTTAACCAAACTGAAACCACATGTTATGGTTGAACATCACATATATTTACCAGAGGTTAATGTCGCGTAGATTATCAGTTTTGAATATATTTGGACTATTTTCTTTAAGTACAGTATATAGTCAAAGTGTGCATAAATTTTTGGCGAATCCATTTATATATATATATATATATATATATATATATATATATATCATCATGTCGTGCTGTTAGCACGGAGTTCTCTGATCCTCTCTCGTCATTCGTCGCTATCGTCCATCGCTTCCGGCAGGTCTTCCAGGTTACATCCTGTATCCATACAGAAATGTTGTAGATAAGTTCTAGCTGTTCGCCCAAAACTTGCTAGTCCGTGTGAGTGGGTACATAGGAGAACATTGCTTGTCCCACGTGTCTTGTTCGTAACTGGAAGTGTGGGACATAAACAATTGATTGATATAAAGTTACAAACGAGCGTATCGGTATATAGATTTTGAATTTCTACTGTTCCTGAAAGTAATGCTAACTAAAATATCAGCATTTGAATCTTTAGAGGTCCGTTTATGCTCTTAACGTTATTTTTCATCATCGAAATGCATGATATACCAAAATAACTAGGAAATGCCAATCAGAATCCTTCTTTCTCTTCTAAATAGAAGAATCAATGTTTTAATTGGTCACCATTACAAAGGGAACTCTATGGATTCAGGTCTTCTTCCAAATTGAACGTCTTCGCAACAACCAGTCACACGTAAATCCGACAGAAAACAGAACGAAATATATAACTGCCGCCGTTCTAACAATATTTCACTGTGATACTGATGCTTCAATTTAGAAATGAAGGAAAGAAATTAATCATACACTCTTAGTTTTATCCGTTACATCGAGAACACAGATGATTAAAAAAAATTTTCAATGCGAAAGAAACGCAAAAAAGATTATTCAATTGTGAACTTGATTAGAAAATACTTATTCTCCAAATTAGAACATCTTAAGAGTATTGCTCTAATGAAATATTGCTACCCTGTGCCTTTTTTTGTACTGAATTATGCTGATATAAAAATATAGTGAAAATTGTAGTTATACACTGATGGATGATATATGTCTGGTGCTTTGTTATGGCATTATTACTACTAATGCCTCCATTAAGGTCGATAGCAACAGGAAATAATACTCTTCCGACCGTCCTTAATAAAAGCCTTTTAGTAGCAATACTAATACTATTAGTACTCCTACGCAGGTAACAATTGCAGTGCTTGCCTATTGGTCAATGTGACATCCTCTAAGATAGATACAGCATTTACTTTCTGTATTAAATGGTGCAAAATACAAAAAAATATCCTTTTTTTAACCAGGTTATTTGCCAAAACATAACTGAGTTTAATGATTGTCACGAAAATAAATTATAGCAAATGATTAGGTGATTGATTGATTTTAACGACACGTCAATGAATCGGGGGTTATTTAATGCCAAGAGGTTAGGACATTGTGTACATTACGCATTTATATTTACATTTTCCATATAATTGTTTCTTAAGAAATTTTAGTGGTTTCTACATTGTTATATGGTATCAATTATTCTTATTCAATACAAATAATGTGAAAACAGATTTATTTGACTCATAGAAAACCCTAATAGTTATTATACCTCCGGGTTTAAGTGAATCAGATTGTAAAGGCAATGAATTCTACACTCTCCATAGCTCTAGATTTGGAGGCTCACTACCAGATATACCTTGCTGTCATACCTTGAACACCCTTTTTTTTTTTGAGGGAGGCTTACCCCACTGCAGTGGATACAGTCAGCGTATTCTAAGTCTCTCTGACTGAGCGTGATCGATAAGGAATCTAATCTGAACTGATTAGTCTCAATTGTTTCAAGAGGGAGAGAGCTATGGCCACTAAATGGCTAAAAATGGAATCCAATATGTTTTTAAGATTTTAGTTTTTGAAAACTCATTACGTTCTGTTTTCCTTTTAACTGGAGATTCAATTTTGAATATCATTATAATTTTAAACTGATCTCTTACTCTGTGACAGCTAAACTGGTTTCTTACTTTCGATTCCGGCAATGGACGCAGAAATAGGTTGATGAGAAAGGATGGAATAGGGAAAAGATAGTTGGATACACTTCCACTGTAGCCTCATTAAAATATTCATTCCTTTGTGCTCTTATAGTTTTGTATATAATGAATAAACCTCCCAAACAGTATCGTTTAATTTCATGTAACCATATGAAGTAAACAAGTGAACATTTCTCAATCAGAAACCAAATCTATTCCTCTTTTGTAAGTCTTGACTATATTTTGCATCGGTAAATTCTTCCGAGTTAATTTACCTTTGACATATTGATTTTCTGTCTCTTTCATTGAACCAAAATGACTTTTATGCATTACTCAGGAATTCATTTCATAACCCCCAGGTAATTGGAAATTGTCATAAGCCGAAGTCATAGAAAATAAGTATTTCAAAACCGTGTTGTTTTATAGTTCGAAAAATGGCTACTGAAGAAGTTAATAGTTATTGACCTTTTGACAACGTTTATTAACTTATAAGTCTTCGAAAAACTTAGTTCTCTGTTATACCTGTGTTTATTGACACAATAAATGTAGAGCTGATAAATATATCTTCTGTTTACCTAACTTTATATCTCCAATGTGGTGTAGGTTTTCAGTTACTAATATTTATTGCCATGTTTTTTCTTGGATCTGGAGGAAATATATAAAGTAAGTAAAGTTGTCGACTGTAGTCGAAAGTGACTGGAAGGCTTCCTTTTCAATAGCTACTACACCGAGGCGTAGGGGAGGACGCTGCTCCTTTCCCTGGATTGCTCCACTTTACCCTTAATACATGCCTTATATCACTGTGAGTTAAGCAAGGAGGTAGTAAGAGCCATTTCTAAAGTCTCAAGAAACCAAGTCTCCCGGACTATTGGCGAACACTCGACACACTAGGCCAATGAGCTGGTTAAAATATATAGTATACTTAAAAATATGACAACATCGGGTACAAACTTTTAGTCTTTCTAAAATTCAATTTTTTTTTCAAAGCAATATAATTTTTTGGATAACGATAAATAAAGCATTTTTTCTTTATGAATAGAAAGAATGAATAAAAAGGAATTTCTTCCAGTTCGTTGCTGTGTCGTTTGTAGTGTATGGTTTGACCACTTGGACACTAATAGAACGTCAATTGAAAAATCCTGATGGGAATTACACAAAGAAGCTGAGTGCTATTTTCAATAAATCCAGGAAGCAGCACCCCCAAAAAATCTGTAGTACGGTCAATTTCTTCCAACAAATCCTAGTAAGACGTACAAGACACGCTGAACACTGCTGAAGAAGTAAGGACTAATTCATAAACGACGTTTTCCAATGGACTCCTACACATGCGCACACTAGTGTAGGTCAACCTGCAAAAATATGCAATCATTAATACTATGTGGACACTGGATGTCAAATAGACTTACCAAACGCGATGGATGATAAGCGCGTATAGTGAGTGAGAGCGACAGTCAGACAGACAGACAGACAGAGAATCAAAGGAATCTATACAGTGAACACGTCTTGATGATGTTGATGATGAAGTCTGTGGGTTTTAAAAACTAGATTATTAAAGATGTTTCATACCATAAAACTGGGATATTTTTTCAGGTTATTAAAGATGTGAATTCAGCAATCTCATATTGGTTTTCCTCCCGGCGTTCCTAGATTAGAGACTAACAAATGAGTAAAAACTAGGCCCTTACTGGCAATAAATTGACTTCTAGACAAGCAAGGGACGTTGTAAGCGGACAGGCAACCAGACCACACCCAGATTTTTGTTAATCCAAAACATCATTTATAAAAAAAATGTGAAGAGAAGAAAAAATCTCACCCTCTCTCTTTCTCTCTCTGTCTCTCTGTCTCTCAAACACACACAAACACACACGCACACACGCACACAAACACTCTCTTTCTTACTCTTTGTGTCTCTCTCACAGATACACACACACACACTGTTTCTCACTCAATCTCTCTCTCTCTTTCTCTCTCACACACACACACTCAAGGTTTCCAACTTTCTCTCTCTTTCTCTCTCTCTCTCTCTCATACACACACATACACACTCTCCATCACTCTATCTATCTCTATCCCGCTCTCTCTAACACACACACACGCTCTCTCTCTCTCTATGTATATATATATATATATATATATATATATATATATTAACAATTTAATTGTATAGTTTGTCATACTCATAAATAAAGAGTACTCAATATATTCGATAAATCATATTTATATCTCAGATTGAATAGCGTATACACCGAATCAACAGCAACTGGTGACTGCCAATTTCTTAATTAGGCTTGATCTCTTGTTCTATAAAATGCATATTCGAGAAACTGGCCGTTACCAAGTGATAATGACTCTATACGTTATTTAAATCTAGTTGATCCTAACAGATAAAACCAGATCAGGTCAGAGGGGACATGGATTAACGGCAATGAATGAGTACTCGAATAACACCACATCTCCAAAATTTGAGCGTCTTGAGAGAAATACCTATAAAATCTTTTTGGAGAGTTTACACCAGTCAAAATCGCACGAGTGTTCAAATTAATTTTACTGGCATAAATCCTAAGAAAAACGGATGAAAAAAATCTCATATAAAACTTATTTGCTTCTAATATGGAGAACGGATGATTTTTTTTTTTTTTTTTACTTCCGGAGACTATGAATTTTCAAGCAAAGAAAAAACAAAAAAACAAAACATAAATCATTAAAAAAAAAAATTTGGTCTTTTCGTTTTAACAAAATTGGTTTGGTTTGGTTTGTTTAGATTTTGTGGCATATCAACCTTTGAAGGATATTTAATGTCGAATCCATTTTTATACATAAAACAGTTAAATTTCAAACAATTCACTTTCGCATAAGTATACAGTTTAATTGTCAAAAACCTTTCTATTTCAAGCTATTCAGTTTAGTCAAATAGTTCAAATTCTAACAATTGTTTTGCATAAGTATGCAGTTTAGATGTCAAAACAGTTCTATTTCAAGCAATTCAGTTTAGTTCAAACAATTCAGTTTACTGTTAGTAGTTTCAATGAAAAAACAGTTCTATTTCAAAGAATTCAATTTCGCGTACGAAAACAGTTCTATTTCAAACAATTCAGTTTAGCATAAGCACGCAGTTTAAATGTCAAAACAGTCCTATTTCAAGCAATTCTGTTTAGTATAAGTACACAGTTTATTGTTTGTTTGCTTGTTTGTATGTTTGGGTTTATGACAAATCAACCTTTGTGGGTTATTTAATGCTAAATCCATTTTTAAACAAATAACCATTTCTTTTTCAAAGAATTTAGTTTTGCATAAGTAGACAGTTTAATTGTCAAAAACATTTCTATTTCAAACAATTCAGTTTAGTGTAAGAATAGTTTTTGTCAAAAGAGTTCTGTTTCAAACAATTCTGTTTAACGTAAGTACAGTTTCAATGTCAAAAACAGTTCTATTTAAAAAAAAATATATAGTTTACATTCAAAAACAGTTCCATTTCCAACAATTCACTTTAGCAAAAGTACGTAGATTAAATTTCAAAACAGTTCTATTTCATGCAATTCGGTTGAGCAGAAGTATGCTGTTTAGTTCTATTTTTCGCATAGATAGGATTCTCTTAGATGCTCGCACTCCAAGCCAGAGTGAACCTTGGAGCGATGGCAATGAGTACAGCATTACTAAAACCTCAGCATCAGATTGTTTAATGCCATATCCAGGACACTCGGTCTGTCTTACCCCTCTGCAGAGAAGCAATTGGTGTATTCTCCGACAGGGCAAAACCAGAATGGAACAATACATTAAAAGGCTTATTTATTAATATATATGTATACGTTAGAGTTTGTAAACCACTTGTTTTGTTGGCTACTGTATCCACGATTTATTCAAGTCAACTCATTGCTTCCTTTCGTACTTCCCATCGAGCTTTTTCTCCAGGCCTTTCGTTAAAGTTCATGTGGTACATTATATATATATATATATATATATATATATATATATATATGTATGTATGTATGTATGTATATATATATTGATTGATTGATGAATGGTCGATAGCTGAACACAATTCTCTACTATTATTAGTTTAATTTCAATTTGCTATTACGATTAGCAAACTTACGGTCGATTGAAAAACCAAAGTAAATATTTGCCAATATTTTGATATCTACGTCACTATCAATTTACTCATCGCATTTAATATTGACTACTTATGTTTTGGTCGAATTACTGACACCATTGACTTTTCATCAATCAATCATTTTGACATATATCGTCATATGCAGTGGCTGAAGCAGTTGCACGTCTGCTTTTGCCTCTTTTCCTTAGTTTAGATTGATCTAAAAATAAAAAAACATTCCATTTCGAATGCTGGTTTTGAAACAAGCCTTCATTTTTTTTTTTTTTTTTTGGAAGATGAGTCAAGCCGATTTACATTTGATATTAGATGCTATGAAAATTTATTAAGACAGAAATAAGTAATAAAATATTTTCTTCAAAATACGGAATCTTTTAAAATGTATGGAGATTGTGTTTGTATTTACAGAGACAGAAATGAACAATAAATGAAACTGTAATTTTATTCAAAATACGATCTGTGTTTAAAAAGCATGGGGACTGTAGCTGTATTTAGCAAAACAGAAATGAACAATGAATGAAACGTCAATTTTCGTCAAAACAGTCCCTGTGGCATTTTTCAAAATTAGAGAGATTCCTTGGAAAATCCTTTTTTTTTTCTTTTAATATTCCTCGCATTCTCAAGTCTAAATATTCACTTTAAAAACAAGAAAAAAGTTACTCAGAGCTAAATTCGGTAAGTATGGTATTGGAAGGCTTCTTGGCATAATGGTGATTGTCGTCAGAAGTTGTACTCAGTTAACCGAAATCAAACCCTAGACGAGGCTGTTTGTATTTCACATAACGTAAAAGGTACGAATTCAATTATTCTCCCTGCAGTTATGAGTAAATAAAAGGCAGATTGGGCTCTTTAAACGTAGTATCGTAATATATATGAGAAGGAAAACTGAATTCACGCCAGTTGGAGACAGGAAGGGTAATGAGCTCCGACAGGCTCTACCTATCCAAGACATGCTACGAGTGTAATGCATGTCCACAATCAAACTACGTTAAGGGACCGGTGAGAGTGAAGTTCGCTGTACTTTGACAATCCAGTGTTTCACCGATAAAAAAAAACCTATTGACTATTGACATTGATTCGCCCAGACGATATCTTGTTGTCTACACATCATCACTATCGTGGTGTAATTGTTATCGTCATAGGAAATGAACACGGCGACACAAGTTCAAATCCTGGACGAGACTGATTGCATTTCACATAGCACTAATACCCTTGGGAAAGGTATGAAACCAATTATTCTCCCTCCAGCTATGGGTAAATAGTTGGACAGACTAGGTTCTTTAGCCTTGGTTAGGCAACTAGTCTAGGAGAAGGAAAACTCTGAATTCAAACCTGTTAAACTCCGCTTAAAAATTGACCTTGTGTCATATCCTGCCCGAGCGGAGGGGTTGGGTAAATAGGATTTTATAAGTTACTGAGCAATGCATACGACTTTATTTCAGGTTTAAATTTTATATTTTAGTATATAAAGACTAAAATTACAGTCTCCATACTTTTCTTTATTACACCTCTTACTATTTATACAGAAGAGAAACAGAAGACGACAGGAAACCATAGAAAACACAAAATACCATATAATAAGAACAAATTCGAACGCAACATAACACTTTGTAGACACATAAGGGACCTCAAATAATCAAACTAAAACACATAAAATAATATGGAAACTCAGAAAAGAATTTCGAGATGCAACAACACCTCAAGATACGGTAATCTTTGCCCTGAAGAAAAAGAGATATTATTACATTCCCAAATAAAACAAACTTCTAAATAAACAATAAAAATTCCTATCCAAATGTAACCATAAAAATAAATCCTTTACTAAGCCATTTGGAAACTTACGACTCCAAAAACTTGTAATAAAATAAATAAATATGCAATAAAAATGAAATAAAATTTTAGCTGTGCATACAACTTTATTTAAAGTTTCAGTTTTATATTTTAGAATAGGAACTATCAAAATGACTCTCTAGCTACTTTTTATTGTAATTCTTATTCTAAATATTTTGGAAACATAAATTTCCTTAACATTTTGTTTACAACACTCCATTTTCTTAATGCCTCAGTTTTTTTCTTTTTTTTTTTTCTGATAGAGTGCAGACAGTCTCATCTCTTGTATTCAATCTTAATGACAGTTTCGGACACATTTCAAGTAGATAAGTACATCATTCTAGCGAAGTGGCCATTCTTTTTAACGTGATATATTTCTTCTCAAACTCTTGAAAAACAAGCCCACTCTTCTGGGGCAGTAGAATTCACCGACTGAATCTCTGCAAAAGGGTAAGATGCCTCCCCCAATGGTTGTCCTGGTTATGACAGTAAAACATCGGATGGCAAGGTTCCAGCCTTGGAGATTTGGGGAATACAGTGTACCCTCTCATTGCCAATGATCCCTGATCCACTCGAACCAGAGTGGTAGCACCTGGCAGGGTCCTATCTATGGTTCAAATAGAAGAAACTCTTAGTAAACAACTGACTGATGTTATATTTTGACTATTATGTAGAAATACTTGAAACTATTTAACTGTGTGCAAAAAAAGGCTTCAAACTCGTATGACAATGCTATTTACAAAATGTATTCAGAAATCATATATATACATATATATGTGTGTGTGTGTGTGTGTGTGTGTGTGTGTGTGTGTGTGTGTGTGTGTGTGTGTGTGTGTGTGTGTAAAAAGGAGTTCGCATTAAATAACCTACAATGGTTGATATGCCATAAAATCAACCAAATCATATATATTTATTTATCAAATATATATATATATATTTATCAAATATATATAAATAGGATTTAGCATTATACAACTTACAATGGTTGATACTATTTACCAACCCCTCCGCAGGATATGATACAAGGTCAATTTTTAAGCGGAGTTTAACAGGTTTGAATTCAGAGTTTTCCTTCTCCTAGACTAGTTGCCTAACCAAGGCTGAAGAACCTAGTCTGTCCTACTATTTACCCATAGCTGGAGGGAGAATAATTGGATTCATACCTTTCCCAAGGGTATTAGTGCTATGTGAAATGCAATCAGTCTCATCCAGGATTTGAACTCGTGTCGCCGTGTCCATTTCCTGCGACGATAACGTCTACACCACGGGCACCTCCAATGGTTGATAATTCCAATAAACTCAACCAAACCCCTTGGAAATTGTAAACTGCTAAAATACATGACTGTAATTCCCTAAGTTAGGATCAGTGTAGTATTTATGCATTCAGCAAATTTCCAATATGCAGTTTAAATATGACCTGCAACGCGAGCAGCAGAACGCTAGCATCGTGTATGTGTACTGTTTACTTCCTTCCATGTTCGTCACTCGAAATGCAAAAGAATTCTTATTTTAATTTTACATATCTGCTTGACAAAACTTTTAGATTGATAAAATAATAACTATATCGAAAATGTAAGCATATATTTCAAACACATGCATATATATGCGTACACATACACACATTCATATACTACTGTAAAATAGTATGAGAAAAAGAAATGAAATGTACTTAGAGATATACGTACATATGTTTTTTTCAGATCTATTTGCTAGTTAGATAATCTAATAGAGATAGTGGATGCTGACCTATTTGTACCATTATAAGAAGCTTTTATATTTTTTTATTGACTTTAAAAATCAGTAATGTTAACAGTGAGTATATGCCGTCAAGAGCAGAATATTGAACATGAGGGGTTTTTAACGTTTCTTTTAATAAAATATTTTCACTACTACTACTACTACTACTACTGCTGCTGCTGCTATCAAGTTTCACTTGAATGATAACGTTATGATGTGAATTTCATAAATGATAACAACTTGACGGGAGTTTAGTTATTATATAATTTCAAACAACCTCCTCGTATTCACCTTCCCTGTCAACACATCTTTTGGAATCTTCCTAAAGCAGTTAAAAAATGTAAATATTTATATGAGAGCATCTTTGTTAGAAATGAAGAATTACTCTGACGGAGAACCGTTGAGGAAGAGTTCAATAATGTATTAAAAGAAAGGGTTAACAGGTTTGGGCAAGGAACTCCCATTGAAATGTTAACATTCTTTTAAAAACATTAGGTTAATAATTAAGATATACAATGCGTTAACAAAATTAAGAAAATGTTTATCTAGCTAAATTTATTAACTAATTTAATATATGAGTATAACGCAAAAGTTTCCAAATACCCTTGGGAAAGATATGAACCCCTTTATCCTCCCAGCTTTGGGTTAAATAGTACCACTACTGTTTTTCTAGGAGAATAGCTTTGGCATTAAATAACCGACAAGGTTGATATGCCATTAAACAAAGAAACCAAACCTAAGTTTCCGACAAATTATAAAAAGATAATAAAATTTACATTTTCGAATCGAATTTTATTCAAGTTATTAATTTTTAAATTCATAATGACCAACCAGAACAGACCACATACAGAGAGCAACAATTTGAAATATACTTTGAACAAACATTGAATTTCCCATTGGCACGTGCGAAGGCCAAAGCAATTTCTCAAGAAGTTTGTAGAGTGTTAATTGACCGCCATAAACATGAAATGGGATGGCAAAATATCTCCAATGAATTCAATATCCCCAACAGTACGATATATGCAATCATTCAAAAATAGAAACCACATGGCTTGACTACGGATCTGTTTCAAACAGGAAGTCTTTGTAAAATTAACTGAATAAGCAGTTCGATCCATTTGTCAGGAAGTAATTCAAAATCCATTAACTACCCTGGGATTATTTCAAAAGGATTTGCTGGCAGCTGGGACTGAATGGAGCAAATACACAATTAGTCAGACACTTCACGGCGTAAAACTGCTTTCTCGGACTCTAAGGGGGAAAAAAGTCTTCTGATGTCCAGTCATGGGAAATTTCGTTTAGTCTTTGCACATTATCATTTTAAGGAGAATGCTTCATTTTGGGGTGAAATATTATGCTCTAATGAGAAATAACTATTCAATGAAAACTGTTTGCGACACTTCTCGAGAAAATAAAAAGAGCATTTTGTGTAATCCTAAAATACCATCAAACCAATCAAATATGTTTCTGGAAATAAATGATTTGGGGTGTTTTCCTTATTGGGGTAGAGTGCACTATATCATAGACAGTGCAATAAATATTAAAGACGAATCTCTAAAATATATTCTACAACAGAGAGACATGACAATGGTCTGAAACTCGAACTGAAAATGTTGTGAAAACGAGAAAGTAGTTAGAGGCAATTTAAAGGCATTTTAAGGGGGTTTGATTTTCGTATTCACATAAATCCCATAGAAAATTTTAAAGTTATAATTAATCATTTGGTAAGTACACTGGTGAAAAGAAACTCTTTCTTTCTCCATTAATCAACTTTCACTTATATGGGTGGGAGTGTTCAGTTAGGGAATAGTCACCTCTTTAATTTTACATCGACTACGACCATGCTAGAATTAATAATTTGTCAACTTGTTGGGAAAAGCTTACCTACCAATACATACATATACATGTGTGTGTATGTGAGTGAGTGTGAGATTGTAGGTACGTGTTGGTATATGTGTGTAAATAATATACATAAAAAGTGTTGACCTTTTTTTTCGTTTCTTTTATCGACTATGATGTACTTGTACCTTTCTTGAAATATCTTCCTTTTTTTCGATGCTAGCTTTCAGATATTTCTGACTCCATCCTGTAAAGAAAAGCCAAGAAAACAACGTCCTCTCTCTATAAAGAGTCTGTTGTGATCAGTATCATTATATCCACTCACGAACACACACACACACACACACACACACACACACACACACACACACACACACACATATATATATATATATATATATTGGTAGGCAAGCATTTTCAAACCATTTGAAATGCTATTATTACTACCATTGTAGTTGTCGATGTAAAATCAAAGAGGTAATTGCTCCCAAACTGAAGACAGATGAAAGACAATGCCGCTATTTTTATTTGTTTAAAAACGTGCGTGATTCATGAGAATCTTGGATATTCATATGAAATGTGAAGTGATTCGACTTCATTACATGTTTACAAAAGTTTTCCTCCTTCATTTCCTTGCTTTTCCTAATTTCTTGGGGGATGAATCTCTCTCTCTCTCTCTCTCTCTCTATATATATATATATATATATATGTGTGTGTGTGTGTGTGTGTGTGTGTGCGTGCGTATGTGTGTGTGTGTGCATATTAGCAATGAAAACAAATTTACTATAAGAATTTATAAAAAGTGCTCTATGCTATATATATATATATATATGTATACACACACAGACACACACACACATATATATATATATATATATATATATATGAAGGCCTACGTGCAAAAAATCTCGAGACCACACTAATTTCGTAGATTCCTTCAAAGAATTTGATTCCATACTCAAGGAGAAGATGAAGCATATACTACTAGCATCTAGTCTCCCCAAAGAAACTGTGGCAGCTATGATAATGATTTTAAATAATTACGAAAGCAATGGTTAAATTTCTTGATGTGGACACCAATTTTGTTGTTATATTACAGGAGTTTTGCAAGGAGATACATAACGACATATTTCTTTATAATTTACGTACCTCGAACGTCCATAGATCTATCTCCACATTAAGTTGCAGACCACAAAAATTAGTAGACAAGTGCATATACCTCGTCTGCAATATTTCATCAACTGTAAGCGCTGTCAATACTCGCCTTGCAGAGGTGTGGTCTGCGATCGACAGGTTTTCGATCATATGGAAATTTGATATCTCCTATAGAATAAAATTGGAATTCCTCAAAGCAATGTCTGAGTCAATACTACAGTATGGATGCACCACGTTTATGCTAACAAAATGTATGGAGAAAAAGCTACATGGGAGCATCTCAAGAATACTGAGTGCTGTTTTGAACAAATCTTGGAAGCAATAAGCCACAGAACAACTGCTGTCTGGCCACTTCGTAGCTACTCCATGTAAGAAGAACAAGAAATGGGGATCACAAAGGAGAAGCAAGGACAACATCCTAGTGACGTTCTTCTTTGACCACCCACAGATGGACGCGCCCGTGATGGTTAACCAAGAAGAACTTATTTAGATCAACTCTGTTCAGACACTAGATGTACTTTGGACCTTCCGGGAGTGATGGGTGATAAGAACGGATAGAGAGAGAGAGAAAGAGAGAGAGACAGAGGGAGGGAGAGAAGGAGAGAGTGAGAGAGAAGGAGAGAGAGTCAGGGAAACAGTGCTGTCAGTACGACTCGACGATCATATATATATATTTATATATATATATATAGAGAGAGAGATTGATAACAAGTTAATCCAACTAGAAGGAGCAATCTATTGAGAAGCAAAGTCGACACTATAGGGTTTTGGTTCTAATGAACCATCATCAGGACTATGAGGGATGTTATTAGTGATGTTAAATCAACGATGGATGTTTAAAAATACAAAAACACATAAAAAAGAAGTTTTTCCTCTTCGTATTTTTGTATTTTTAAACATCCATCGTTGATTCAATATCGTCCCTCACAGCCCTGACGATGGCTCATTTGAACCGAAACGCTTTAGTGTCGACTTTGCTTCTCAATAAATCTCTCCATCTACTTGGATTACTTTGTGATCAATTTTTCTTTACATTGTCAGATTATACTCCATTATTTACTTCCATATATATATATATATATATATTTATATATATCATCAAGGCATGCTGAAAAAATAGATTCCCTTAATCCCCTCTTTTACTATCAGTCCTTATCAGCCAACGCTCATGATAAATCCTCTAGACGGTATCTAGTGTCAGGAAGGAGCTAATGCATGTAAGTTCTTACCAACTTTGGTGTGTCCATGTTTAGGCGTTCATAGGAGAACGTCACCTATGAGTTTGTCTTAACTTCTCCACAGGCCAGTCGACTGGGAGAGTTGTAGAATACACCGATTGCATATCTGCAGAGAGGTAATGACTCTCTCCCCAACGTATTGGCCCAGTCGGCTGGGGCTGTAGAATAAACCAACTACA
The DNA here is from genome assembly GCA_963585895.1 of Sepioteuthis lessoniana. Lineage (NCBI taxonomy): Eukaryota > Metazoa > Mollusca > Cephalopoda > Myopsida > Loliginidae > Sepioteuthis > Sepioteuthis lessoniana. Next base: position 87,789,795 of record OY757927.1, read on the forward strand.
TGTCTGCAGTGTGGTAATAAATCTCTCCCCAACGAGTGTCTTGGATATGACATTAAACAATCAGATGTTGAGACTCCAGTAATGCTGGAGCCTTGGGCAATGCTGAGCACATCTTCGTTGCTATTGCTCCCAGGTCATTTCTGTCCCGAAGCGGAAGTATCTGATAGAACTGTTTGGTACTTAAACTAAGTGCAAACCAATGAGTGATATTAAATTGAATTATTTAAAATAGAATGTTTGGTCATTTAACTGTTCTTAAACAGATGTTTGAGTTGTTAGTAATATATAACAATACTTGGAACCATATAACTCTGTTGACAGGCTAAATTGAATTGATAGAAGCAGAACAGTTTGATCATTTAACCGTGTGTATGTACAAAATGTGTTCAATAATCGTGTACTTAATATATATACAAAAATAGGATTCGGCATTAAATAACCAACAATGATTGATCTCTCATAAAACCAAACCAAAACCAATACTTCTTCAATAAAGTCCAGCATGTATCGCTTATCTTACTTCGATGGCACGAAGGTTGATATGCCATTAAACAAACAAACCAATATTTACTTGGATGGTTTCTAAGATGGGAAGTAGAAGGCCATACGACTGCTGCTTTTTTAGGTGCTACTTCCAGGATTTATTTAAAACAGCTCGTAGCATCAATGTGTAGTTCCTATTTAGTTTTTCTCTAAAATTTTCATTGAAGTCCGGATCATACAGCTATATATCAGTAACGACATGGCTATAGTTTGGAAGAATTACCGCTTTATTTTATCAGAGATTACGTTTCCATATATTCGTTAACCTGTTAATAGCATTCCATGCTTTTCATAT
>OY757927.1:87793132-87850632 GCA_963585895.1 Sepioteuthis lessoniana
CAGACAACATATATGGCACAAGGCCTTTTTAATGAGGTACCCAATGAGACTAGAACTAACTCTTGTTTCGAGTATAGATGTCCTTTGGTTGGTCAAGCTGGTTTATATATGGTTCCTCTTTCCTGGAGTGTGTTTACTTTGGTATGCTTTACCCGTCTTTGATATCTGATATGTTTATAGTTGTGTGTGTGTCTGTGTGTGCGTTGGCGTTACAGTGGTTTAGGGTTTCACAAACATTTTTTTGTGCGTGTGTGTGTAAGTATCTTGGGGAGTTTTGTGGTTTTAAATTTATAGGTAGTTCTTTCTCCTTTTTGGATATGTATACATATGTGTGTGTGTGTGTGTGTGTGCGCGTATGTGTATGTGTTTTCAGCTTTTTTCTTTCGTCAGAGAATATGTTTGGCATATGGTCTACTTAATGGGTATTAATTGAGATTTTAATTTACTAGTGATTGTAGTTTGAATGGTTTTTAATTACTTAGGTTTTTGTATATATATATATATATATATATATGTGTGTGTGTGTGTGTGTGTGTGTGTGTGTGTGTGTGTGTGTGTGTGTGTGTGTGTGTAAATTATTTATATTTATATTTTAAAATTTTTGCGTCTTATTTATTCTCACGAAAACTATAACAGATATTGAGATCCTAAAAATACCATTAGAGAGAGCAAATTTTCAAAATATATTTTTTTTACACAGTAACCATATCCACCATGCCTTTTTACCACTGATAAGCAAAAACATGAATACAGGGCTTGTATTCCGCAATGTTATACAGCAATATTAAAAGTTGGTGTTGGTGGTATGCCAGTAGAGATTGAAGCTTACCGCTAAGAGCCAATATTTTTATATAGCTACTATAATATCCAGAGGTTTTCTTTCTCTGTTCCATCAGTCTTTTTTTTTTTTCAGTTCTTTGTGTGACTACACCCTTTTCCTCAGTTCGTATGGCATTGGGAAAATAATACCCTTAAGCTTGACAAATCTTTTAACGATATGTTAATAGAAAAATTGGAGTCAAAGTGTTGCATTTTGGCCCTCGACCGAGCCGTCAATCAATTGATGCACCGGTGTAAATAAGTGGAAGTAACATGTGCATCCGGTCGAGGATGTCGGAATATCACCTTGACCTGTGGACGTGGTTGAATTCGGTATAGATACGTACGGCCACAGGAAGCAGGTGGATGTCAAACAATTATATAACCAGGCGCCACAGACGGCTTGGGTCAGCTGGAGTTCGAGTTGCAGTTCCAGTTGGAGAGAAGATGCCGGAGTGAGAACCAGCTCCAGACAGAGTCCTTGGGCCCTCAGGACCCACGGTTGAGCAGAATGAAGAAGAAGTTTTGCTATGGTCTGAGGAACCTGGGGTCAATATGTGGCAGTCTGTCTCCGTCTCCAACTCACCCCTCACACACAACCAACATCAACCCTTTCGAATAAAGTGTGAGAGGTATATGTCTATAGAGAAGTGTGTTCGTTTCGTTCATTGAACCTCGTCATTATGTTTCTGCTTACATCTGCATGTATATGAGTATACAATTAATTTTTCTCAAACTAGTTGAGAGATCTCAGTCTCACCAAATATTTATTCCAAAGTTGGGAAAATCAGATGACCGAATGCATTTCGCAAGAGCATTAACATGACATGAAACGGAAAATGAAGGAAATATATTTTGAAATTGAGAAAACGTGAGACGGAACATCACTGAAAATGTTTCTTCTTGTAATTCTACTGCGATCAAGTTAACGTAAGTGTTGTTACCAGCCATGTCGAAAGTTGTTACACACTCAAATACAAACTGACTCCGTTGTTTCTCTCGATACGAAAATTTATTTTCTAACTGCAACATTTCACGCAGCAGTCGTCACCGAAACGACCGAGGAAGGTAGAGTAACATATATTAATTGTTACTAAAAACTCAGGAGTTTCCATTCGTGGGAGACAAACGATCAAAACACCGACTTCACTTTTTTCTACTGCGATCAGGACCTGCCCCCAAAGGGCTGTCGTCTTAGGACCCGAAACTGTCCGACCAATTGCGACCCTCTGCTTCCAAATCTCTGAGCTGACCCTAAAATTATTCTGCTGATATATACTTATGATTATCTCATTTACTAATGATGATAAGAACACATGTCATTGAAAAAATTACAATGTTACGTCATCACTCAATTCTCAGTTAACGAAATATTTATCTCTTAACACCCTGTATACAACCGCAATTTCAAAACAAATCTTTAATGTCATCCAAGTCTATTTCCGAAACAACCTGTCAATTCCATATCCTGCTATTTTTGAGACACGTACACGATTTGACCTTCGCAACTTACTCTTCAATTCAAAGTTTTTGCAAACACACTTTTTATTACTACAAATAAAATAATTTACTAATTTTATATCAATTATATTAATTGATATTATATTAATCATATTACATTCTTGTTACATGGATCTGGTGTCAGTAATAGAGAAAATAATTTAATAAATATTTCCCTTTCGAACTTATTGCAACAAAAAGCCTTGAAATCAATACATTAATGATAAAATACGTAACTATACAAAGTGGGACAAAAATAGAGGGGACGTAAATGATAAACATCATGAAACTTACTGTCTACCTCCTTTTGGTCCACCATTTACGTATGTGTTAAAGGCATACTGTTCGTTATGAATTATTAAAATTTATCAAGTATAATATTTAAAGAGAATTTAATTGCTTTTGTATAAATTTGCGGATAGATGTATGTAGATCAACAAACAGGTAGGAAGAAAGAGAAAAAATTATTCATTTTTACAGGAAAATTGTCCTGACTTGTGACCTCTAAAACATCGATTAGTAAATCGATAAGGAAGAGCGGGAAATAGCAATATATACATAACGATAGATGAAACAAAAACATGCGTAAATATTAGTTAAGAAATCGATATAAGTTTAATAAGATTAGTACGGTATAAAGTTCCAGTGAGAATTGAACTCGGTTGAAAGAAGAATTGATCTGACTAAACACAGCACTATGGTGTACTATTTATTTGATTTTGTATTTACAAATCTAATAAATTACAAGTAAATACACACTAAATGTTTTTACCCAACCCCTCTGCAACAGGCAGGATGTTACATAATGTCAAATTTGAAACCGTAAAGCTGGTTTGAATTCAGAATTTTCCATCTTCAAGACCGATTGTCTTACTAAAACTAAAGAAAACAATTTTCCATACAGTTTACCACTTGCCGAGGAATCACAGATGGATTTCTGCATTTGCAAATGAAAAAAATCCTTGTCCAGGATTTGATCTCAGGTTTACTCGTTCTATTTATCACGGCAATAACCGTTTAGTTATACGAGGATCTTTAAATAAGTTTCCAGACTTTTTTCGTATTGGCACTTTTATTGATAGTACACACATGAAACTCTAGTCTCCTTCGAAGTAAGCTCCTCCGGCGGCAATGCCCTGGTTGTACCGTTCCATCAACTTCTGAAAGGCCCCATGGAAGTCCTCTTGTGTGAGCGTGTCAATGACCTTCGTCACAGCCTCTTTCATCTCCTCAATTGCCTCTTAAAGACAGCCTCTGAGCTTAGGAAATAACCAAAAGTCACAGGGAGCAGGATCTGCTATATAGGGAGGGTGAGGTACTGTCTTGACGCCCGTGTTGGTCAAATAGTCTGTGACAAGGATGGAGTTGTGGACTGGTGTATTGTCCTGGTGGAAATGCCACTGACCCGATTTGAAGAGTGCTGGCCTCTTCCCAAGGAATCTCTTCCTGAACTCACTTAAAACCTCAACATAGTAACCCTAACCCTAACCCTTTGGCCAATCAACTCTGGTGTATTGACTTCCTTACTCCTCCCACACCTCTCATCATCCCTCACAGACTCCCTACCTTGCTTGAATCTCTTATGCCATTCAAAAACTGATGTTCGATTCATGCAAGATGGTCCAAAAGCATTCCATACGTTTCTGGGGCATCATTTTTTCCAAGTTTAAATCAGAAGTTTATTGCATATCTTTCTTCTAAAATGTCCTCACGTCCAGATTGCATTTTTGAAATTGACCAGCTTTGACAATCAGCCTTTAGTAGGGTGTATTACAATTGCTGCTGTAGTTGTTCTTTTGAGCCTGAAATCATAAAAATGTGTCAATCATCTCATAACATATAGAGCAATAACATACTGAATTTTCAGGAGTCTACGACAATTTTAAATGTCTGTACAAAAAAGTCTGGAAACTTATTGAAGGCACCACGTATCTATCTATCTATCTGTGTGTGTGTGTGTGTGTGTGTGTGTGTGTGTGTTTATATACTTGCATATACATATTGGTGTATGTTGGATTTATCCAGATCTAGTAGCCAGTATTTGAACAGTTTTTATTTCTTTACGAAATCGTTTTTAGACGATTTGTTCGTTCATATATATATATATATATATATATATATATATATATATATATATATATATAGTGAGGTAAATTTATGCATTTGTACAAATCTACAATATAAGTATAAATATACATGAATTATCAAAGCTAGTTTGTAAGTAATATTCTCTCTCGTTTTTACACGATACAAACTGGTAAGTACTTGTAAATATTGATTTACTTTGTAAAACCGGTAGCTTTGTGACCTTTAATCGATCGATAAAGAGAAGCATAAACAACGACTTTGGAAAATAAATGTAACTATAGACATATAGGCACACATATGTGCACAAATTAGATCCGGTAAGATCGAAGTAACTTGATTTGAAAACGCTGAGAAATACACAGACTTACATATGAACAGAAAAAAAGATAGATAGATAGATAGATAGATAGATAGATAGATAAACAGACCCAACAGCGATATTCCATACTTTTAGGAACAAAGCAACCTGCATAGGAACTATAAATGTAATATTCATGAAATCTAAAATTATTTGCAACATGTTATCTTCAGTAAAATCTAACATATTTTGCCCTGCGTTAAACCTTAATGCCTGTATCCGTAAAAATCTAATTAATATCTAATTAAATATATGATTTAAATAATTAAATCAAAATTTGAAAATGAAATTATTGAAATAATCAGTTATTTAAACGATTTGTTTTTATCTAATATTTATTTATGATGAAGTGTTGATTTTTTACTTTATAAAATAAAAACCGTTTTGATTTGCATATTTTTTGTTTCTTATATTTTTCTCACAAATGTGAGATCACCTCTTATACAAATATCACTCATTGTTTCTCAAGAGAAATGCCAGCTAAGAGCAGAGTTACGACACACTGATCCTATGGAAAAGAACCAGCCCATACGTATATATTCTCAAAATATTTGTGAGCAACAACTCAAGCGTAGAAGTACAGATGATATATATATACTGAGCGTTTACTAACACCTCCATCACGAGCTTAATGCAACAGAGAGTAATCTTTTAAACGGATTTTAACAGATTTGAAATCAGAGTTTTCCTTCTTTTAGATTGGTTGACGCATCAAGGTTAAAGAGCCACATCTAACCCTATTATTTCCCCATAGCTGGAGAGAGAATACCTTTCCCAAGTGTATTAGCTCTCTGCGAAATGAAAACACCCTCGTCCTGGTTTTGAACTCGATTCCCTGTTTTTATTCCCTGCAACAATAACTATTAAATATTTGGTCCTTCCGAAATCTTTAGTGATATATATATATATATATATATATATATATATATATATATTGTCATCAACAGACTGACTGTTTCGTAGTATCAAAGCTCATCAATGTGGTTGCACATGCGAGACGTTAACATATATATATATATATATATATATATATATATATATATGTGTGTGTGTGTGTGTGTGTGTGTGTGTGTGTGTGTATTCAAGAATAGAAATTATATGATAAAAGAGGATGTACACTCAGAGTAACATGCTTTCGATCTTCCGAACTTTAAAAAAGTTAGACGTGTTAAATACTAAAGGATCTAAGGATTAAAAGTATGAAACTTTTGATCACCTTTTTAATGTTGTCTTTTATATTTCAATTACACTATTTTATCAATCTGTTGTTTGTCCATCAATTGAGCGCTGTAAAGATATTACACATCGAAACACTTTTAGCGCTAAAATTTAATCCAAATCCAAAGTATATATATATATATATATATATACACACACACACACACACACACATATATATATGTGTGTGTGTGTCATGTGTGTGTGTGTTTATGTGTGTTTATATATATATATTGTGTATATATGTATATATATGTATATATATTGTGTGTGTTTATATATATATATAAATTGTGTGCTCATATATATAAATAAATAAATATATATATATATATATAAATGTGTGTGTGTGTGTGTGTGTGTGTGTGTGTGTGTGTGTGTGTGTGTGTGTGTGTGTGTGTGTGTGTGTGTGTGCATTACCGTCTATACATGTAGTTATGTGAAGGATAGATAACGGCTACTTATGGAATTTATCGTAATAATGAATGCACCATTTCAAGACAAGAATGCCTGCATGCACATTTACATACGGTTGTACTTATCTTTATATTGATTTTTATCTCTGTTAGAATGAACACTTGAATATCTGAGCACGGGGGCGTATGCCCATGGATTGCAGGAAACACCCAATGCCAGGGAAGAATGACAAAACGGTCGATTAAGATAGATAGATAGATAGATAGATAGATATGAACTAACAAACATAGATAGATAGATAGATAGATAGATAGATAGATAGATAGATAGATATGAACAAACGTAGATAGATAGATAGATAGATAGATAGATAGATAGATATGCACTTACATAGAAAGAAAGAAAGAAAGAAAGAAAAATTTTTATAAAATGATTTAAACAAACAACAGACTGAGATATCTGCGTATGAATATTTTCAATTCTTTTTTCTTTTTCTATGAACAGACGATAATCGATAAAGGCAGATTGAGTTAGGTTGGTATCGACAGATTTTAACAGTTCAATGCTATAATATCTATATTAATAAAATATTTCCAATGTGAAATTTGGAAAATCCACTTACGCCTATCCATTGCAAAGAATGACCTTCTCTTTTTCAGCAATCATGTCAGCAGTGGAACGTATTAAGTGCATACATACATACAGCTTGTGTATTCTCTAAGAGAATAGATTTATGGATATAGTCTAGTACGTGCCCGTCTCCACATATTTGCAAAGAGGCCTTAATCAGCGGTCATTGTTTCAAAGTTAAAATCGGAAATGCTATTGGCATTCGTAATGTCCGTTCCACCATATCTACGTTCTTGATAACATATTGAGTGGTTGTAATCCTCCTTCGTTGTTGGCACTGTATCGAAATCATTTAATACTTTTCTCTAACCATTGTACTGTACTTGCAAGCTTCATGCCAATCCTTAATTATTCACATGTATAAAACACATAATGAAAATCAGTATATATATATATATATATATATATTCTCTCCAGTCTAATCCTAAAGAAAGTAGCGTGGACCAAGACTTTGATCCTATTTCAAGCGCACAGACATAACACTTGATATGTAATTTCTTCCTCGTGAAGCAATAGAAAGTGACACGATATCGGTTTAACTTGGGGTCACATTGTACCATAGGATCAACGTTTTGTGCTGTAAAGAAAGAAATCCACAGAAAAAGTAATACTCAAACTCAAAGGTAAGGGAAGAAAATATAGCAGTCGTTTTTATTCAGGTATGATCGCTGTAATTCAAAAAGTTCACTTTTTGTCGCGTCCTTCCTCTCCCTTCCCTTTGGTGGTGACGGGGTGCATGTGAGAGCTGGTTGTTTGACACACGTTTGTCACAGCAGATCGGTCGCAGCAGACTGGGGTATGACTGGTCGGCTTCCAGAACCTTTAACGCACCCGTTTTGACAACTGCCTTCAACTCTCTAACTTCCTTTCAATTCTTCACAAACCTCTGCGCGCTTCCGGTGCCTGACGTCACTCGCATTCCGTCACCCGTTTCGTCTCAGACTATTGTGACATCTCTGAGTGACACCTTCGTCCGCGCCTGCGTTAACACCTGCATCAATGTTTGCACCTAACTAACCCATGTGCTGAGCCGAAAGGTTCTCAGCCTAACTAAACCCAAAGGCATGAACCGAAATCCCTCGGCTATTATATTGCAACATACGTATGGGCAAAGGCAAAAAAGATCCATTTTTCGGGGTCAGTGTTACGAATGCGTGGAAATTTCCGCCGAACCGAACCTTATAATGATCTGTTTTGCTTTCTTTTTTATGATATATCAATCTTTGAAGGTTATTTAATGCCGAATCCATCTTTGTCGACAAATAGTAGTGATACCATAAGTCCTTAGCTGGGTGAGGTTAAGGGGATTTGTACTTTTCCCAAGGGTATTAGTCAGAAAGTGAACGTAATAACTCGACTGGTATTCGAACTTGCTTAGTACGATGTTAACCACGATGCCATAGGATTTCTCCTTCCTATGGAGCAAACTGAAGACGACAGAAAAACAGAAACAATCCTAACAACTCAATGCGAAGGCTTGGTTGTTACTCTGATCCTTGACAGAACTATGCAGAGATATTTCCATCCTAGCTAAAAGCATCTGTCTATACATAAATAATACTGGGATTTAAATATCCAAACTAAGTCAACATCTTTTTAATTCCCTTTATCCTTTGGAGCGAAAAAAATGGACATTAAAAGACAACGCAGGAAGAGCTTTAGAGGTGTTTCGACTAATGGGACCCTACCGGCAATAAGTGTACTGAATGTCTAGCTGACAATTTCAGAAAAGAAATTAATGTTTTATCAATTGTTCACATCTGTCTTGGTAATTATAGCTTCACTGGACGAATGAGGCTCGTGGGTATGACTTTTTGTCTGGATAAGAATTTGCCGTTAATAAGTATTTCTTTCTCGCGATAGAAGGGTTGGACACTCGTAAACCTTATCGAGAGCCACAGCAATCGAAAGTAATAAAAAATGTTAAATACAATTGTTAAGAATATTTTATGCATTTTTTCCTTTCAAGGAGGCGATCACCAGATTATCCTCGGCGTTTTTGTCAAGCATCGTTCAGTAACATCGATACACAAGATAGATAGATAGATAGATAGATATTAATAGTCTGTGACAGATATTAACAAAAGGCACAAGAAAAATCAAAAGTAAAAGGCTTAAAAAGATTGATAGAAACGAAGTAAGAGAGAAAGAGTCAAAATGATATATTGTTTTTAATACAATTACGATTTATATTTTGAACATAATATCGTCACTGGTCTCTCATGATTATTATTGAAGGCTTTTTGTTCACTTTCGTATCTTCATCTTACCTACCTCAGTTATTGTAGCAAAACGCTGTAAAATCCCAACTGGAATAACCATTACTTGATTGATAATTAATAGCTTGAGATTCTGACATTTTAATTATCCATATAGGCAGTGAATCTAGGATTGGTTCAGTCTTGAAGAATCGCAGACATCTTGACACAAACAATAATTTGACCTTTTCTCGGCCAAACAAAATCTTTATAGTTACTCTTGCTCGAGTCATACAGTCACCCTATCGGCAAAGCTTAAAATATGCTCTTTATCCCTTGCTGAAGGATATGACTCCTTTCCAAAAATATGCCCAAGTATGATTTCTTTAGTGTAAAATCTCAATAAAAGCAGGCTCTTTTTGTGCTTCAGACACTTACAAGCAGAAGTGTTCAACGTACTATGTCTCATTCTGCAAAGCATTCGAGTTAAGCTGATATTGGTGTTCGGCTGGGGGCTACAACTGCGTGTGAAAGATGTAAGTAAGTAAAGTTGGCGACCATAGTCGAAGGTAACCCGATGGTTCCCTTTTCGATAGCTACTACACCGAGGGAGCTACTCATTTCCATAGATTGCTCCACTTTACCCTTGATCCGTACCTTATAATGCTGAGTGTTAAGCAAGGAGGCATCAAGTACCATTTTTTGAGTCTTTGGTATGACCCGACCTGGGATTGAACCCAGGTCTCCCGGGCCATTGGTGAACACTCTAACCGCTGGGCCAATGTTCGGTGAAAGATGTAATTATCATCAAAATACCTTGTGAACCAGCCCTATTCACAGGGGTTAGAATATGCTGAGGGTATCCTCTGCTTAAGAGCAAAATCTCCCAATCATCTCCTAAAAGAGGTATTTTGAATACAAAATTAATCTGCATCTAATGGTGAGGTTCCAGTTATGAAGACTTGAATAGTGTGAAGTACCTCTTCATTGCCATTAATCCCAGATCCTCTCTGGCTCAGAGTGATCGTACTTGTTAAGGTCCTAACTAGGGGATCAAATACATCTGTGAGGATCCAATCAAGGGGTCAAATATATCTTTTTGAATCCCATCTATTGGTCAAACAGTTATGTTAGGGTCCTATCTATGGGTCAAATAGATCGGTTAGGCTCCAACATATTAGTTAAATAGATCTGGTCCCATCTAAGGATCATTTGGGTCTGTTAGGATCCTATCAATGGAAAAATATATTTGTTAGGATTCCATCTATTGGTCAAATCTAGGGTCAAATAGATCTATTAGAGACACATCTATGGTTCAAATTGATCTATTTGTGTCCCATCTAGGGTCAGATTGATCTCTTAGGGTCCAATCTAGGGGTCAAATATATCTGCAAGGATCCCATCTAAGGGTAAATAGATCTGATTAAAAATTATTTGTATTTTATAGGCCCGTGCGCCAAAAACATCTTACGAAACTACTGAACAAAAATGTAAATATGAACGTAGAATGAGTGCGATTCCCTTACTTCTTGGCATTGAATAATCCTCGATGCATTGACATGCCGTAAAATCAATCAATCAGTCAATCAATTGACACAGTGTCTGGATTCAAGACGTCATTCCCGAAAAGTTGATCTCATTATTGGTCTGTGAAAATATAAATAACTCATCTGAACTGAATAATTTTGTTTTTTATGAAAAAAGAAATTGTCATAAAATATAACTGGATCTGGGATTGGAGGTGCCCGTAGTGTAATGGTTATCGTCTTAGGAAATGGACACGGTAACATGAGTTCAAATTCTGGACGAAACTGATTGCATTTCACATAGCACTAATACCCTTGGGAAAGGTATGAATCCAATTATTCTCCCTCCAGCTATGGGTAAATAGTAGGACAGATTAAATTCTTCAGTCTTGGTGAAGCAACTTGTCTTGGAGAAGGAAAACTCTGAATTCAAACCTGTTAAACTCCGCTTAAAAATTGACCTTGTGTCATATTCTGCTCGAGCGGTGGGGTTGGTAAATATGATATGATGTAACTGGTATACGTAATGATTTTGACATCGATCTTATCGATTACATTATGGTCCTTATCATCCAAGATTTTTTTTCTATTTCTGACCTTAAATGATATTCTGTAAAACAGCAATCAGGGTTTTTCATGAGGTTTTCAAGCTTTGGATTCATACTCTTGTTTTCTGATAGCTTTGTATTGTTTATTTCACGAATCATCCCCACCAAAAGAACTGAAAATTTAATCACAGTTTTAAAGCTTTAAAAGAAAACTACACAATTGAATGTAATCGATAGGGCAACTCAATAAAACGAACCAGGAAATAAAAAAAATGAATTCTAAAAACCTAAATGAATTTCGACCAAGTCAAACAGTGCCGTCAGATAGAAATTCATCTGGAGTTAGAAATGATTAAAATGAATAAAATAAAACTTGTTATCACGTTTAGATTTCTTCTGAAGACAAAAATGTCAAGATTGAAAGGGAAATCTTTGAATCGACCAAAACAAAACAATAAAAAATTGATTAATTCAATGAATATTTATGGAAATGCGTTTTTAAATCAAAATGCAATGAAACAAATATGTCGGTAAATTCATATTTATGATAAGTCAAGGACTACATTGTAAATACTAAAATCAGACTTACTCTCTCAAATAAAACAGTCTAACAAACTAGAAAGAAATACATATATATATATATGTGTGTGTGTGTGTGTGTGTGTGTGTGATATGGCTATATGTGAAACGTACATCGAATGTCCATAAAGATAGAACATAGGAATCTCGAAACACGAAAAACACTTACGACTTCTTTGTTCAGGTACGAAACTTTTTATTACCTTTGAGTTTAAAGTTTCTTCGACACAAAGACAGAGAGGCACAATCTTTCTATTCCGGCCTTTTCATCACCCCCCCCATCTCGTGCGGCTCCTGCCCAAGGCCTCTGGCGTGGCTTCAGCGAGCAAGCGAAAATCAACCGTCTCGTTCGGTGTCCAGTTCACAACTCTACTAACTTTCTTCAAATTTAAAAAAAAACCTCCGCGCGCTTCCGGTGCGTGACGTCATTCGCACTTGCTAGCCCCCGTTTCCTATTTCGGGGTATTGTGACATCTCTGTGTGACATGTCCGCTCTGCCCGCGCGCGCTTGAACACCTGTGTTAATGTTGCACCTAACTAACCCATGTGCTGAGCCGAAATGTTCTCAGCCTAACTAAACCCAAAGGCATGAACCGAAATCCCTTGGCCTTTATGTTACAAGAACACGTTACAGCAATCTATTAGGGTGGCGTCCATTGATGAAAAAAGATGGCCACCTATATACCATGGATTTCCTAAATCATCATCCATCTCTATCGTCCATCGCTCCCGGGAGGTCTCCCAGTCTTCACCTCCTATCGGCACAGAGCTTATGTATATAGGTTCTAGCTGGTCATCCTACCTTTGTTCGTCCATCTGAAGGGGTCCGCTTATGAGTTTACCCTTACTTCTCCAGTAATGTCCTGCATGTCTGGTTCATTTAACTTGGATAGTTTTCGTGATGGGCGGTAGGTGGCCATATAGCTGATGTTTTGTGGGGGATTGCCTCCAGGACCTGTTCAATACAGCTCACAGCATTCTTGTGTAATTGCCGTCAAGCTAATTCTCCATACGTCTAGTTAGCGTTCATGTGGTGCAATCATATAGCAGTATCGACACGACCGCTGCTTGGAAAAAAACTGCGTTTTATTTTATCGCTCAGGTCTGACTTCCATAGGACCGATAGCCTATCGGTAGCTGTCTATGCCTTTGCTAGTCACGTGCTGATGTCATTCTTGCTTGATTAGATACTGCTTCCGAGGAAGGTACTATTTACCAACCCCTCCGCCCGGGCAGAATATGACACAAGGTCAATTTTTAAGCGGAGTTTAACAGGTTTGAATTCAGAGTTTTCCTTCTCCTAGACTAGTTGCCTAACCAAGGCTGAAGAACCTAGTCTGTCCTACTATTTACCCATAGCTGGAGGGAGAATAATTGGATTCATACCTTTCCCAAGGGTATTAGTGCTATGTGAAATGTAATCAGTCTCATCCAGGATTTGAACTCGTGTCGCCGTGTCCATTTCCTACGACGATAACGACTACACCACGGGCACCTTCCGAGGAAGGTGAACTTTTCCACAAGTTTCAAAGGACCACCTTTTAGTGTGGAGATGTCACCTAAACTCTATTGTAAAAGGGAAAAAACTTGTTATCAAATCTTCTAGCAATAAGTAAAACTAGAGTTGTTTTTTTTCTTATTTTAGTGTTTTGTTTGACATTTTTTTATATTATCAAATTCTTATTCTAAGCGATTTTTTAATTTAAAGTCTAATTCAAATAAAGATGGCGGGGACAGTCCTTAAAATATCGGCATGATATCCGCTGTTTTCTAAAAGTCATATCAGAGCTCTGTGAAAAAATAAGATTGGCAACCGCTGACGTAAAAAAAATAACATTGTAGATGGGATAACATGTCCATAGCTTATGCGAATAATGTTAGAGAGTGGCTAACATGTTCATTGAATAATATAAGAATTGTGTCTGCATTGTTCTCAAAATACATCACTCATTAAATAGATACGAGTCAGCCGATAGAAAACATCTTTCTGTCATTTTTTCAACTGATATGAGTTATTGCTTTCTCTCAATGATAATATTAAGTCTATCCATTTCTGACAGCAAACAACAAAATTTAAAAATATATTATAAAAGAAAAAAAAAGAAAAGTCTTAGTCGAATGTAAGCATATAATAAACAAATAATTCAAAAGAAATCTTATACACAACGTCCTAGAGACGCTTAGTATTGTATCTTTAAAGCCAGACTTGGGTTTGGTCGGTTATTTCGGTTTCATGGCATATCAACCTTTGTAGGTTATTTAATGCCAAATCTATTTTAAAAAATCAGTTCTATTTCAAACGATTCACTTTAGCATGAGTACTCAGTTTAATTGCCAAAACATTTTTATTTCAAACTATTCGGTTTAGATAAACAGTTCTAATTCAGCTAATTCAGTTTAATATAAGTAGAGATTTTCTTTAAACACAGTTAAATGTCAAAACAGTTCTAGACGATTCAGTTTAGCGTAAGTACAGGTTCAATGTCAAAAACAATTCCATTTCAAACAATTCAGTTTGACATAAGTACACAGTTTAAATGTAAGTATACAGTTTAATTATCAAAAACATTTCTATTTAAAGCTATTCAGTTTTGTAAAAAAAAAGTTCTAATTCAAACAATTCAGTTGAGCATAAGTAAGCAGTTTAGTTCTATTTAACCTATAGATAGGGCCTTATTAGGTGCTCCCATAACGGGCCAGAGTGGACCTGTTTGCAATGGCAATGAAGGGGTGCTCTGCATTCCCCAAAGCCCCAGTATCACGGGGGTTGGGTCTTAACCCTCTGCAGAGATGCAGTCGGTGTATTCTTCAACCCTAATCAACTGGGCAAAACATAGAGTTAAATGTCAAAACAGTTTTATTTCAGATAATTCAGTTTAGCTTGAATACATAGTTTAGACGTCAAAACGCTTCTATTTCGAACAATTCAGTTTAGCATAAGTACGCAGTTTAAATGTCAAAATAGTTCTAATGTAAATAATTCAGTTTAACATAAATACGCAGTTTAAATGCAAAAAAGTAGACTAAGAAACCACAGTTTAGTTCTATTTAACCCATAGATAGGACCATATCAGGTGCTACCACTTCGGGACAGAGTAGATCTGGGAGCAATGGCAATGAAGGGGTACTCTGCATTGCCCAAAGTTCCAACATTACTGAAACCTCACCATCAGATTGTTTAGTGTCATATCCAGGACACTCTTTGAGTTGAGGGGTCTTACCCGTCTGCAGAGATGCTGTCGGTGTAATCTGCAGCCCCAGCTGACTGAGCAATGACTTGGATTTGCTTCTAAACATACATGTGTTATGAATAACTAAGATATTATTTACCAACGTGTTAACAAGACGTTTTGTAACAATTAAAATGTCACATAATCTCGAGAAGGACAAAATTGGTCAGATCGCTGATATGACCGTGTCAGCATACGGGAGAATGAAGATGCAAGAAAAAAAATAGGATAGAAAACAACGAGGACCTTGCCCAACACTTGATGATAATGATAATAATAAGTTCAAAAGAATCAATGATTTGTTTTTTTTTTTATAAGCTGGCATACCACCTTGGTCTATCATTTAATGCCAAAACCATCCTTGTAGAAAGAAAGAAGCAATACTTTTAAATCGATTATTGAGAGGATAAGGGATTTATAACTTTACCAAATGTATTAGTCCGAAAGCAAATATAAAAGAGCGACTGAAGTTTGAACTCGTTTACTTCGAGAGTGCTATCCTGTCATTATGTCACAGCGAGCCTCCCTCCCCGAAGGTAATGATAAGTGTAGTGAGGCTTTAAACAGACTTTCTCTGGACGGTTGTCATCAGACCCCTTTACTTGAATAGGCAAATATGTGGAAGAAGAACAAGAAGAACAAGAACAAGAAGAAGCAAGAATAGTATGATTTTCGCAAATTTCGAAGCTAGAAAGTTGCAAATACTGTTCTCAAGTAAAATGACCTTCAATTTTTTTTCAATCACCATTACTGCATTGAAATTTAGGAAAAGTAATAAAGGTTTGAAGTCTCTCTTGTCATCTTTTATGTGAGTTTGGATAAATCTAAGTTTTTATCTTTTTTCAATCTTTTTTCCCGAACTAAAATTGACTCCTTGCAAATACGAAATTGACAACAAAAACCATCGAAGATCTTCGGATTTGAAACTTGTTTTTAGTTCATTTTTTTAAATGTTAATCATCGTTATTCTTATTCTTTATATTGAAAATAACTATCAATCTGACCTAATTTGTAACGTTGTTTTTCCAGCCTTGTTTTATGATAGTTATCAAGTCATTAACTTTGTGGATCGTATCCTATTTATTTCATAGTGTAATCTTCATTCACCGCTGCTTGATAATCGATACAATGAAAACAAAAACCAGAAGTCTAGCTCCAAATGAAAGGAACTATAAAATGTTGTACTGATTTTTGCTTGGTTTGGTTTGGTTTCTAAGCTTAATAGCATATTAACTTTCGTGGATTATCTAATGTAAAAGAAATCCTTGTAGACGACTAGGACTAGTACTAATTAACACATAGCTTGGAAGATAATGGGTTTCATATCTTTTACAAAGGTTTACACGGACTAAGAAACGATTGTTCTGTGCACAAAGCGTAAAAGAACTCCCGTTTTATTTCGTTTTGAACTCAAATCGATGTCCTTTTGTGTTTTTGTTTTGTTGTTATTATTTTTTTGCGGAGTGAGAGTTTTATTTTTGGTTTCAGTCATCTCACATTTAAAATAAATCTTTACGTCTAACGAATTCAAAAGGAAATGTATCAATCTCTTAACCTACTGGGAGTGAATATTTTTTAAACAAAAAAAACCTGGAAAGTAAATGTATATTTTATATAATTACTTCGCGAGAAAAACAATGGGCCGAAGAGAAAAAGTAATTGTTTCAAGTTCTTGCAATCAGAGATTTTTACAAGATCGATTGACAAAATCAAAGAGAATGGCTTCGAACTGACGAAGAAAAGAAGCGGAAGATACCCCGCAACAACAATTACCGACGCCGACTACGCCGATGACATAGCGATACTGGCAAATACACCTGACCAAGCCGAAACACTTCTGCCTAGTTTGGAACGAGCAGCAGCAAGCATAGGCCTCCATGTTAATGCACACAAAACGGAATATATGTGCTATAACCAAACGGGGGACATCTCCACTCTAGAAGGAACCCCACTTAAACTAGTAGACAAATTCACGTACCTAGGAAGCAGCGTCGAATCAACCGAAAAGGACATCGAAACGAGGTTAACGAAAGCATGGACAGCTATCAATAGGCTATCGATTATATGGAAATCAGACCTAACCGATAAAATGAAACGCAGTTTCTTCCAGGCAGCGGTCACATCGATACTGCTATATGGATGCACTACATGGACGCTAACAAAACGGCTGGAGAAGAAACTAGATGGCTATTACACAAGAATGCTGCGTGCAATCCTGAACAAGTCCTGGCAGCAACACCCCACAAGACACCAACTGTACGGCCACCTGCCCCCTATCACGAAAACTATTCAAGTTAGACGAACCAGACATGCAGGACACTGCTGGAGAAGCAGAGATGAACTCATAAGAGATGTACTCTTATGGATCCCCACACATGGCCGCGCAAAAGCAGGACGACCAGCTCGAACGTACGTTCAGCAGCTATGTGAGGATACAGGTTGTTGTCCTGAAGACCTACCTAGGGCGATGAACGATAGGGAGGAGTGGCGAGAGAGGGTCAGGGATATCCGTGCTACCAGCACGATATGATGATGATGATGATTAGTTAAACACACACACACACACACACACACACACACATATATATATATATATATATATATAAGTAAATTATGAAAAGGAATCTGACAGTATGGAGAAAATAGAAAAACAAAGTAATCCAAAAGTGATAATTTTATTACGAAGGATAGTCAACGTTAAAGGAAATTGATAACGGGACTTCCCCTATTATGATATCATATTAAACATTGTTCTATCAGCACTTGTTTCACTATCTTAAAGTCCTGATGAAGGTTCATTAAAGCCAAAACGTTTTAACGTTAACTTTCCTTCGTAATAAATTCATCACTTTCAGATTACTTTGTTTTTCTATTTTCTCCATATATATATATATATATATATATATATATATATATATATATATGGAGAAAAACAAAGTAATCTAAGTAATGAATATATATATATATATATATATATATATATATATATATATATATATATATATATATATATATGTTGATATCTGTTTTTAAAACGCTCCAACTGGTTCTATTTCTCCTTCCGCTTTATCGGATGATTTGCGTCCTTGCGGCAATAAGGTCTTGGCGAGAGGAATCAAAGTAGTGCTGTGGCTAACGACCTGGACGGTAAAATGTCTAATCCCGTTATTACGTTCACTTTAAGACTACTACTCCTGTGAAAGGCATAAACTCCATTATCCCTACTAGTTACCGGCTAAATATTACCCATACTGTTCTTTAGCATTAAATAAACCTTAATGGTGAGCATTTTTTCATTTTTCGAGAAACACGAATTATTTGTTCGCTTTTTTGTTCTTTCTCTTCGCAAGACACGAGTAATTACAATATTTCTAAGTACATGGATCTGTCAGTAATGAGACTGCCACGGAGGGGTGGGTGAAATTTTATTAATTTTAAGATTTATCCTGGTCTTCTGGTTGGTATTGAGCACCTTTTTTTTCTTTACGAGAAAACGTTTTATGAAAGATGTGTTTATATATATATATATATATATATATATGGGGAGAGAGAGAGATAGGGTGTTTCAAAAGAGATGCAACCCATTCATATGAAAATTGTCTATTTCTGAGACAAAGGCAATGCCAGATATTTTCAATATTTCATGTAAAAAATGTATCCATTGACTAGAGACATCAAATCAATGTTTTTTTTTTATCTTTATTACATCAGCTTCCAATACATGCAATCTTTTTAGTCTCAATAATAAATCATTATCATATTAATGGATTACCTCTATTTTTAGACAGTTTTGAATGACTTTGTCTCTAAATAATTAGTGATGCAAAATATTTTTCCTCTCTTGTACAAGGCATTGTGGTCAAGGATATAGTATACTATTTTCAAATGTGAAACCAAAACGAACACACCATTATTAGTAGTAAAGTTATTAGCAGTCACATGGGTCCCATGTATATTGAGAAACCATATATATATATATATATATATATATTCACACACACATATATAATGTTTTTACTTATAGATATAAAAAATTTTCGAACAATTTGTTTATTAACATATATATATATATATATATATATATATATATATATATATGAAGAAAAGTAGAAAACACAAAATAATATAAATTTGATAAAACTATTATGAAAATCGACGTTGAATGTTTCGGTCAGATTAACCCTTTTCAAGACTTTTAATTCATGAAAAATATAGTTAAAAATTTTCTCTTGCTATTTCATCAAACATCATTCACTATTCTAACCACATTGTTCATGACCTAAAATTCCTGAAGATGGTTATCATAACCGAAACGTCAACGTAGACTTTCAAAAGTAATTCATCAAATTTGGATTATTTTGTTTTTTCTACTTTATATATATATATATAAATATATTCCGCAGTCCATCGCTTTAACCATTACACCACGAGGACACCCCTTATTTGTGTTGAATAGCAATACTTGAAACCATTTAGCTGTGAACGCACAAATGGTATCTAACTCATTTAAAATTTGTTACCAACAAACTATTCGTTTACAAATCATATATATGTAATATGAATATATATTTAATTCTATATGTATAAAAAGGATTAGGCACTAAATAACCCAACAAGGGTTTATATGCAGTAAAAGACAAGATCCTACCAAAATCATCTGAAAACGTTTCATCTTTCAAATCCCATTTGTGAGCTATTACATGAGACGGTAATGATGACGTGTATATCCTAACCAATATAGGAAATTAAAATAAGTCGTTTTTTGACTTGAAAAGAAGAGCCATTGATATTGCTTATACGTTAGTTACATAAAGAACAAGGTGATTGCTTTCCTTTTAGTTGAAAGACTTTCAGGAATAAGATGTCAAGTAATAATCGGTTTAGCTGAAGCCTGGATTGCATAATCGCTGTAGTTGGCAAGGTTCAAATTTTGAATGTTTCTCTTTCAGAAGATACGTAAGATGAGCCGTAAGTTTTGAGGCAACTTGTTCTGAAAATCAATCAAGTCTTTTAATATTTTAACACTGCTATATTACAAATCCCGCTTACAATAATCAGATTATTGTATCATTATACCCTACCATCAGAAAAATGGCATATCTGAGCGAGAGTTTCCTTCGCGTAATAGCGTTACAATGTTCTAACCTAAAGAATAAAATAATTTCAAGCTCTGTCAGCAATTTAAAACTACTACTACTACTACCACTACTACTACAAATAATAATAATAATAATAATAATAATAATAATAATAATAATAATAATAATGATAGCCTTGTGCTCCCTGTCGGTACTCACTTTTATATTCATAATTCATAATAATCAGGAAGATAATTATTAAATACTAATAGATTACCTCACGCATATATTCATCCATTTATAAATCAAAATATTAATTTTAAAAAGAAATTTGGCTCGATAACGTAATGATTGCTGAGCGGGGGTTAAGCTAATAATAATAATAATACTAATACTCAATTGAAAGTGTTGAGTGTGTTACAGCAGAGATAAATGGTTTATAATACAAGTGAATGCAGCAAACTGCACAAAAGAAATACAGGACAAGACACATCTGAGCGGGGAAATTTGATCCAATCGCTCTTGTGCAAGAGATTAAAATTTGACCATACCGACAAATGGACATGCACAAATTAGAATCTGTCTTAGAAAATGAGACCTATAAAAAGTTTCTGGGACTTTAAGATAAATTCGAATCCCCCAATCTCGGCCGAAGGTCAGACCTAGGGTTAATTAATAAGAAGAATATAATTTGTCATATTGTGGACTTTGCCATCAAGCAGACCATAGAGTGACTTTTTAAAAAGAATTCTTGAATCTTGCCGGAAAAGTGGAAAAACTAAAGAAACATTTAGGTGACGGTTGATATCCATGGAACGATTCCCAATGTTATGGAAAAGAGTCTTGGGCAACTGGCAATCAAAGGAAGAATATAGACTACCCATATTAAAATACTGTTAAGATCAGCAAGAATAATTACAAGAGTCCTGGAGGTCTGAAATAACTTGATGGTACTCAAACTTCAGTTAAAGATCATCAGATAAATCTGGTGAAAAAAAAACAGAAGAAGAAGAAGAAGAAGAAGAAGAAGAAGAAGAAGAAGAAGAAGAAGAAGAAGAATCAACAACTACAATTTGCATATTTGTAGACTTTGCTGTCCCGGATGACCTCAGAATAAAACTGAAAGAAAGTGAAAAGAAGGATAAGTACCTTGACCTTGCAAGGGAATTGAAAAAAACTATGGAACATGAAGATGACGTTTATACTAATCGTGATTGGTACAGTAATTAAAGGATTATTCGGTACAGTAACTAAAGGATTATTAAAGGGACTAGAGGACTTGGAAGTTGGAGGATGTGTGGAGACTATCCAAACTACAGCGTTGTTGAGAACAGTCAGAATACTGAGAAGAGTCCAGGAGACTTGAGGAGACTTGCTGTCACTCAAGCTCCAGTGAAAGATCATCAGTGGTAGCTGATGTGAAAAACTGTCAAGGAGTAAATAATAATAATAATAATAATAATAAAATAATAATAATAATGAAATAATAATAATAATAATGAAACGAAATGATAGACAAAAATTGGAACTTGCCGATGGACTAAGACAAGCAGTGGGACATGAGAGTGACGACCATTCCAGTAGTTGTTGGAGCACTTGGAACGTTGCCAAAGACTTAAGAAAAAAAAACGAGGAGGATAAAAAATCAGAGGGGGAATTGGAACAATCCAAATCACGACATTGTTGAGATCGGTTAGAATACGCAGAAGAGTCCTGGAGACCGAAGGACAGTTGCTGTCATTCAGACTCCAGTAAAGTCCACAGGGTAATGCTGGTGGGAAAACCTCACAAAAAGTAAAATAATTATCAACTGAATAAAAACTAGGAAACAGAAATGAGAAGAAAGCCAACTATATGACTATTTCAAGGGACTAATTGACAAAATCTCACACGAAAAGATTTGGTCATGGCTAACTTAGGGAAACTTTAAGAGACAAACAAAATCTTTTCTAATGGCAGCGTAAAACAACGCCATTAGGACCAACTATATTAAAGTGAAGATAAATAAAGAGAAACAAAATAGAAAGTGTATGTTATGTGGTGAAAGAAAAGAAATGATTAATCACATAATAAGCAAATGCACTAAAGTTGCACAAAAAAGAGAACAGATCTAGATGTGACGGGTGGGGATTGGGTATCCATTGGGAATCGTGCAAGAAATTTAAATTTGACCCTACAAGCAAACAGTATATACACAAACTAGAATCCAGCCTGGAGAATGAGACACACAAAATTCTCTTAGATACAAAAAAGATCACTTAAACCAGAAAAACTCACATATTTATAATTAACAAAAAAGAGAATCTGCCGGGTAGTTGAATTTGACGTCCCGGCGGATCTCTGTGTGAAAACCAAAGAAAACCAAAAGAGAGGCTGCTACTTAGACCTAGCCAGAGAACTAAAAATGTTAAGGAAAATGAGGGTGATAGTGATACCAATTAGAATTTGTGCGCTCGTAACGGTCCCCAAAGTCTTGGAAGAATTGGAACCGGAGGACGAATCGAGACCATCGAAACCACAGCATTGGCCAAAATACTGAGAACAGTGCTGGAGTAACGAGGAGACTTGCTGTCACTCAGATGTCAGATAAAGACTATTTGCAAATACTTGTGTGAAAAATGAATCATAATATTAATAATAGAAATATTTTCCAGTAACCAATGACAAAAATAATGCTAACAGATCATAGCTAAGATAGTGAAAAAACTTAACGATGAAAATTTTCTCATAATCGACATGTCTGTTCCAGCTGATCAAAACATTTCTCTGAAAGAATTTGAAAAGCTTTCTAAATATGAAAATGTAGAAGTATGAATTGGTAGAATGTGGAAACCGAAAAAAAAAACCTACCTGTAGCTGTTGGAGCACTAAGACTACTTAAAAAGATGTTCGCTTAATTAAATAACAGCATAGCTAAATGGCTTGAAAAAATACAATGCAAAATACAGGCAGTTGCTCTCATTTCTGGTGCGTGCATCGTTGGGAAGTTCTAATAATTAAAAACTAATAAAGCAAAAATACTTTTATATAGCTGTGTATAACAAATATACATATTCGCTGGATTTCAGATGGGGAGTATGCATATTACCAAAGTTGCCATTATTTCTATCATATGGTTATTATCCTTAAAAGGGGACATGTAGGTAGAGGACAATTTGAATTTCTATTTTTCTGTAAATATTTAACTATTGGGCACATTCGAAAACGATAATGTCCTTCAAAAAGCATTTAGGTTTATTACATTAATTTTTGTATGAATATTTGAATATTATATATTTTCAGAAAATAAGGAAGAAATAGAGGCAAACAAAAGTTACAAGAAAAAAGGCCAATTAATCGAATAAGATAATTAACAAAACCTGATGAAAAAAAAAGAAAATTTATCGTTGGCTTTTATTAAGTTAAACCTGAAATTCTTAAGAAACATTTACATATGTCTTATAATCCTTCTATTTTGAGTTCCCTTGAATTCCTTTTGTTCTTCGAATAAGATTTTATTACAGATAATATAAACTCCTGAATCTTGTATGTCCTCAATATGTTACCGAAGAAAAATGACAAATACAAATCCTAATCTGAGTGCCATGATTGGCAAGTGTTCTCTTCATAACTAATTTGGAGGACCTGATTGGCATCCTGTGAATGTTGGTTGTTCTAATTTCAAGAACAAAAAAAAGCCCAAACAAACTATTCATCTCAAAGAAAAAAAATGTTGTTTTTTTTTCTAAACAACAAAAATATGGTCCATCGTTATTCTAAAAATAATCGTACACTAGGAGGTTATAAAAACGATAGTCTTAATTTGGGCACAATCCCCAAATTTAATACAACAATCGAAAGACTTACTCACAAAGCAAGGATGATTTTAAAGAAAGGCTGATTTTCTAACAAGATGCATGAGATATGAGGAGAGGTTGGCCGTAAAGAATATGGATAAATTGAGCCCACTGCACGAGTTAAAACATAAAGCATTAAAAATCAAAATATCACGGAACCCAGTTCCACAAGAAGCAAGAAACAAAGTAGAGTCAATAAAAAAAATCATAACTGAAAAGAAGGCTTCATTATCATCTCTCAGTAATCTGGACTAGAAAAATTTTAAGTAGGAGCCGAAAAAGTAAATAACGTATCAAAACATATCACAACGGATAGCATCATCGAACTAAACTAGTTAATTTACGCAGGAGTAAAACAAGTCAGTGATAAAACTGGTATTCCCCTAAAGAATCAGAACAGAAATACAAAACACAAAAGAAAAATGAAATTGAAAGGACAAATAAAGAAACTACGATAACAAACCATATAGGAAAGCAACATACACAAGAAGAGAATGGAATGAAGTGACTAAAAATCAACAACAACAGACAAGATTGACTATAAAAGTCAGAGAAGTAAACTAAACGATATGGGCAAAAGAATGGAGTATAGAAAATATCGAGACAGCGTGAAATAATTCAAACAAAACAAAACCTTTTAAAATAACGGAAGAAAATTATGACAAAAAGTTGGTGGATATTGCACAAGGACAATTAAAGAATTCTGGAGAAAGATATGGAATCAGCAATAACCGAATGGAAATGCCGAATTGACAAATAACATGAAAAAAGAATTAGGATTTGAAGAAAGCCTGGAACGAACATACACCTGGAATTTCTAAGAAACACCCAAGAAAGCACCAAATTGGAAAACACCTGACCTTGATGATATACATAGATTTTAGTTTTAAAATTTCACGACTATCTGCGACAGATCATTTTAGCAAGTAAATTCGCAGAAGTCAGCATAGCCGAATGCATGACAATTGGGGAAAACTACTCTGATCCTAAAAATATCGATGATATCAACCTATTTGCCAAAAATGAAAAATAACTAGAAACCCAGAAATAAGCAATAAAAAAATTACTGCAAGTGTATAGATATGGATATCGTCATCGAAAATGTACAATGCTAAAAATGAAAATATGGAAAAAAGAAACGACGGTAGGAACGGAACTGCCAAATCAAGAAAACATGAGAAAGATAGGAGAGAAGAAAAATTAAAAGTATTTGGTAATATTGGGAGATGGAAGAAAAGGTAAGAAAAAAATTCCTCAGAACTAGAAAACTTCTGGAAACGAAGCTCAGCAACAGAAATCCTCTCAACGTCATATGCACCTGGGTAGTCTGTCTTGTAAGATACTCAGAATCATTCTTTAAAATGGACAAAGGAACTCAGACAAATGGACCAAAGACAAGGAAAGTGATGACATAAAAAAGGTCTTAAACCTGAGAGATGACATAGAAAATCTGTATCTAGAAAAGAATGAGGAAGAGGACTTGTCAGCACAGAAGATTGTGTAGATACAAGAACAAGAGGAATACATTACGAAGGCCAAGAAAATCGAACTGCAGCAGCCAATAACAACAATAACATAAGAACAAATAGAAAAACCATGAAACTTTGAAAATAGAAAGGATAGAAATAACAACCAAACCGACAGAAAAAAGATATAAATAAGAAGAATACATGTGATCAATTTGTTCTCTCAACCAATGTTTAGAGTTAGGAGCCAATGGAGGATTGTAAGAATTAGAAAGTAAGACTGAAATTTTGATAATAATAATAATAATAATAATAATAATAATAATAATAATAATAATAATAATAATAAAATTGTCGACTTTGCTGTCCCGGCTGACCACAGAATAATCTGAAGGACAGTGAAAAGAAGGATAAGTACCACGACCTTGCTAGAGAATTGAAAAAGCTATGGAACATGAAAGTAACGATTGTGCCAATTGTGATTCGTGCTTTAGGCACAGTAACTAAAAGGTTATTAAAAGGCCTGGATGACTTGGAAGTTGGGGGACGGGTAGAGACTATCCATTGCTGTGAACGGCCAGAATCCTGAGACGAGTCCTGAAGACTTGAGGAGACTTGTTGTCACTCAGACTTCAGTTAAAAACCATCAGATGTCGCTGATGTGAAAAACTCTAAAGGAGTAAATAATAATAATGATAATAAAAGAGAACCTCCAAAATAGTGGACTTTGCTGTACCAGTGGAACAGAGTAAAAATAAAAGAAAGCAGAAAGAGAGATGAGTTCCTAGACCTTGTCAGACAATTAAAAACTAATAGAACATAAAAACGACGGTGATATCAATTGTAATTTAAGCACTCAGAACAATCCCAAATGGCTTAATATGGGAACTTGAATACTTAAAAATCAGAGGTCAAATAGAGATTATCCAGACTAAAACATTATGAAGATCGGCCAGAATTCTTAGAAGAATCCTGGAGACTCGAGATGTGCTGTCACTCCAGTAAAAGACCACCAGGTAACACTGGTGAGAAAAAACTCCCAAGGAATGAAATTATTAAACAAAATTCTCGGGGTTTAAATACACACACACACACACACACACACACACACATATATATATATATATATATATAGGGAGCTATATTTATTGTGGCTTTTTAGATTTTCTCGGGGTTTAAATACGTACATACATATATATATATATATATATATATATAGGGAGCTATAATTGTTGTGGCTTTTTAGATTTTCTATAACATTTAAGTCTTTATTTTCACAAGACCTTCTGAATAACTGTCAGTTTCACGATACAAATTGATGTTTAGATGTTTGCAAAGATAGTAAATATTTTTCGATAATTTCAAACCATGACTATTACAACTACCCTCCTCCCGTCTATTTATCATCGGTTTTCACACTTGTTTGATAAACAACATTCTCCATTTACAGCCAACGGGATATGAATATTTATGTCTACAGTTACATGTGGGCTTGGTTGTCTTCTTGTTTATTCTGTCTTGGTATTATACCATTTTATTAACTGTAACATATTGTCAGTGCAATTGTAACTTAATTTGATTCTATTTCCTATTAAATATTCTATATTTTAAATAAAATGTTTGTCTATTAAATCAATAAACATTCTTCCCACCTTGTTTGTTACGCCATTATTGAAAAGTGGGTTAAACCAAATATTACTTCTTCTTTATTGTTGTAGACATTATTGTTACGAGAAATGCTATTATCGATATTTTCACTTCTATTTATGACAGCCCAGTTTGCTGTAGAATACAACGACTGCATAACTGCAGTAATGCTGGAGCTATGGGGGATGCGGAGTACCCCCTTCAGTGTCATCGCTTCTAAGTTCACTCTGACCTGGAGTGGTAGCACCTAAAAAGGTCCTATCTATGGGTTAGATAGAACTGTTTGACATTTAAACTGAGGGAAAACAAAGGACTTGTGTTTAACTGAATTGTTTGAAATAGAACTGTTTCATCATTTAACTGTGTTAACAAATGACTAATGTTTAATTGAATAGTTAGTTATACATAGCAATACTTGGAACTATTTAACTTTGTTGACTTATGTTTACGAATCAACAATATCTAATATATATGTTTAAAACGGATTTTGTATTAAATAACCAACAAGCTTTGAGATACCATAAAACCTAACCAAGCCTATTTACGAATAGTAACTTGAACGGGTATCCAATATTTTTAGCGCATTTACAGATGAAATAATTCACTTATACGCACACACACACATACACACACACAAACGCGCGCGCACACACACACATGGACACACACGTATATATCAACTACACAATAAAAAAGTTTAAATGTTTCATAACTCAGAGTTTCATATGCCCGAACTTTAGATGAGATTGTATTGTCACGTCTGAATTCTGGACGGTTTTATTCTATTTTATTGCTGAAATATTATGCCTGCATTATCTGTGAAGATACCTCTGTATTTTACAGATTAAGAACGGCTTCAATGTTCATTTTTAATTTTATGTATATATATACGAGAGGCATACGATAAGTTTCCAGACTTTTTTCGTATGGGCATTTAAAATTGTTGTAGACTCTTGATCATTCACTATATTATTGCTATACGTCTTATGAGATAACTGACCAATTTTTATGATTTCAGGTTCAAATGAATAGCTACAGCAGCAATTGAAATACACCCTACTAAAGCCTGATTGTTACAGCTGGTGAATTTCAAAAATGCAATCTGGACATGAGGAAACTTTAGAAGAACGATATGCTATAAAATTATGTTTTAAACTTGGAAAAAATGATGCCACAGAAACGTATGGAATGCTTCAGACTGCTTTTCGAGCATCAGTTTTTGAGTGGCATAAGAGATTCAGTGAAGGCAGGGACACTGTGATGGATGATGAGAGGTGTGGGATGAGTAAGAAAATCAATACATCAGAGTTGATTGGCCAAAGGGTTAGGGTTAGGGTTACTATGTTGACGTTTTAAGGGAGTTCAGGTAGAGATTCCTTGGGAAGAGGCCAGCATTCTTCAAATCGGATCAGTGGCATTTCCACCAGGACAATACACCAGTCCACAACTCCATCCTTGTCACAGACTATTTGACCAAGATGGGCATCAACACAGTTCCTCAGCCTCCCTATAGTCTAAATCTTGCTCCCTGTAACTTTTGATTATTCCTTAAGCTTACACGCTGTCGTTATGAGACAATGGAGGAGATGAAAGAGGCTGTGACGAAGGTCATTGACTCGCTCACACAAGAGGACTTCCATGGGGCGTTCCCGAAGTTGTTGTAACGGTACAACAAGCGCATTGCAGCCGGAGGAGCTTACTTTGAAGGGGACTAGAGTTTCATGTGTGTACTATCAATGAAAGTGCCCATACGAAAAAGTCTGGAAAGTTATCGTATGCACTGCGTATATATATATATATATATATATATATATATATATATATATATATATATATATATATATCAGAAAGAGGAAAATAACGACTAGACTATGAGATGCCGAGCTAAGCTGATATTCTCCAAGTGCTAATCGTTAGATCTGCCTCTATAGCTTGGAACACGGCATCGGAATCAACTATTCTAGTCCTACCAAACCTTACCGGTCATCGAAGTTCTTACAACCCGAGTGTAATTTCTTCAACCACCTATTATGCTTTAATCCGCCTTCAACTTTTGCACAACAAAGGCCTTTGGTTGCTTTTGGGATGTTATGTCTCTCGTAAAACATAATTACTCGAATTAGACTACATTACTCGTTTATCTGAGCGGCTTTCAAATTACACATGGAATGAGACAATGCACAACGTTTCAGCGAAACAACTACCACGATACTACAAACCATCCCGACAACCACCCCAAGGCTTGAGCTGATTTGATCACGTGAAATACTAGCCAGTACACAATTGTGCAAAACTTTTGAATCACTCTTGCTCGTTCGGTAGGTCGATTAATTCGTCGCTAAGTGTTAACAGATGTGTTATTTTTTCGAAACAAATATATATTTTTTTTAGTCTAATTTTTGTGTCTTACGGTAAAGTCACACTGTAAGCTCTTGTTTCCGGACAGATCTCCGAAGGGAGGCAAATTTTTGGGGATTCAGTATTTCGACAGATATAACAACAATTATTGTCAGCAACCCGAACCTTGTTTAACACATTTAACAAAGCTTACTTAATAAGAAGTCAATCTCTTTCATTGTTATTACAAATAACTAAACGTTTCTCTTTAGATAACATCCAACAAGCATTATAAAGTGAAAATTCAGCTTCTTACTCTGAGTTCAGACAATTATTAATCCACTCTCATATTTTTCTGTGTTGAGTATGGGATTATTTGAGACTGCGTTTCGTAAGAGAGAAAAAGAATCATGTGCAAACAAATGAAATCCTGCCCATATAAAATTCTACCTACTAAGTATTCGTTCAGAAATCCTTGGATTGAATGTATATACATATAGACAGAATTTGGCGTTAAATAACATACAAAGGTTGATACGCCATAAAATCCAAATAACTCACCAACCAACAACCAGCCGACAGAAAAAGAAATAGTGTTTTATGTTAACGTGTGCGCTGAGAGAGAAGCTAGAAGTGGGGACCCTGTGCCAAATTTGAATAAAGGGAACCTGTGACACTGAACTGGAGGTGAACTTGACCACTAAATAAAACGATGTCACTGAATAAAACGAGCAGATTCCAAACACATTACTGGTGTAATAACTCGAAAGCCATGGTCAAGAATTATTATGCACGATGACAGGTATATGTGGTAATTTACTAAGCATTTTGCTTAGATCTGGCACAAGGCCATATGAAAGGGGCACCCAATGAATGACAGGTATATGTGACGTGCGACAATAACCTCGAGATGACGTATAGAGACAAAAGAAACTCTCTCTCTCTCTCTCTCTCTCTCTCTCTCTCTCTCTCTCTCTCTCTTTCAAAACCTGCTTCTCTGTACTCGTCACGCATTTTCCAATAGATTCCATTGCATTTGCAGTTCTCACGCACAAAAAAGAAATGATAAAAGTTTTCTGTATAAGCCTGGACCATTCTTCTTGATTTTTCATCATTTTGAAGTGAATGACCCTTGTATATACTGTAATACGAAAGAAAAATATAAAATCAATGTATAAACAGATTTTTTATCTTTGTTAGGAAGTGTAATTGTATTTTTGCAAGTATACGCCATCTGATAATATTTGAAATCCGAATACCTTCAACGAAATAATCTCAAAGTAACTTCTCTCTTCATTTTTAGCCAAAATATTAGATTTATAATATGAGGCAGCAGAAGAAAAAGAAGGAAATGTTAATTTATACACCAATTTTTTAAAGGTTTATAACAAGCACCAAGCATATAAAGCTACCAGTTTTGCAATGAGGAAATTTGTTTTAAACAGAAAGAGAAACAGAAAATCAATAATTTTCTGTCCGAAATTTCTAAAATAGATTTTTGATTAGAGAAAGAGAACATTTTGGATTAAACAAAAATTTTAGTGTGAATTAAATTTTTGCTTTTCCATATCACTGAACGACTTCAAAGACAGCACAAAGTAACGAGATATTTGTAAGTGCAATTCTCTTTCAAAATGAAGGAATTTTCGTTAACATTTGATAATAATGGTGTGATCATATTGAAATCAGAGAGTGACCCTCTTTTTTATTTATTCATCAATTCTATAAATAGAATATGACTAAAAGTTTACCCTCAAGGCTTCCAAAAGCGGCTTTTGAGTAGTGAATCATAAAAAATTCTCTTTTTTTTAATTTGAACGGTTTTGGTTCCTATGTTTAATGGCATATGAACATTTGTAGGTTATTTAATGCCAAAGACACTCTTCTAGAACAGAATTGGTACGATTTAACCCATAACTAGGCGGATAAGCGGGTTCATACCGTTTGTCTGAAAGTGAACGTAATAGCGCGACTGGAGTTAAAACTCGCTTACTATGATTCCGCAGGCCATCACTTTAAACATTAAACCACGACGACACCCCATTTGACCATATAATTTCTATTTATATGACGTGGGTATATTTTTAGTCAGATTTTCGAAAAAAAACAACTTTTTTTCATGTAGATTTGCTTATTTGTGAACTTAATATGAAAACCTAGAATCAACCTCTACACTAATACCAAGCTGTTGGTTAAATAATACCACTACCATCCAGGATAGTTTGGGCATTAAGTAAACCGCGAAGGTTAATATGCCATTAATTAAAAAAAGAAAACAAACCAAAACAGAAGTGTTGAATTTAATATTTTTACATAGTCATATGCGTGTTTTTAAATATTACTTCATTTCTGTAGTATGGTGAAAATCTAGAATGGACCTCTACGTCCGTACCAAGCAATGGGTTAAATCATGCGTCTACCATTGTTCTATAAGGATGGTTTTGGTATTCCAACCTCACGAAAGTTGATACGTCATTAAAGGAGAGACCAAACCAAACCTACACTCAAAATAAATTATCAATCAAAAATCTAAATTTGACTATTTTAAGATAGTAAATTCCGTAAAATATGTGTTATTTATAAAAAAAATCAGCGTCTTGTCTGTGAGGCTTAGAATATGCTGACTGTATCCCCTGCAAAGGAATAAGACCACCACCTCAAAATGATTTTTTTTTAGTATGACACTAAATCTGCATCTGATGGTGAGGCTCACGTTCTTGACATCTGGGAAGTGAAAAATACCTCTTCATTTTTATACAACCGGAGTGGTTGTATATGTTAGGATTCTATATTCGGATCTGTTTAAAAAATTACTTGTCGATTGGATTGTATGCCAAAACAAATTTAAGAAACAAATACACAAAAATATAAATATTTACAATGTACAATATGAACGATGAACGTGATTCTCTAACCTATAGGCATAAAATACCCTGGACGTGTTGACATGCAATTGAAATCAATGAACCAATCTGCACTCATAATGAAGTGTCAACTAAAAATCCATGTTCTCTAGATCGACTTATATATGAATCGATGTGGCATATCTAACCCTGAGAAATATTTTCTTTTCTGATTTCAAACTTTTCTTCCCCTTTATTATGCAAGCGTTTCATGATCTTTACCAGGTTCTTATATTGAAACAGAACTTGTCAACTTCAGTCCAAGTATCTGACAATTGAGCCAAGTCCAATAATTCTATTTGCGTTGCAACTCAGTGTATGCGCATGTGTTTGCCTGTTGGCGCAAGCTATTGTTTGCGCAGTTGGCAGTAACACTCGTATGGAAATTTTGTTTTCCACCATTTTCCTTGCTATCGCATCTGGAGCGTTCTTCATGTCTAGTTGCGAGACCGTTTCACGCCAGTAGAATAGTTATCGTTTTTAGTGTTAGGCGCCAGGGTCTGGCGAGCTGTGGATGATTGACGACCAAGCTGCTCTCTGTCAAAACTGTGCGAAGATCATTTGAATTAATGACAAGTTGCTGTCTAAGGGAATAGCTGTATTCCAGGCGAACGGGGACGGGAGATTGCGTGCTGTTCCGAAGAGGCTGCAACCTGCTGGTCGCTTGCTCCATCAGCCTGCGTGCAAGAGAATTCACTTAGAGATTGGGAACCTATTTTCATCTGCGCTCAAAGCAGCGCTTCGTCAGGAGTTGAAATATTTTTGCAAAATCAAGAGAAAAGGGGAAATTCGAATATTAATTCATCTTTCCAGTAATCCTATCAATGTATTCGCCCATATCTTTCACAGTCACTTCCTGTTCCTTTTCTCTAGTTTATTCCCTTTTATAGAGATCTACTTATCTAACATAGCACACACACACACACACACACACACACACACATATATATATATACATATATAAACGGAAATTATTTCTGATTCAACTAATATATATATATATATATATTAGTTGAATCAGAAATAATTTGTTTTTAAAAATCTAGTTGTAATCATGCATTTCAAACTTCCAATGTTTTTTAAATCGAACTGGAAATTACGTGATTAAAGAAAGTCACTCTCTAACCATCTTATTTCAGTAGTGAAAGAGTGCACATCGTAACTTAATCTATGATCTCACGCCTCTAATATAAAAGCATTAAAAGTGTATTTTTGGCAATGTACTGATATGAAAGTTGAAGAATAACAAAAACCCTACTGAGTCAGCCAAGAAAAATTTCCTATGATCAAAATGTCATTATTGACCAAGTCCGAAACTAGTTTTCATTTTTTTTTTCTGATGATACAGTATTGAGGTATAAACTCAGACTTTGATCAAAATGCTCAAAGAATTGGTAAAAATTGCCATCCGTACAAAATTACTCAAGGATTCGCACTTGACCTCAATATATTCCAATCCACAATCGGCCGCCACTTGAAAAAGATAGGAAAAGTGAGCAAGCTGGGCCATTCACATTCTGTGAGAAGAATAAGGAAGATTGCATATCCATAGCGACAAGTCTTTTAAAAGACAAAGAAATGACCCATTTCATTAGAATATCATTCCAGTTGACAATAACAATGCTTAACGATGAAGGATGTTGAGTGATAAAGATAAACTCCGTGGCGAACCCCAAATGGATAGTTTCACGGAAGAATAGTTAGACTGTGTATTGTAGGATCACAAACGTATTATACATTTTCAATTTTTCACCCACAATTAGACACTGATTGTTGTTGCTGTAGCTTGCTAAATTTATTAATAAAGCGTGCTCAATATCAGTAATACAGCATATACAGATCTAAGTTAAGATTGCCCAAAGACAATGTCAATAGCATTTGGTAACTCCCAGTTTCTCGCATATGTGATTTTCAGTAAACGATCACTAGCCACTCTGTACCAATTTCTCTATCTTCTTTGTAACTATTTTCTTATCTATATCTATATCTATCTATCTATCTATATATATATATATATATGAAAGGAAGTAATCGTCATGAAATTTTCTTTAATGAAAGAAAAAGTGGTCAAATACTGGCCATTAGAACAGAAAAAAATGCTTGAACAAATAAATGTTTTCTCTCAACCTCGTGTCAGTCACATGACTGTGTCACCTTCCATTTCCTATATCATGCCCAGCAGTCATCATATCGACTCTGCAGTATCTAATTATTCTCGGGGGTGTCCTCGTGGTGTAATGGTTAAAGCGATGGACAGCGGAATTGTAGTACTCCAGTCGCGCTATACGTTCACTTTCGGTCAAATACCCTTGGGAAAGGTACGAACCCCCTTATCCTCCCAGCTGTGGGTTAAAAAGTACCACTTCTGTTCTTCTAGGAGAATTGCTTTGGCATTAAATAACCTGCAAAGGTTGATATGCCATTAAAACAACCAAACCAAACCTAATTATTCTCTTAGTCCATTTTACTCTCGTGTTTACTGTCTTATTTTATGCATGAATATTTTGTAATGAAGCTACTGTTTATATATGTTAGTCCACATATGTATCTATGTCAATGATTTCTTAGCTATATCATTTTAAACATATCCAAATTTATTTCTATTTTTCTAACTTACGACATTCATGTCTTACCTGCAATTAAAAAATGCTATCAGAGTTCTAGCTTTTATCTTTGTAACAAGTATTGGTGCAGATAAGAAACAACTCTTCATCCTTCCTTTTATGGTCCAGTGTCAGACAAAGCTTAGTATATTTCTATAAAAGCATTTTTGGTATGGTTTCGTAATACGTCAATTTGGCATCGACCCAGACAGTCTTTACTTCAGCGTTGTATAAAGATCTACATCACGTGTTTATAATCCGTAAGACGCGTGAAGCATTAATGTCGACTTCAAGAAAACGATTCGACAGGTCTTTTAATACTATCGCTTCTTCCCTTCAACAAAGAGAACTATTTCTACAAACAAATCACTTCAGATACCATTTCAGTATCAAAGCTTCAAAACGTCTTAATTTAAAGAATTAAGATCATTTCTATCTTATTTTCCATAGATATTTTACTCAAGTAAACATTAAATCGGCAGGACCGCACGAATAGGTTCTCACTTGCTTTAGAAAGAAAATAGGTTATGCTATGCCCATGTCTGACAAATTTTGACTTTTCAAGCCAGTAATAGTTTGATTTAAAATACCTGTGCTCAAAATTTTGGCACAGTTCTGTGGAAATTGATCAATAGATATTTATTTAGGCTTTTATTATTATTATTATTATTATTATTATTATTATTATTATTAATATATACTCCATGAAGGTTTTTCACATCAGTTTTAGCTGGTGGTCTTTCACTGGAGCTTGAGTGCCAGCAAGTCTCCTCAAGTCTCCAGGACTCTTCTCAGTATTCTGATCTTGCTCAATAAGGATGTAGTTTGGATGGTTTCCATTCGTCCTCCAACCTCCAAGTCCTCCAGTCTCTTTAATAATTCTTTAGTTACTATACCAAAAGCACCAATCACGATTGGTATAATTGTCATATTCATATTCCATAGTTTGTTTTTTTTCAATTCCCTTGCAAAGTCGATGTACTTATCGTTCTTTTCACTTTCTTTCAGTTTTATTCTGTGGTCAGCCGGTACAGCAAAGTCCACAATTTTGCAAGTTCTCTCTTTTTTTTTTTTTTTTTTTTTTGTTGATTATTATAAGGTCTGTTCTTCTGGCCGAGATCAGAGTATTATTATTATTATTATTATTATTATTATTCATTGGCATGTGGTTTTTGACGTGAGACTAAGTGACAGTAAGTCTCCTGAAATCTCTGGGACTCTTCTCAGTATTCTTGCCGATTTTAATACTGTTTCTTGATTCTTTTTCTGCTTTCCAATTCCTCCAGTCTTTTTACCAAGTCTCAAGAACCTTTCCAACTGAATCAACTGATATCGGCGTCACCCTCATGTTCTACAACTTTTCAACCCTCTGGCAAGATCCAAGTATTTTCGCGATATTTATCATTTGGTTTTACTTTCATTTATATTTGCAGTTCGCCGGGACCGTAAAATCCACTAAATGGCAAGTTCCTTCTTTTTTGGGAAATAACATTAGATCTGGTGAGATTTGGTGATCAATTTTTGTCTCGAAACCCCAAATAATTTAAACGTTTCATTTTCTTGGAGAATTTCCGATTTGTACTTATACCATTAGATTGAATGGTTGAATTTTAATCTCTTGTATAATTCCCAGTGAATCACCTTCCCCATTCAATCGTGCTGAGTCTTATACTTCTTTTGTGCTAGTTTGCTGCGTTTACTTATTATGTGATTTTTTCATCTGTGTCAACACATAACAGACACTTACTATGCTGTTGCATATTACTGTTACTATTATTATTTACTCCTTTGTGATTTTCACACTGGCGTTAACTGATTGTCACTCACTAGAGTTTTTAGTGACGTCAAGTTTCCACAAGAATCAAGGACTCCTCTCAGAATTTTGGCTGATCTTAATAATTCTGTAGTTTGGATGATTTTTACTTGTCCTTTTATTTCCACACCTTCCAGTCTCTTTACTAATCCTTTGGTTATTTTTCAAGTGCGCCATCCATAATTGGTATCACCGTCACCTTCAAATAGCCTAGATTTTGTAGTTCTCTAGCAAGGTCTTAGTACTTATCTCTTTTTCCGTTTTCTTTTATTTTTCACTCTGTGGTCTACTTGCATGGCAAAGTCCACTATTCCGTAGGTTTTTTTTAAATTCTTGTTGTTGTTGACTATGACTAATTCAGGTCGTCTGGCCGAGATTAGATGATCGGTTTGTATCTCAAACTCACTGATAAGTTTAGCCATTTCAATCTCTAGGACGGATCATGTGCTGCGCGTATACCATTTGTTCGTATGGTCAATTTTTTTGCACAACTTTCCAAGTCATTCATGTCAAGTCTTATATTCTTTTTGCACTAATTTACTGCATTCGCTTATTATATGAGTGATCGTTTCGTTTCCATCACCACAATCTTGTTACGTCTTATCTATGTTTGCTTTAACGTAGTTTGTCCTTATGGCGTTGTTGTGTACAGCTATTAGAAGAGATTCGATTTCTCTTTTAAGTCTTCCTTTTTTAACCATATCCAATTTTTCTCGTGTGAGATTTCGCTTGTTTGTCGCTTGAAATGTCCATACAATTCTTTTTTCTTAGCATTTTTGTTTCCTAGTTATTGTTATTCTGTTGAACCTTGTGTTGTTTGTGTTGTTTTTGGTCACTGTAAATAGTTTTTCTATGTACTTTTTATGTACTTTTCGAGGTGTCTTATCGATGTAACGACACTATCTTCAATGCTACCGAGTCCTCTTTTGTTGACACATATAGTCTGTCTACATCATCTGTTGGATGCAAGGCCTTAATCATCGCCATAAGCTTTCTTGTTCTTTGGTCCATTTGTTTAAGTTCTTCCCTCTTCCACTTTATGAAAGGTCCCGAGTATTTTACAAGGGGGACAGCCCATGTATCTTTCTCTTTGATGAGATTTCTACTATATAGTTTGGTTTTGCGTAGTTTTCTTGTTTTCCTGAGGTACTCTTCTTTAATTATTTTTTTTCACCTCCGCTTGTTTGATGGTGTCCGCTTCCAATATTTCGAAATACTAGTAAGTTTCCTTTTCTCTGAGCATTCTATTTATTTTTAATTCGTTTTCATTTTTGGCAAATCGTTTGATGTAGTCCATGTGCATTAGGTGGTTTATATTTTTCTTTCGATTTATGAAGTTTTTATCCGCCAGTGCATTTCCAAAGTATGTGATTGAGGAGCACCGTCACTTATTATTATTATTATTATTTAACTCTTCATTTTTTTACACGTTGTCTTTTCCTAGTGATTAAGTGACAGCAAGTCCCTCATTATCTTAAAGTTCTTGTAAGCATCCTTGCTCATTTTAACAGTGTTGTGGTCTAGATTGTCTGAATACTTCATCTGAGCTCCAATTCAATTATAATAATTATTATTATTTGTGTTCTCTAATCAATTGAAGCCTTGTTTTCCCTGAAGTCTGACTGACAACAAATCTCAGCGATTTAAAACACTCTTGACTGGTTAGAATACCTTTCTCAACAGTGTTGTAGTCTAGATAGTTATAATGTTTTTGATATTCAGTTCCCCCAGCCGTGTTTTCCATGTTCTTTGAGATTTTTCCAAGTCTTTAAATTCTGACAAATATTACTGTCACTTTCATGATTCAAAATGTTCTCAGCTCTCTTGAAAGGTCCAGGTTTTTTTTCATTTTTGTTTCTCTTTCTTTTTCTTTTCCTCTATGGTCTACTGGAAAGGCAAAGTCTACATGTTGATAAGTCCTTTTCTTTTTCTTGAGTAAACAATGTCTGATCTTCTGGATTCAGTAATCCGAGAGTTTTTTTTTTCTTAAAATCCGAACGAATTCTCAGTGTCTCATATTTCATGACTGATTCTGGTCTCCGTAAATGCCAATTTTTCAAGTCAACGTTTTGCCGTGAATCATCTTCTCCATCCAATCATGCTTGCACATTGTACTGCTTCAGTGCAAGTTGGTTCAATCGGCAATATCGGTTTATTTTAAACTGTATCTAGAAAGCGTTAACACTTACTATCCTCCCGAGTCATAAAATAATTATCCTTCTTACAAGTTTTACGCAGCAGTTTTGTGAGTTTTTTCAGTGATCAGATTGATAACATATCTCCACATGACTCTTCTAAATACTCTGATTTTAAAAATGCTGTAGTTTGGATGATCTTGATTCTTTCTCTAATCTCCATCCCCTTCAGTTCCTTTTCCAGAACTCTTTTAAGTATTTTACTTTAATTTAACGATGCTGTGGTCTGAATGTTCTCGATTCTACCTCTTATCTCCAGTTTCTTCAGTCTCTTTTGCAGGTCTTTAAGGACTGTTCCTAATCTCACTGTTGGTATTACTGTCACCTTCATGTTCCACGGCTTTTTTTTAGCTTTCTGGCAAAATTTTGATATTCATCTATCTGATCATTTTTTTATTTTTTTTTTATTTTCAGTTTGAACGGAAAAATCTAATAGATAGCAAGAATGTTATCGGTCACATTATCTAGGAGAGATTCTAGTTTATTATATGCTGTCATTATTATTATTATTATTATTATTATTATTATTATTATTATTATTAGCTGAATCTGCTGCTAGGAATTGTATACAAGTCTGATCTAGTCAGGATTTAGTCGTCCGTATTTATCCCAGAGAATCTTACGTATCTCATGTTCTAGGAAAGATTCTAGTTTAAACATTCTTTCACATTGTTCATCATCATTTTCTCCTTCGTGCAAGTTCAGTGCGTATATTTGGGACAGTATATCTCCTCTTCCAATTTAGGTAATTATCCTCGTAAATAACCCCTAGTCTAGACAGTTTCAGTTCTTCATTGAAATTTCAATTCAAACAATCGCAAATGCAGAGTTTTGGCAAAGTTATATGAGATTCACACCTAATGTTCCACAGATTCTCTATCTCATTCCATTTCCGCTTTCTTTCATCCCGTGATTTACTGGCACATTGGCAGGTCAATTAGGGCTATCAGATCAAGTCTTTTCGCTTGAATGATTCGACAAGCTTTTTCTTATATGACGGCTTATATTAATATCATTTTTTTTACATTGTCTGGGTAAAGTAGTTAGCAAAGTTCTCAGTGCATATTTGTATTAATGAATGAATAAAAATCTGATCAAAAAATTTACAATTTTTCAATTACTAAATTTAGTGAAACGTTTGCTGAAAAACAAATTCTAGTTAGTAATGATAAGGTTAGCCAATGCGCAGATATTTTTGATAAAGTTTGTTAAGTTTCGGGCGATGAAGTAAAGCGATAGTTGTTAGCTTAAAATAAAGGGACATAAAGTGGGAGAAGGACGTTAATACGATTATCGAAGTCTGTAAGGCAAATAAATCAAGCAGCAAGCGAGGTATTTTTGTAGTAAGAGAAAAAAGTTTATATTAAAAATTACGTATACAATAGATAATCGGTGTTGAAATTAATTGCTTTCTTGATAGAAAAGAATGTAAATTTTCACTCAAAAGAAATAAACCAGAAGGTATTTGAGTAAGTAATGATTCAGTATTTTCTGTTTGTTGAGTAAGTACTGACAATTCCATATTTAATGTATTTCTTCGCTTATTCATACTGTTTAGGCCGGTTCGAAATTAGTTGAAGAAGTCAATTATTTATCTAAGAATCTAATAGGCAAATATGGCGTTAAATAACCTACAAAGGTTGATATGCCATAAAACCAAACCAAATAGGTAAACAAATTTTATTTTCAATATTTTGGGATGGAAATGATTTCTAAAATGATTTTGGGTTTTGATTCTTCCAATTTTTCGCGGCAAGACAAATATTGTCGTCTGCGAAGTACCGCAAAAATTGAAAAATAGTGCAAAAATGCTAGTTGGCTTATTGATACAAAAATACAGATAGAAATATCGCAGCTCCTCGAGTAAATAACCATTGTAGGTTATTTAATGTCAAATCCTTTATATATATAT
Source organism: Sepioteuthis lessoniana (assembly GCA_963585895.1). Classification (NCBI taxonomy): domain Eukaryota; kingdom Metazoa; phylum Mollusca; class Cephalopoda; order Myopsida; family Loliginidae; genus Sepioteuthis; species Sepioteuthis lessoniana. The sequence goes on from OY757927.1 coordinate 87,834,034, forward strand.
ATATATATATATATATATATATATATATATATATATATATATATATATATATATATATGTTTTTAACATGTTTTGATCCTTTTTTCAGAAATACGAATAATCATATTTACTATTAATCATTTGTTTGCACATATAGTTTAATGTTTTCAATTATTTCAAAGAATCATTAACAATTCATTTAAAACTGTCATTTGTTTACTCAGTTAAATTTAAAACTTCTATTCCAAACAATTCAGTTTAGCCTAAGTACAGTTTAAATACCAAACAGTTTTATTTGACTCATAGTGCTACCACCCCGGAATAGGGTGAACCTGGGAGCGATGGCAATGAAAGGATATTCCACATTCAGCAAAGCTCTACAATTGATGGAACTTTCCCATCCGATAGTTTATTCTCATATCCAGGGCCCTCTTCGGGGGAGTCTTCCACCTTTGCAGAGATTTATTTCGGTGTATTCTACAGCCCCACTCAACTAGCTCTTGTGTGTGTGTGTATGTGTGTGTGTGTGTGTGTGTGATGATTTTTCAACTTCTCTTCCAATAGCAGGGTGTGGCAGAAGGTCAATTTTTAAGTGGGATACTGCTGGTTTGAATAAAGAGTTTTCCTTCTCTTAGACTGTGTCTCTAACAAAGCTAGAAAACCAAGTGTGCCCAACAATTTACCGATAGCAGTGAAGAGTGAAGTTGGATTCATAATATTCCTCAGGGCATTAGCACAAAACGAATATCATACAACCTTTCCATTTCCTACAAGGATAACCGTTGTGCTAACTGCGTATGTATGTGTTTATTTGTGTATTTGGGTGATTACAGATAGTTGTGCGTAGAAACGCATCTCCTACGCCTATTTATTTGCTTTTATCGACAATAGTTTGACAGCAGGTAGGTGGATTGTCATACGAGCAGTTGGCTCTTTCCTGTACAAATCAACTTTTGAAAAACAATTACAGAAATCGATACCAAACGCTCAATGCAAGAAAAGAATTCACCTTTTCTTTTCAGATGTATTCTTGGCGGTGTGTGCGTGTTCTTTTGGGGATCGGCCCATGTTTTGAACTGAGTGTTACGCTTTTATATATCCTTACCTCTCTTCCTCTTTGACCTTTTTTTTTTTCGCTTTTATTCCTTCTTCTGTCCCATTTTTTTTTATTTTTCTTATATTCTTTATTTTCATATTTACGAGTTTTTATACCTGTTTTGTTTTCATATTTTATTGTTGTTATTTTATTAATTTCCTAACTTTCTATGTACAATTTGTACCTTATATTTACTTCGAAATTTACTCTCTTTTCTCCCTGAACTCCGCTTTCCATTCTTGGTCTTAGCTACTTTTTTTGTTTTGATAACTTCCTCCTCTTCATTCAACATCTTCTTCTTCTTGTATATTTTTCTTTGGCTAAATATTCGTTTTTCTTACTGCTATATCTTTCTTGCTTTTTTTTTTCGTCTACTTTTTATTGTGTCTTTTTCTTTCTATCTTTTATTATCTGTCTCTCCTTTTTCCATCCTTCTTCTTTCTTTTTACCTCTTGAGATAAAATGTTCTTTGTTTCAAACTGCTTTTATTTTTCTTTCTTTTTCTTTGTTTATTCATATATCACCTTACATCCTTTTAAAACTTATTTCTGTTCTTTTTTTTCTTTCTTTCTGTTCTTTTTTTTCTTTCTTTCTTTCTTTCTCTCTTTCTTTCTTTCTTTCTTTCTTTCAACTCGTTTTATTCTTTATTCCATTCAAACTTTTTTTCTGTATATTTCTTTCTGTTTAATTATTTCTTTCTTTCTTTCTTTCCGTTTTTTTTTCTTTATCGTTTCTGCTCTCTCTCTCTCTCTCTCTCTCTCTCTCTCTCTCTCTCTCTCTCTCTCTCTCTCTCCTTGTTGTTCATCTCCTTTTTTATCCACCAGTATGCTGAAGAATAAAAAATAAAGGAAATTGCTTGACAACTACTAGCAAGTGTATCTGCGATTTTCTACACGCATGCGCGAGTGCACCTGCACGCCACTGGCTTTTCTGTTCTCTCACTCTCAACTCACGTGACTTAAAAGAAAAGTCAATTCACATCGAGGCAGAAGAGGCGTCAAGTTGTGTACTTATAGTTTTTTTTTATGTTTGTTTGTTTGTTTTTGTTTGTTTTTGTTTGTTTGTTTGTTTGTTTGTTTGTTTATATTTTTTATTATTTCACAATAAAATTTCTATCAAATTTACCTTTCGATGTTATATTATTTTTTAAACTTGCATGAAGAGGTTAATATATGCACTTTTTTTAGATTATGTAGAGTTGTTCAATCAAAACATCTCCAAACATTGACCCACGCATATGCACCACACATAAACTGGTAAACAAATAAACATCAGATAAGAAAGAAAGAAAGAAAGAGTTTGAACAAAAAAAGAACAAAAGCCATTGATTACGTTACACTGAGTATTGGATAAAATAAACAATAGAAAAAAATCTGCTTTTTAAGTACCAAAGTTAAAAAAGAAACCCAGCAAAATCTTTTGATCTAATACGGCAAAAAATATCGAAAATCAGGAAAGAATTGTTCACAATCTAGACAATAAAATCGATGCCCCCGATTTTGTTATGAATATTACCAAAACCTAAATAAAACAAAACAGAAAGTTAGGTGAGTCCAGTCAGCTTCATCGAAAAAGACAGCAGACAAAATCTCAGCCATGGCTCGACATGGCTAAGCGTCTTTGACGTCGACTTCAAAGCTTCAAAGAGATCGCAAATTGTCAAGATACATCCTTTTGCAAACCTGGTTTGCTATTTCTATTAAGCTGGTGCACGTACGGTGTCTGGCAATATATTAACTTTTTCGTTTTCAAAATATGCATCATTAACAGGGTTTGCTGAACAAGATTGTTTCCTTCAATAAACGTTATTTGAAAATAATGACAAAAAAAAAAAAATTATTCCCATGATTTTGTTTTGTTTTTTTATAAAGTAGTTATATGTAAGGATTGAAAAGAAAAATATAGATATGAAAGATTATCAGCGCGAATGTTTAAATGTGTGTTTCAAACACACACGCAGACACACACACACATGCATACACACACACACAGACACGCACACGCACACGCACATTGTAGCGTAGTAACCAGGTTATTGCTTGCAATAAATATGTCTAAAGCAATATTTTTTCATTGGCCACCAAAGTACTAACGTTGACGACTAATTAACTGTTTTGTATTCTTAAAAAGACCCCCGGGAACCATATGGACTCAGATTAAGGACCAGTGATCTAGGCAATCTACGATTGATACAAAAAACAGGATGATTGTGTAAAAATAGAATTGTATTATGAGTGTCCTTATCTTAAACAATTTCAAGTAAATTTTAAATCTCAATTATTGATACACTATGTACAACTTAATACAGGGAGTTCTTCTCAGGCGTTAACGAATCGTTTAACTCTTTCAAGACAGTAAAATAGTAATTCTATTGTTCAAACTGTTGCTTTCTTTCCGTTTATCCATTTTAGAAAACTATTGTGAACTTTTTTAGACATCAACGTTTAAATCTCCTTGCAATTCATTTTCTTTTTGCAAGCATCTATTCCGAAGCATCGTCTTTCCTTTGCTTTCAGTGAAAATAGGTTTATAATTCAAACGCAGTTGATGTTTAAGGTCTCCTTAAATTGTCTTTGGTTATACATTAAAGTCCTTATCTTTAAAGCCATTGGTATTCGGTTTATTCCCAGTTCTGTCGGTGATAGTGTTCTGGATATTAATGTTTGCATTTATAACCATTCTGACTGCGAAAGTATTTAAAACAGAAACATGATAATTCTTGTCGGATTAAAACACATCTAAGCATTTTTCCTTCAACAAATCATTATGCTTTTTGGTGAAAATTTACCCACATACATTTAAATATCTATATATTCATGTGTGTGTATGTGTGTGCGAGTGCGTGTGAGTCTGTGTGTGTGTACTGACGTTCTCAGTCCCCTCTGTTTTTAAAATTATACACCGATTGTGTGTTTCTGTTTTCACATTTCATTTATTAGTGGATTTAAAAAAAAAAAACGATAAATAATGGCGGACAAGATACGAACGACATTGCATGTTCATTCTTTTCAAGTGATTCACTGACTCATCAGATCCGATGATTATGACTAATAAGATGATATGGTTGGAAGCAAAATATGTGTCATGAATGTTTTACAAAGGACAAGAAAGGAAAAATTGACACAAATATGAACCATACAGTTATGGCCAAGAAAAATCTAGAATGGGTGACTTGCGAGCCGTTTGGATAAAGATCCTCACTTATGCAAAAATGGACTTGGTTGGAGAATTTAGTGTCTGTAACTCAAAAGAAGTTTTCAACTTATGAGAAAGACTTCAATGCAGGTAAATGTTTTCTAGTTAAATATCACTTAAGTTTTGCACAGAGAAGTACCACTTGCATTTCACTTTGCGCTAATCATTAAGCCCCTTCTCTGTCTGTCTGTCTGTCTCTCTCTCTCTCTCTCTGTGTCTCTCTCTCTCTCTGTCTCTCTCTCTCTCTCTCTACTTTGTATGTGTGTATAGGGCTTTCACTTAAGATAATAATTGATTTGGTTTCTGTTCTATGGCATAAAAATCTTCGTTATCCACTTTGAAGACCAGTAGTGGTACTATTTAACCCATAGCTGGGAGTGTAAGGGAGTACGCACCTCTCCCAAGATCATTAGCCCGAAGGTTTACGTAATTGCGCAAATAGAGTTTGAACTCGCTCACTACGATCTCACAGTCCAGCACGTTAGCCACTACGGTACTGGGATTTCCCACAAATAATTTCTTCTACTATGATACTTTTAATCTTCGAAAATCATCGATAGATCCGCAAGAAGTTTCAGCATTAACAGCAAGATCTCTTATATATGGAAAAATATTCTTGAGTTGTATTCAGAGGGGGTCGGGAGTGAATATAAAATGAGAACTATGATATTGACTTCTGTAAAATGATTTAATTAGCAAAACTTTTTTTTTATGTATGTTTCGTTAAAGGTGATTAATAAGGAGTATGTTGTGAATTATCAATGAAGTTTGATAGATTTCTCTTTTTTACAAAATTTTTCGCGACAGGAAATCCTTTGCTACTACCACTTTCATCTAATCCATTTGACATTTTTAAAGAATGTTGTTTAAATTTCAAATCTGAGCTGTTTGTTTATTAATATTTACATTTATATACAATAACAGATTTTTTTTCTGTGATTAGTTATAAAAGGATTTTTTGAATTAACCGATATATTCGAAATATACTGGACACAACCTGACGATCAGGCGAGAAATTGATATTTAACAAGAGGTGTTATCTCTATGCCTATGTTATCCTAACACACACACACACACACACACACACACACACACACACACACACATATATATATATATATATATATATATATATATATATATATATATATATATATATATATATATAAGTAAAGTTGGCGTCCTTATTCGAGGACGACCAGAAGGCTCCCTTTTCAATAGCTACTACATCGAGGCGTAGGGGGAGGGCGCTACTCCTTTCCCTGGATTGCTCTACATTACCTTGATACGTACCTTATATTGCTGAGTGTTAAGCAAGGAGGTATCAAGTAGCATTTTTAAAGTCTTTGGTATGACGTGAATATATATATATATATATATATATATATATATATATATATATATATATATATATATATATATATATATATATATATCTGAGGGGTTGCAAAAAAAGATTTAAACTTTTGAATAAAACTCTGATCTACTAATTTTAAATTTCGTTTTTTATATTGAATAAAAGTTTTGTTAAAAACAAGGTTACAAATCTCTTCTTGTAAGCAAAGATAATTTTATTCAAAGCTTAAAGATTTAATAAAATTAGGTTTTTGGGATTAATATTAGCAGTAATTGTTAGTCTAAGTGACCTATCTTGTGTGGGTAATTGTTCTTTATGTAACTGTGTCTCTATTTGAGATAGAAAATGTATTCACGCGTTAACTTATATGCGACTGGTGCAGGTATTTTCATCTGTAAGCTTATTCTGTAATATAAGTTTAAAACGTATATAAACACTAAAAATTCAGCTCAATTTTAAGATAGTTAAGAAATATGAAATAGAATGCCTTCCTGAAAGAAAATAATTTACATTTTCACTTTAAAAAAATAAATCGACGTGTTAAGAAAGTATAAAATTATTCAAATTTACAGAGGAAATATTTATTTATTCGTTTATCTATACAATTTAAGAAGGCTAAAATTTGATTTTAAAAAATTGATTTATCTATGAGTCTGATTGTCTAAAAATATGTATTTTTACTATTCTTGCAATAAATAGATTTTTTAAATTAATATTGGTTTTGATCCTTCGAATCTTTTGCGGTTGTTAAATTAAATCATCTTTGAAGGGTCTTGAAATTTTAAAACAAACGTGAATGCGCCGATTGGTCAGTAAATACAAAATCACAGTCACAAAAATTACAGCTTCTGGAGCCTATGTTTTGCACAGAAATTAATGCCTTTGCTTAGCATGGAAATCAGTTGAGTTCCCATATATATATATATATATATATATATATATATATATATATATATATATATATATATATATATATATATATAAACTGTTCACATATATCTAGTTTGTGAAAAAATGTATTTCGCTGTTCTTCACCAATCTGTTGTAGACTATTAATATACAAGCAAAATTTGTCAAGGTTTATTTTGTAAAATGACTTACTTTTGACGCTGAAGATAGATAGATAGATAAATAGATTGATAGATAGATAGATCCGATTATGAAAATTGAACTTTTATTCAGCTGATTTGACTGAATGAAGCATAATTTATTTTTTATGATGATGACTTTTTTTTTTTTTTTGGTTTCATCTATTCTTTTTTCACTGATTTTCTTCTATGCTTCGATATGATCAAAGAGACATATAGACAAACACCTGTTTTACTTTCTCAGAAAAAGGATTTTCTTCCAAACATATGTCCTAATGTCATTCACTTTCGTATCTTTGTATTTGCTTCCGAAGGAAAATCATAACGGCCCTCCCAAAAGAAATGTTTATCAGGTCATTTTCTCAGATCTTTTAGTCTTGAATTGCGTTCATTCTTGAATTTACCCTATGAATATTCACCGTGTACAGTTAAGCATCAGACGACTTTCCAAATATAACTAGGTCGCATTATATACAAGATGTTAGAAATAAATATTCCTTCAATATAATTTTGCAATATAAAACAAAATTATAAAATTTAAATAAATAAATGATAATAAATAATAAATAAATATATATAACTTCTCACATTTTTAAGAATAATAGAAAGGATATTTTTATTGGTTGAGAGTAAAAAGATGTCTTTTTGTAAATATTAATTATATAACTATAAATAAGCAGACGTTGTTTAAAAAGACACGTATAACAAATAACGTCACAGTCAACAAAAAATTTTCGACATGAAATGACGTCGCTTCAAATAAACGTTACACACCTGAAAAGTAATGAATCTTCGAAGACAACTATTCTTTGAAAGAAAAGCAAACAAAGAACCTAAGCTAAGTATTAATTTGGTTGTGCTTTTATTTGGATCTATATATGTATATATGTGTATAAGTGCTTAAATATGTGCAAGAAAATTTGACTTTGCTATGTGTTCACTTTTCTCATAAAACTTCACAAAAAAGTAAGTATTACGTTGGTTGATTATTAACATAAATATTTTAAGTTGGATTAGATAAATTTTCCAAAAATATACACTTTGATTGTATAAATAGTAACGGGTACACGCCAATAGTTTTCAGGGGAAAAGTTAAAAAATCGTTTCGTTTTATGTAAAATAGATGGCTTGTTTGTTGGGGTTTTATGGCTCATCAACTTTTGTTGGTTATTTAATGCCAAATCCATTTTTATACAAATAAACGGTTCTATTTCAAAAAATTCAGTTTAGCATTAGTACACAATTTAATCGTCAAAAACATTTCTATTTAAAGCTATTTAGTCTAGTCAAACAGTTCTAATTCAAACATTTCAGTTCAGTATATGTATAGTTTTTATTTACACACACTTAAATATCAAAACAGTTCTATTTTAAACGTTTCAGTTTAGTGTAAGTACAGTTTCAATGTTAAAACCAGTTCCATTTCAAATAATTCAGTTAAGTATGAATACAGATCTTGTTTACACACAGTTAAAAGTCAAAACAGTTCTATTTCAAACAATTCAGTTTAGAGTAAGTACAGTTTCAATGTCAAAAACAGTTCCATTTAGCATACAAAAACAGCTCAATAGTGATATTATTTGACCTCTAGCTTGAAGAATAAGGGGTATCGTACCTTTCCCACGTGTCGAAAGAGAACGTAATAGTGCAACTGGAGTTCGAAGTTGTTTACTACGATTCCGTAGTCCATTGCTTTTACCATTACACCAACAAGACACACTATCCATGTAAATGAGATATTGTTATTAGAAATCGTGTTTTATGTACTTTATCCTATTATTTCATTTCCTAATGATCCAGTCATAAGATTAGAAATGGTTTCAAAAGTCTATCAGCGTAAACCAACAAAGATGGTCATTAGCCAAAATTCAATGTAAACAAAATCTTCGTCTTTTTATACCAATATCATCAATACAACAAGTTGCCAAAAGAAACATTCGTATATTAATTTTTTTAATAAAATATCAATGTTGTTTTAAGAGAAAAGCTTGAGTTTATATCTGTTTATAAATACGGTATATTACTAACCGGTGTTCTAAAGGAAAATAACATTTATTGAATTAAAAAACATCAAAACGACTTCAGCTTTAATTTGAAATCTGGAAATAATGTTTCTAATTCATTGAAAACTTGCTTATCCTCTCAGTAATATACTTTATTGCCAACGCTCGTTAGTTAGATTTAAATTGCCGTAGCGTAGTATTTTCGTCTAAATCACTCAAAAGATTTCGAAATATTAAAGAAGAAAAATATATCTCCACGTGTTAGCCTTTGCCTAATCAACCGAAAATAGAACTCGCATAATACACGGGGTATCTGATAAAATCATCTTTTGGAGATCAATTTTAAGACGTGGCCTGATACGCAAGATCAGTTGATTCTCGAGAAAATACGGTATAATGACTATGAGTCTGACTTAATACATTTATAAAAGGCATGCCGTTAGATTATCGTCTCTCATGATAATTCATATCGTAAACATTATGACCATTGTAAACAATGAGAGGTGGTTATTCGAGTCCATAAAAAGATAATACAACAAATGTTGATTTTGCTTAAATAGAGAGGGTTTTGTACAATATAAAGACACGCGCTTGAATATGTCTTATCTTATTTTGTCCTTGTACTATAAAAGGTTAATCTGTTCCATAAATATCAGTATTCTAGATATAGACCTGTTCGTGGGGAATAGAATAAGCTGACTTGATTTTTATAGACGAGTAGGAACCCCATTAAAAATGTCTGCCCCTGGTATGACACTGAACTTAGTCTGGTGATGTAATGCTAGTTCTGTGGACTATGGAGTACATCTTCATTGTCATTATTCCCAGGTCCACTCTGACCCAGCATGTTAGTATCTGCTGGACTCTCATCTATGGGTCAAATAGATTTGTTAGGGGTTCCATATTGTGGTGAACAAGATCTGTTTGGAAATTATTTGTATTACATTGGAATATTTGATGGCTTATAAGAAAAATTATTTGCATTTAGAATAATTACTTGTAGATAAAATTGTTGACCAAAGATCATTATAATTAATTACTTGAAACGATATTATCATCATCATCATCATGTCGTGCCGCCAGCACGGATATCCCTGACCCTCTCTCGTCACATCTCCCTATCGTTTATCGCCTCTGGCAGGTCTTCAAGGCTACATCTCGTATCCTCACAGAGCTTCTGTATGTATGTTCGAGCTGGCCGTCCTGCTTTTGCTCGGCGATATGTGGGGGTCCATAGGAGTACATCACTTATGAGATTACCCCTGTTTCTCTAGCAGTGTCCTGCATGTCTGGTTCGTCTAACTTGGATAGTTTTCGTGATGGGTGGTTGGTGGCCGTATAGTTGGTACTTTGTGGGGTGTTACCCCCAGGACTTATTCAATATTGCATGCAGCATTCTTATGTAATTGCCGTTTGGCTTTTTCTCCAGCCATTTTGTTAGCGTCCAAGAAGTGCAGCCATATATCAGTATCGATACGACCGCTGCTTGGAAGAAACTGCGTTTCATTTTATCGGTCAGGTCTGACTTCCATATGATCGATAGCTTACTGATAGCTATCCATGCCTTCGTTAGCCGCGTGTCGATGTCTTTTTCGGTTGATGAGACACTGCTTCCTAGGTAGGTGAACTTGTCTACTAGTTTCAGAGATCTACCGTCTAGTGTGGAAATGTCGCCCGTTTGATTAAAGCACATGTATTCCGTTTTGTATGCATTGACATGGAGGCCAATGCCTGCAGCAGCTTGTTCCCAACTATGCAGTAGTGTTTCGGTTTAGGTGGGTGTATTTGCTATGTCATCGGCGTAGTTGACGTCGGTAATTATTTTTGCGGTTTACCTTCTGCTTCTTTTCTTTGTCAGCTCGAAGCCGTTCGATATAACTGTTTGGTTTCTTTCTTTGTTTTTTTAATGGCATATCAACCTTTGCAGGTTATTTAATGCAAAAGCCATTCTCCTAGAAGAACAGTAGTGGTACTATTTAACCCATAGCTGGGAGGATAAGGGGGTTCATACCTTTCCCAAGGGTATTTGCCCGAAAGTGAACGTAATAGCGCGACTGGAGTACGAACTTGCATACTACGATTCCGCAATCCATCATTTTAATCATTACACCACGAGAACCCTCCCTCGATATAACTGTGTAAAAACAAATAGTTATAAGTAAATAGAAATAATTACTTGAAATTATAGATTTGCGTGCAAATTGTTGGTATTAGATAGGAATACTTGATATCATAGGACTCTGCAATAAAAAGTTGTTAAGAAACAACACAGAAAAAGAAAATATGAATTTATAATAAACTTAACTCTATGATAACTTTATGATACCTTTGGATGTGTTGATGTGCCGTCAAATATACTAAAAATGTTTTCAAAGTAAAGATCAAATTATATATGGCCAGAGACAAAGACTACAAACGAGATAGTGATGACATTCTCATTGGAAAGGAATCCCTTTGGTATTGAGGCTAACGTGTGAAACTGCGATATCATCGTAAACGAGTTCGAAGTCAAGTTACGTTAATACATCCTCTTTCATACAAAACCCTTGCGAAAGCTATAAACTCCCTCATCCTCCTAGCTAAGGTTTTAATGTGTAATATAATGGCCGAGGGATTTCGTTTTATATATCTTGCCTTTCGGTTTAGTTAGGCTGAGAACCTTTCGCTTAGTTCATGGGTTAGTTAGGTGCAACATGAGAGCAGGTGTTCAAGCACTCGCGGGTAGGATGTGACATTCACAGATGTCAAAATAAAAATCCCAGATAAGGAATTGTGACCAGGGGATGTGAATTATGTCATGCACCGGAAGCGTGCGAGGAGGATTTGGGGGATTTGAGAAAAGTCAGGGAGTTGAGTTTTAGCGTCCGAAGAAGACTTTCATAGCTCGCCGAGGCCTTGCGGCGGGTGCCGCACATGGTTTTGGGGCAGATGGAAAAGTCGTTATAAAAAGATTGTATCTCTCTCTTTATGTCGAAAAACCTTTTAACTCAAAGGAAATAAAAAGTTTCGTACCTGAACTAAGAAGTCCTAAGGGTTTTTTGTGTTTCGGGATTCCTATGTTATCTATATGTGCGTTATGAACATTCTATGTCTATTTCACATATCCGTATCATGGGTATGTTACAAATGTACCATAACGGTATCAAGAAGACGTTTATACCACTACGTCGACACATTTGTATAACCATGAGGTTAACGGGTTTATGCGTGTATCACAACTTCTTAAGTGGTACTTGTAATCTCCCCGTGAGGCAAAAGCTGACGAACACACAAAACTCTGTTTTTGTTCACTAACATAAAAGTTTATTCGCTACTACCTTTTTTAAAGTTGTCGTCGGAGAGAAACAGAGTACGAAAGTCGAGTGAACCGCTTTAGATGGATAAAGAGAAACAACGTCAAGAGGAGAGAGAGAGGGAGAGAGAGAGGGAGAGAGTAGATACGGTCACACATCTGGTGAAAGACCCCTTTTTGGAGCTCACCCCAAAATGGGGGTCGCAATTTTCATCTCTCTTTACATCTTCTATGATGGTTTTCAAATAACTGTCTTTACCTCGTCATGTCTTCAAGCAACTCACTTTCAACTCTCTTTTGCCCTCTTACTTCCACCTAGTGTCGAAGTGGGGACAATCTGTCTCGATGGTTCCACACCTGCGCAGGTTTGGGACCTCCGTGTTTTTTCTAGTCATCTTTAATTACCGTAGTCATTCACCAGTGACTGGCTGACCTACAACGAGTGCTTGGGCCTGACTCACTCAGGTCTGCTGGCCCGTTTCGTAGACCCTCTTCTAATTATTTTTTCTTCTCTCTCTCCTTCCCCGGAAATTCTCTTTATAACTTAGATTTACCATATCATTAATAGTGACACTTCCGTTCTTGTATAAGGATGGTTTTGGCATCAAATAAACCACGAAGGTTACCATTAGTGAAAGAAACCGAAACAGATGTATTCTCATTAGTGCTGATGCAAAGATCTGCCGATGGAAATGCAGTCCCACTCTTATTGTTTTCTATTCATTAAATGGTAAATTTATCGCAGGTAAATTCAGATTAATTACTCTTATAATATAGCGTTTCCCTAAGAGTTTTGTTCTTTTTTTCAAATTCTTAAAAGCAATTAGTAAATTCTGAATTTAGCTACGAATAATATACCTTTGATAACTTTACCATACAATGAATTTACGGGCGATGGATTAATCACGTTGAATTTACCGGAAAAGGAATTATGTCAAGATCACAGATTACGTAAGTATGGTTTATTCTGTTAATTGAGATAATCCCCTTCCCATTCACGGTTATTTTAATCTTTGTTTCGCTCTGAACTCAGCCATGACAACTCAGAATCTAAAAACCAGTTAAATCTTACCTCGAATTAGATTAATTGGAAATTCGTCTCACTAATCACCTTCCCCTCCCTCCAGGCTGACTGGATTAACTCCCAACGCAGGGTTTTATCGACAAAAGCTTTCTAGTTTTAGTTTGCCATTTGATAACTAAACGTCGATTTTTTCAACCGATCTGCAAGATTTTTTTACACAAGTGAATTATTACTTTGGATATAATTATTTTTAAATTGTACAGCAATCAACATTTCACAGATTTTTTTTCACAAGTAAATTTGGATTCTGTAAAGGTACGTAACTTCAAAAGGAATTGAAATCGTTCATTTATTTAGTGCAATTTTACTAATTAAAATTGATTGTTTTGCTGTTGTGTTGTGCAGAATTCTGTGGTTTTGATTTAAAAAATGAAAAAAAAAAAAAAAAAAACAGAACTCAGAATAAGATTGAGTTTACTGAAATGTCCGTTTTTGATTATCAATTTCTTTTAAAGAGAAATACTCAGGGAAAGAGGGAGACGGTTGTGGTGTTATATTTAATAAATGTGTTTTATAAAGTTGACAGATTTTCAGCTAACGCTACAAAACAATTTCATATTCTATGTTTTTTTCTTATTCGAGATTAATGAGTACTGGATTGGTTAAAGATTAAAAATATTAAAAGTAATTTTTAATTGATTGATTGATTAATTGATATTAAAGGAACATTCGTGCCAGTTATCAAAGAGAGTATTCAATTGAATAAACTCTTTTTCCTTTACAATCTGGACCAACATTTTACGCTGAAGAAACTTTCAGGACGTTTATTTTATGTATATTAATATTCTACATTTTGCAAGTTTGTAAAAACTAACAGATATTCCTGGAGTCCAAGTAATAGCAAGTTTCTCCAACTTTACCGGTACCGTTATAAGTATTTCAATCGATCTTAACCATGGTGCGGTTTCCTCGGATTTCTACTTTCACCATTTCCTTCCAATGTTCTTGGGGGTTGTTGCAAGTGCTCCAGCCATTATTGTCACTTGAAACCTTTATACATTTATTTATCTTTCTATTTCTGTTTCGTAGTTTTGTTATTTTTTCCATCTGGTTTAATATTTTCAATGCGGTTAAGGGCTGCCGTGATTAGTATTTCTTTACTCAGTCTAATGTAGTCTTCGAATCCTTTTATTGATGTGTCCACGAAGTCTTCAATGCTGGTGAGTTCTCTTCCTTGACCTTTTCTTGATCGAGAAGACTGCCTCTACTATCTCTTATGCATAATCATTATTCTTGACCGTTCGACATTTTATCTCCTTTGACCATTTTAAGAAAAGTCCAAAGTAACTTACAATGAGAAATGCTTTGGTATTCATTCCTTTGATGAGATTCATATTGAAGACCACGGTTTCAAGAAGTTTTCTCTTTCTTTGGAGTTACACTTTTCTTATTTATTTTCTTACATTTCTCCTTGTCTGATTTGGTACTCTTGCAATATTCCCGAGTACTTGTAATTTTCCTTCTCTCCAGGCGTTTTAATTCTATCCTAATTTCACTGTTCTATTCTTGCCCAGAATACACTGACTGCACTTCTGCAGAGGGGTAAGACCCTCCCCCCAAATTAGGAGGTGCCCGTGCTGTAGTCGTTTGAGGAGGTGCCCGTGGTGTAGTCGTTATCGTCGTAGGAAATGGACACGGTGACAGAAGTTCAAATCCTGGACGAGACTGATTGCATTTCACATAGCACTAAAACCCTTGGGGAAGGTATGAATCCAATTATTCTCCCTCCAGCTATGGATAAATAGTAGGACAGACTAGGTTCTTCAGCCTTGGTTAGGCAACTAGTCTAAGAGAAGGAAAATTCTGAATTCAAAACTGTTAAACTCCGCTTTAAAATTGACCTTATGTCATATCCTGCCCGAGCGGAGGGGTTGGTAAATAGTACCCTCTCCCAATGAGAGTCCTGGATAGAACACTAAACAGTCAAATGGTGAGCTCCCAGTAATGCTGGGGCGTTGGGGAATACGGAACACCACTTCATTACCATTGCTCCCAGGTCCACTCTGGCCCGGAGTGGCAGCACATGATAGGGCCCTATCTTTGGGTTAAATAGAACTAACGGCATACTTATGCAAAACTGAATTGTTTGATTAAACTGAATAGCTTGAAATAGAAATGTGTTTGACAATTTAACCGTACTTACATTTAAACAGCGTGCTTATGCTAAACTGAATTATTTCAAATAGAACTGTTTTTCACATTGAAACTGTATTTGCACTAAACTGAATTATTTAACATAGAATTGTTTTGACAATTAACTGTGTGTAAGCAAAATCTGTACTTATGCTAAACTGAATTAGCTGAATTTGAACTGCTTGACTAAACTGAATAGCTAGAAATTGAAATGTTTTTCACAATGAAACTGTACTTACATTTAAACTGCGTACTTATGATAAACTGAATTGTTTGAAATTGAACTGCTTTTGACATTGAAACTGTACTTGCACTAAACTGAATTGTTATATATAACTGTTGAATAGTTTGAAAAAGAAATGCTTTGACAATTAAACTGTGCTCTCATGCTAAACTGAATTGTTTGAAATAGAACTGATTATTTACATAAAATGGATTTGGCATTAAATAACCTACAAAGGTTGATATGCCATAAAACCCAACCAACCCAACCAACAGTTCTAGTATTTCATTTGTTTCTCTTTTACAACTTTTCATTAAAAGTATGGTTCATATTTCTACACTGAATTCCATCGCTTTAATCTGGTTTTATATTTTTATTGTTTGTATAATCTCTCCAGTCTTTTTCATTTTGTTAATAATTAACTCCTTCTAGAGTTTTTCACAAAAGTATTGGCAAATAGTTTTTCTTTGGAGTTAAAGTGGCAACAAGTCTCATCAAGTTTCTTGTACCCATCTCAGTATCCTAGCCGATCATAATAATGCTATTGTCTAAATCAATTCCTCTAGTCCTCATTTTTCCAAATTCCCCAGTCCCTTTACCAATTCTTTGGGGATTGTTTCAATTGCACTGATTATATCACCGTCATATTCATGTTCTATAGTTTTCTTAGTTCTCTAGCAAGTTCTTGATATTTATATCTCTCTTTGCGTTTTGTTTTTTTTTTTCCTGTGGCCTGCCGGGACGATAAAGTCCACCATTCTCTCTTTTGTTGTTGTTGTTGTTGTTGAAGCACTATGTTAGGTAGTCTGTTAGAGATTAGGTGATCTGATTGTATCTCAAAATCTAAGGGCAATTTGTGTCTCTGTTTCTCCAGTACGGATACCAGGTTGTGCATATACCACTTGTTTGTAGGATCAAATTACTATTTCTTGCACTATTTCCAGCTTCCCCACCCAATCATGCTTAGTTTTAGACTGTTTTTCTGATTGATTATTTCGTCTCTTCCCGAGTAGGGACGGGCTCATAAGTGATGTACTCCTATAGACCCCTTCTCATGGACGAGCAAAGGCAGGACGACCAGCTCGAACCTACATACAGCAGCTATGTTTCCGATTCGGGATGTAGCTCGGAAGCAATGGGCGATTGCGA